>JAOQMR010000213.1:6868138-6888264 GCA_027563865.1 Erythroxylum pelleterianum
AAAAAGTTGTCAATTTCTTCTTATTACTGTTTCTTATTGTGATGCCATGAGGAGTTTAGTGGTGGTTGTCAGTGGTGATCTCTTATCATAGGATACGTACCGGAGTGACCTACGAGCGTCTGGTGGGTACTCTATGGTAAGGGGCGCTACATCACTAATGTCATACTCATACTATTGCAAGTATATAATGTAGTCATTAGAGATTGAAAATCTTTGAACGCTTTCTAATCTCCTTAAAAGCAAATCTTTTGTCACTACATTTAGAGACTCTTGTGATTCTTAATGGGTTCATAGCTACTAGATGATGATTAAGGACAGGGTAAACTATAGACTAAAAACAACATGGATAGGGAAAATGATTGGGTATTTAAAACACAATTTTCATGAATCTTTGGCTTATAATTGTGTAATCCTCTTTGATTCAATAACTCTAGTGTTATATTATGATATTACTATTTTATCCTTTTATAAATCAAAATTACTTATTTATCGTTTCTAATATATTTTAATTTAAAATACATATATGACAAGTGGATGACCACAAATGACTACCACTAGTCAACTATATAATCAATCTTATCTGGAATCATATTGAAACTAACTAAGGAATGGAAAATAAGCCTAGGCTATGCTTGATTCAATTCAACCTAACTCGAAATCAACAAACTTGACTCATATTGATTAGACTACAAGTTAGAATTAAACTTTTTTTAGTTTTAGGTTTCAAAATGGGCTTATACTTGTGCTCCACAGAACCCTGTCATATATATATATATATATATATATATATATATACTTGAAATCCTTCTTGTCTTCTCTCATCCTCTGTTTTCATTTGCTTATTCTTTGTTCTTGGCCACTTTCAGTTTTTATCCATTTATGCATAGAATGAAAATACACTTGAAATTTGAAAATGTTTATGAGTTCTTGTCTCACCTCTCTAAAAGCATTTTGTCTCGCCTCTCTGTTTATGCGCTCTGCCACTTCAAAAGTGTTCTCCATTCCTTTTGTTACACAGTTTCTTTTTCCCTCTCTATCCTTTGAAGCATCTCACAAAAGAACTTTGGGTGACTTGCTTTTGATTTTTTATCTTTACTAGTTTTATTTTCTAGATTCTTGAGCATAGAATAAATGAAGAATAAATGTTTAGCTAGCTTGCTTTCATTGCCTAAGTAGTGCCTCACTTGAGCGGTTAGGTCTTCAATAGAGTTTAGGTCGAGTCTTGAGTTGGAAGGTTTTGAGCTAGTTTTGGATCGTACAAAATTCGATCGGGACTAAGTTCAAGCACATGAGCCAAGTCCAATCAAATTTTAGACTAGAATTTGGCAACACCCTAAAAGGGTCGGGTTAGGCTAGGTTGACGACGAACTCAACCTTACCCATCCTATTACCATCCCTACACTTATATATAACTAAAGATGACACAGTTCATTGCCTTTTAAGAGTGAGATAATAATTAATAATTCCTTAACACATGACATAATGTTGGAAAACTAACTATGATTGAATTATGAGTGTACTAAAAAATAAAATCTTACAATTTCCCGATCGGATTTCTTTAATTGAATAACTTGAAAAATATTAATCATAAATAAGCGATAAAATCGTACTTAATTTAGATTCCTACAAAAATATGTTCTTAAACTGTCAACCACAAGATGTCAAGTATCCAGCTTCTAACGGTATCTATAGAGTAAAGAAAGAAAACTCAATATTTGAGAGGAAAATGCAAGAGTGCAAACTCTCTTATGACTTTTTTTATTTGTAGAAAAAGATATTAGAGTTTGTTTATTATTAAAATTAAAAATTTTAATTATAATTAAAATCTAAGTCTAACTCTAACTTAATTTTAATAAGATTAAATATTTCGTCTTTGCTTGCTAAAGTTTTCAAGCTTTCCAATTAAGTCCAACTTAATTTAAATTGATTTCTCTCTTTTTAATTGTTATTTTTTGTGGGACTAATCATGTTTCTAATATATTAGTAATGATTATAAATTAGAATTAGAATTAGAATTAAATCAATTAAAACTCCTTTTAATTGTCTTTAATTATCCAATTAAGCAATTTATAATCATAGATCATGATTGATATCTATAAACATATCATAACCATCTAAATATTAGGAATGTCAAATTGGTTTGACTCAACCTATGTATGCATGGTTATAATATATAATTTAATCTTTTAATGTTCTAATTGGACATAGATTATGAAATTAGTGTCCACTCTATGTAAATTCAATCATATCCATTTTTACTAATTAGTAATTGATTTATAATTGATATTTGCCTTTTCAAATCTCAATTCACTATGACTAGAGGTTTCTTAAATCACTACTAATCAAGAACATTGAGATATTCTTTCAAATTACTTTAAAGTGATAAATAATTTATTGACTTAACTATTTTCATATGATGCATACTCTATATCAATGATTTTAAAACTGGACCAGACTAGTCGGTTCGACCAGAATAAACACGAACTGACCTGATTCTAATATGGTTTGTGTTTATAACATTTAGGAGAAAAAATTGGGTATTTAATAATAAACCAACCGATTTCGTGGAAAAAGATTGGTTAGCTAATAAACTTTAAGAATCCGTCAGAAAGAATTTGAGCATGTAGGACCCAGCATAGCATTAAATTGTCTTCCTCTCTACAAAGCCATTGCACACCAACCCATATATGTACCTCCTTGTGCAATCTTTAATTTTGACTGAAGGAACCATTGCCGTGGGGAATTGAGATTTTTAACAGGTGTACTTCATAAATCTTTTGATTTTTTAATGATTTTTCTTTTAATCCTTTTACATAATTTAACTGATAAATTAGATTTTCTATGTATCTTTTTATATTTTAATTAAAATTTTGTTTTAAATTATAATTGTTAAAAGTAAATTACTATTTTTATCCTTGAAAATACTAAATTTATTTATTCTCACTAATAAATTATATTTGTCAAAACTTATGTTCATTATTTATCTTCTTATACATTAATTGAAAATTTTTAAATTATTATTATTAAAAATAATTATTATTTTTACCATGAATTGTTTAGTAAATTGAATTATCAATTAGTATATATAAGTAATTTTGTTTAAGATAATTTAAGAATTGCTAAAAATAATATTTAAACTATAAAAAGTTTGTTTAAAGTATAATAAAAAATAAGTTAGAATAAAGTTATAGTCATTTCTATTGACTTTCTTTAAACATACTTAAACTTTATATGAGTCTTTAAATAAAAAATAATATAGAAATACAATTATTATTATCATTATTTTAAATTTTATGTTATATTCATTCGTAGTTTAAATTATTAGATTTATTATTAGATTATTATTTATTAATAGGCATTATTAGTACATATTTATTTCAATAAAATATTTTATTTTGTTCTATTTTTATTTATTTTTGTAATTTTTAATTCATATTTAGTATATCAGTTTTATAGCGGTTTAAGATCGATTGAACCTTCAAACCTTAAAATCTTTTCTTTGTCCAGTTTATTGTCTAAACCGATTTTTTAAAACATTGCTTTATATAGTTACTACCAATTGAGTTACCTTGAATAAAATAGGTCATAAGCAAAGTTGCGAATACTGTACCGGACTTGGTACCGGATTAAGTTCTAGTATAGTACTAGTCAATACCGGGTACCGTTTTGGTGTATTTTTTAAATTTATAAAATAATCTCTAAAATTTTTAAATTTTGCAAAATAGTCCATTGGTATATTGTACAATTGTACTGTATACTTTACTAGTTTACTGTTCACATCAATCCTATTTCCAAAAATCACAATTAATATGAAATAACAATAATTTTTAAATATTTTACATATAAATAATAACCACAATTAATATAAAAAAGACAATCATCATTATACAAATATAAAATTAAGAATAATACAAAGTTTTTAAAAAATATTATAATAATACAATTTCATCATTTTAATAAATAATAATTACATCAAAACGTCCATTAAAAAGAACAATAAATATCTTTAAACAATTTACAAGAAGAGTTTATGAAGAAGAAACAATCAAGTAGAAGTTAAACCTGAAACAAAAATATTTACAGTTACATTACATAAATAGAATTTAACATAAACATCAAATATAATTAAAATTAAAAGAAGAGGAAAAACCAAAACCTGGAACGAAATTCAATTATCAGCGGGAGGATATCCGTTATAACTGCACCGACCTCAGTAATCATTTGGTACAAAATCCTCATAATTGAGAGTAGCTTCATCATCATTATTATTCAAATTCAATGCACTAAATGACATGCTAATGCTTTCCCATTCAAGATTATCTTCCAAGTCATTCACATCTACCAAATTCGGTTCTTTAGAAACCCAATCTGCCAAAAGATCAATATCATCAATGGAAATTGGATCAGTTGAACTACTTGTGCTATTAAGACTCCTAGTAAACAATTAAATTTAATTATTAGAAAATTATAAGAAATTATATCAAAATTAATAATGATAATAATGAAAATAACATATCTTTCCTAAAGCTTTAATTGTAACGAACAAAAACTACGTCATTCAACCTCTTATGCTCCAATCTATTCCTTTTCTTTGAGTGGATAAATTCTAATGTGCTCTAGTTTCATTCACAGCCTGTTGCACTCACACATTAACTTAAAATCTGAATTGCAAACATTTTCAATTCTGGAACACCATTTCCAAATTAATCCCACCAAGAAACTGTAAGTCATAAGATAACAAAAGTAGTGTTATAAACAAAATAAAGTGATAATTAATTTTCAACAAATAAGAAAAAGAAAATAACTAATACCTGGAGAAAGTTTTCTTCTTTGTCGAATAGCAATCGACATTCCAAAATCCTCATGAGACAACTTGTAAAGCTCTATTTGTGAGCTTAAAAGATATTATATTACGTCAATGCTAATAATTACTGTAATAGTTAAAAGCATTCCTCTATTAACCTCAGCTTGCTTAGTAAGATCCAGTATAACATAGACACTAGGATTCAAAAATACCCCAGCTGCAAATAATGAAGAAGAAAGTTGTCTTTCCCTTCTCTCATTAATGATTGAAAGATATGGTGTGTATTAAGAAGACTTATGTTTCAGATCGGCCTTGATTGCTTCCGTCGCTCTCTCCATGGCATCAAAAATATAAACCATTGTTAGCTTTTCTTCCCTATCAGCCAAGAGAAGCACCCTCACTAAAGACTCACAAACTTGGATAACAAATTGACATTGAGACCAAAGTTCTCTATTTTCTAGTATAATATTACAAACCTCCACTCCAGCATTAGACCTAGCATGCTGAGATGTAATCCACTTATCACTTGTAAACATTTGTCTTAACTCTTTCTTAATCGAAAAAAAGACTGAAGTAATAAGTTATTTGTGGCAAATCTTGTCATAACAGGATGAAACAAATTCTTATCATTGGTAAATTCCTTTCTCATCAAATTCAATACCTATGCACGATTATAAATGAACTATGTCACCTCTTTAGCTTTCTGCATAATCTCATTAATAACAGAAAAATAACTAGGATCCCCTTTATTTTCTAGCATTAGGTCAATGAAATGCGCAACACAAGGAGTCCAAAAAATGAATTATATGTATTCTGCAACTTTTTTCCTGCAGCTTTATAAGCGGAATCATTGTCAGTAATAAACTGAACAATGTTTTCCAGCCCTACATCATTCACAACTTTATCAAATATCATAAACAAAGTCTTAGTATTTCTAATAAGGCTAGATGCATCAATAGAATTAAAAAACATAGAGCCATTTGTAGAATAAACAAAAAAAATTATAATAGGCTTTTGTCTCCTATTTGTCCAACCATCACACATGATTGAACATCCATAAGTACCCAATTCACTCTTCTTTCAGCCAAATAACTTATAATTTCAGAAACAACACAACTCAAAATTTTACCTCTTAAGTCATCAATCAAAGGACCTTTGTATCCTGGAACATAAGAGGCTATTGCATCCATCATAGGTTGATAATAATAAGACTGTGAAGCATTGAATGATGAACCTGTATTATACTACCATCTAGCTACTGCCATATCGACATTGTGAGCTACATCTCTTGATTGCATTCCATTATGAATTGAAAGTTGGGCTCCAAGTTGTTCGTGGTGCAAAGAAACTAGTCACCTGCCTTCTTCTCTTCCTCACATCAGATTTAGGTACTTCTTCTTGGACTTGAGATGGAACACTACCAGTACCACTATCACCATTAGCACTACCACTTCCATCTTCAACATTTCCAAAATCACCACGGAAACTAGAAAACAAACTTCCACTACCAATTTCAAAGTTCAACCTTTCCCTTCTACCTCTCTCATATTGATATTCATTAAGCAATGTTTTCATCTGTCACTTCACATCATGACTTACTTTTTACGGGGTTCTACATCTCTTTTAACCCCAACTAAATGTTTTTTTAATCGTGTGATTCCTCCACCTTTCAAATGTTTGTTACAAAACAAGCAAATAGTATGGTTCCTCATACAGGGAACCGATGCAGCATAAGCCCAAGTTGGATCATTGTATCTTCCTGAAGTGGGTTGATCAGGAGTACTTGAACTTTCTTCCATTTATTTGTAAAAAAAATGAATGCATATATCAAAATAAATAACACATAATTTCAGTACACAATATGCATATCCATCTTATATAATTACACAAAACATACATAAACATTTTTCATTTCCAACAGGCACAAAACATACATAAACAATTTCCATTTCCAATAATCAAAATACATTCATAAAACAATTTCCATTTTCAACAATTTTTAAAACAATTTCCATTTCCAACAATTTTTAACAACTTCCATTTCCAGTAATCACAAATCATTCATAATTTCATTTCCATTTCTAACAATTTTCAACAATTTCCATTTTCATTTCCAATAATCACAATACATTCATAAAACAATTTTCATTTCTAACATCCACAAATCATACATAAACAATTTCCATTTCCAACATCTACAAATCATACATAAATAATTTCCATTTCCAACAATTTTTATTTCCATTTCCAACAATACATTCATAAAATAATTTTCATTTCCAACAATTTCAATTCAAAGTTTAAAACGTGAGGATCAACTTGAAGAGTATGATATGATTTATATAACTGCCAAATAATGAATGACATATCTTATATAATTGTTTATACACATCTATTCCTAACATGATGATCAAGTTGAAAGATATATTCATAACATGAGTGTTGGACCCCGAACCTTTCTATTAAATGAGAAATTGTTGGCGATTATTTTTATGGAAAGACAAGGAGAATTCTTGAGTTTGAAATGAAATAGAAAAGATGGTTTAGATACAAGATGGATTATATGTGAAATGTTGGAAGTTAAAAGCTGGAAAATGTAATTGAAACATGTTCATTGAGTATTTGGTGTTTTAGTCATAACTTTTGCTCTAGTTATCCGAATGAGATGATTTTTGATTTGGAGTAAATTAGGGATATAAGGCTACAAATTGTCTGATAAAATCGAGTTTTGATTTAGTCTAAGAATTTCAATTTTCGGATGAAATTTGAGCATAAAATATTGTTTTAGTATAAGACAGTCTGAAAATGTTTGGGGTATAACTTTTGGACTATGGAACCAAATTGAATGATTTTGATGTCATAAGAAAATTAAGACAATGAGAAACATTTTTCTAGAAGGAAGTGCTATCAAGTTCCTTCAATTATATGATTAGAAAAGGGTCTTGATTTCTGGAAGGAGTTAAGCATGATTTGAATAATTTTGAGGTTTTGCTATATTAATTATTTTATTTGGAGTTAATTATCATGTTAATGTTGGTTGGATTTTTAAAGTATGGTTTAGTTGAATTAAGTAGCAAGAGTATGTATGAATGAGGGCTTTTTGGGAAGGTCACTAAGCCATTTAAGTTACAAGGCTTATATGTAAGAGTAAATGGGTCATTACTCACTCATTAATGGCAAAATTGTAATAAGACATGTGGGTTGGCTTTTAAGGAAGGACATGAACGAAAATGGGAGAGAAAACAAAGAGAAGAGGGAAATGAGAGAGAGATCGTGGAGAAGAGGATAAAAAGAAGAAAGAGAAACTAGGGTTCATCTTTGCTTAGCTTTCAAGAAGGAATTTATGGTTGTTCAAGAAGAAAAAAAGGTGGAAGAAGATGAGAGCTTCCATATGAGCCAACAAACTCTTTATTCGGTGAAGAGCCAAGGTAAGTGGGATTTTAAATCTTTGGATTTTTTTTTAGGGTTTTGGTTCATATAGCTTAAGAAATGTATGGGTTTAAGGATTCTATGATCAATTTTGTGATTATGTATTATGGGTTTCTCAATTAGAATGTCAATTGATTTGGGGATTATGCCAATTGTTAAAGGAAATTAAGGAAGACAAGAAAAGGCAAGAGTATAGGCTTTTAAGCAAGCATTAAGCAAGGAACTAAGGTGGGTTTCATGTTTATAATTTGAGTAATGAGCTATGAATGTGTTTTCAAAATCAAGAAAGTAAAACAATTTTTAATTACTTCATTCAATATTGCTTTATTGCTTTGATTGATTGAGAAATTGCTACATGTTGTGGTGTATGACATTTTGATGATGAATTGTGAATTGCTACATGAAAAGGGTTTTTAGAAAAATTGCATGTTCATAAAAACAAGTTTCCAAAATTTTTCCATTTGGGCAATCTGTTTTCAAGTCATGAATTCCATGTTATGTGAGTTTGTGGTAGTCCCTCAAGAACCGTCACGTGCACGTTGACCCAAGAATAGGTTTCTCCTGCCTGCCCGCTAATGGCACGAAACTCCTTCAAGGACTCCCTCAAGTTTACGGCTACACAGGACCATTATATGAGAATGTGTAGTGCGTTATGAATATGAACCTACCCAAACCATTTCTGATATGCTTATGTGTTCATGATTTGTGACAAGTTTTGATGAATTCATGATTTATGATGTTTATGAATTGCTTGATAAGTTGCGAATTTGAAAATATGTGAATTTGAACTTTACAATGGAAATAAATATTTCAATGGTTTTTGCTTGTTCGTAGGTTATAAGCTTGTTACTCACAAGTGTAAAGCTCACCCCCTCTTTCATTCTCATCTCCAGGTAATGAGAAAGAGATCGGGTGAAAGAAAGTCAAGGCAATCGTTTAATTATGCATATTTTGTATTTTAAGTTAGATTGATGTAAAAATAAGACTTTTAGTCAGATGTTGAGAATTATGGGATTTTGTATTTTTTTGTTGTATTTCGGATTTTGAGATTGATGATGTAATGTGGCTCGGAATGTCATTAAAGTTTGTGAACATTTTATCTTATAATGTTAATGACATATGAATTGTGTATGGATGATATGAGTTGAGTTGATGAACTTTGAATATGAATTGTTGTTATTTATATATAAGTGAATTATGGAAAAGAAAGTTAGGATTTGTAGTGAATGATAAGATGTTATTGAATATAAGGAGTCATATGAATTGAGGTTGAGTGTTGGATGAATTCCAATTGGAAGTTGAATTGTTTTGAATGATGTTGTAATAGAGGAAGTGAAGTTGGGACAAATTCCAAGTTTTCAAAAGGGTAAAATGTGTATGCTGATTTCCAAGGGAAAACTGTATCGATCTAGGTAGAATTAGCCAAAGTTGCCATGAAAGTTGTAGTTTGTCTTTCTATCTTTCCAACACTATAAAGTATGCAATTTTTGGATATCGGAATGGAAAGATATGCTCATTACAAGTTGTGATGATGCATATAGTGTGTGTATGTGATAGTTATGATAAATGATAGGAAATTGTGGTTTTAATGAATCAAATGGATTGAGATTTGAGAGTTTTATGAGATAATTTTGTTGTTTGAGTTGTTATGAAGTGATTTGGCACTAGAAAAGTTGAATTTGGGAAGATTATGAGTGAATATGATGTAGATTGGATATAGGAAGCATTGGAGGGGCTTTGGAGGGGTTTGAAAAACCCCCATGTTTACGGATCAAAAAGGACCTTCAGCGTCCATTTAACGGACCTTCTCAAGTGAAAAGTGCTCCTAGGCCCGACAATGTCTGTTAAATGGACATTCACGGGACAACTTTAGTAAATTGTGACTTCCTTTTATAAGCATAATCTCGCTTTGTGGTCTTCATGAAAGTTTTAGCTCTAGAAGGCTTCTTTCCAATGGTCCAAAATAGAACTCAATCCGACATCTGTGGTGAAAGTTATGGCAATTGCACCAAGACATGTTACTGCATAATTGAAGGTATAAACATGTCGGACTCTTTTGGTCATAACTTCCTCATCCAACTTCCAAATGAAGTGATTCTTGAAGCAATGGATTCCTAAGACATTTATATATCTCTCCATGAAAATTGGTGTCTTTTGAAGTTAATTTGAAAAAGTTTTATGGAAAGAAAATGAGGAATCGGTTTGGAGAGCATGATTAGGGTAAGAACACCCTTTAGTTTTTTAAGCATATCTTGAGCTGTAGAGCTCCGATTGAGATGATTCTTTCTTCAAAACAAACTAGAGACATAAAGCTTAAATTTCTTTGAAGAGGTCAAATTGAAATTCTGGTTTGAAGATTTCCAAATTCTATTCACAAATAGGAGAAATGAGTTTGAGCATGGTTACTGATTGGTATGGGCACGCCATTGAACCAATTGTGAGCAAATTTTTGAGATGTTTGAGAATTAAGATGAACTAATGATGGCTAATGAGGGTTTAATGCAATAACCCTTCAAGGTAATATGCATGTTTATGTCTTATGATGGTTTCGCAAGAGTTGGATTTCGAAAACAAGCGGGATCCAACATGAGTGATATCAGAGCAAGCGTTGGACTCTGGAAACAAACGGGGTCCAACAGATGTATGAGTCCGCAAGAGTTTGGTTCTGCAAACGGGATCCAACAATGAGGATCATCCAATCAAGTTGAAGGATATAACTTCTTTGGAAATGTTTTTTTTTATTTAAAGCTTTGAATCTTCTTTTCATTTCTAACAAACCATAATATTATATACACCATTCTATATTTCGTTCTTAAATATATAAGTTACTTATACAATTTTTAAATGACATTAATAAGTCTAAGTATAAATGATTGGAACCAACAATAACAACATATTCACAATTTGAAAACAAAAAAAAATTCTTTTTGGGATACATTTATTACATCACTATTTTCACAAATTATCTATTGTAAATATTTATGATACCCCGCTCACACATATATATTACCAAATAATTCAAGTTCAACATATTTTATACTCAATTAATTATTTACCTAAAACTAATACCCAAATAGGCAAATACTATCATTGAATACAACCGAATTATTATTAATTTCCAATTGCATAATTTTATACTTAGCTAATTATTTACCTTAAGTCAATACCCAAATATTAAAAATAAAATACAATTTTTGATTTACAAGTTACAAACTTACAACGTTAATTGTCAATTAATGATTTAAGTTTTTACAAGTTTACAACATTAAAAACTTTAATATTATCGGTTTATGTATGTTTTAAATTTAAGTTGTTTCAAGATTTCAATGTCAACTTTCAAGTTTCAGAATCAATAAGGCCGTGCATTTATCCAAAAACTTATTATAAATTTCCGATAAACTTAACCAATCTTTATTCTTTATAACCAAATAGAAGAACCCAAGTACCAAACAACTCATTCATCACTGTGACTGAAACATTCATAATTCTATTTCCAATATTCAAATCGCAAATGACAAAACAAAACCGTGATCATTCAATAATTCAATTCCAATATCCAACCCAGATACATGCAAATTGCACATCACAAAACCAAGTTCCAACATCTAACATTCCAACCAATTCACAAATCTATCATCCAATCCAAGACAATAAAAAATGTAATTAAGCAGGAAAAATTCGAAAACTAAAAAATACACCCAAAAAGATTCACTTGCTTCAGGTTTTCGGGTTGAGTCTTCGTGTCTTCGGGTTGGGTGACAGGTCAGAGGCTTTCGGTGTAGATGCGCCCGAGTTACGATCTTCTCTCCTCCTTTAGACGTTCAGTGGCGATGACGTGGTGCGATGGTCCCCGTGAAGAAAGGTTGAAGACGGTGTCGTCTTCGGGGGACGCCAAGGGAGGAGCTGAGGAGGATGAGGGAAGGAGCAGCACCACCGGAGAGAGACCAGTCACCAGTATCGTCGAAGTCTCGACAATGAAGAGGAGAATGAGAGAGAGAGAATAGCGACGATGGTGAATGAAGAAGTGAGACATGGTGAGAGAGAGACAAAAAAATGAGAAGGAAGGTAGAAGAAGGTTTGGGAGAGTAGAGAAGACAAAGATGGGCGGGCGTGGCGGTGAGAGAGAGAGAGAAAAAATAGAAGCAAAGAGGAGTAGGTTCGAGAGAGACTGAGAGAGTGCAAAGGTCTTGGGGGGGGTTAGGTTTTGCGTTTTTAGGGTAAATTTTTTTAAAATTGCAAATTGATCCTTAACTTTTCCGAATTTTATGGTACCGGCCGATATTGTGCGTACCGACTGGTACCGAATGAAAAACACCGGTATCGACTGGTATTAAAAGCCAGCACCGAAGGGACAAATACCTCTAGTCATAAGTAGCATCAAAATATATTAATTCTCACATGAAATACTTTGGTAATCTCAATTTAAAGATCAATTATACAACCATCGTAATGAAAAAATCTACACGCTCCATATTTTAATCTATGAGATCAATTACTTTCTTCATAAGAAAGAAACATGATGTATTCTAATTTTAATCTTTCATTAATATAACTTTTTAATGAAATTACAACTAAAAATAATTTAGGAATAATACATAAATACAAATTGAATACTATAATTATAATCTTAACATAATTTCAATTATACAATAATTATTCTAAAGATTTTACCTTTGACATTAAAATATCAAATAAAAATATAAAAATACATAAAGATAAAGAATGATCTTATTTAATTATTTCACAAATCTACAACCAAACCATTGGTTATAAGGTATATACTAACACATGAAATTCGTAGGCAATAAACGAGATGGTGAATATGATAATTACTTGTCACTTACTTTTAGCTTTAGATTAGTTATTTGAAATCCAGATTGTTCATATGACTCTTGAGCCATCCTTGCACTAGCATTCTTAGATCATAAGTTCAACGCCAAATTGTTCATAGAATGATAGGTGTTCAACTTCTGAAAAGGGGAAAGTTACCCTTTTTGTATAACCTTGATGTGCATAAGTTATATATGAAGATGTTAGGATCATATAACCTTACATGGACCTTTTTACTCATATGTTTTTTTAAATTAAATGAAATTATATTAATGACTATTCCAAAGGCTTCAAAGGGAGATATTATAGAATCCAACAGACAGGAATACCTAAACTTTAACTAAAGCCAAGCTCAGAGCCAAACAAGTAAAAGGAAAAACCAACTCTATACCTAGACAAGGAGAGTAATTCAAGCTTCTTACTCAGAAGCACTAGAGTTTCCTTGTGCTTAAACCAATTACTAGCTATTCCTTGCGGTGTGCTAGCCCCCACATATAAGCCTCGGAGACTATTAGCATTTCTCTAATCTAACAGATGATTTTGTTTATGAAAACATATTTCCCTGTCTTCTGTGAAATTTGTTGTTCCTTTATCTTCACAAAGCATAAATATAACAGGTAAAGGATCTTATGAGGGAAATGGAGTCTTTACCCAATCAAGCAGCTCATATTAATAGCCCATTCATTCACTTCTTGTCATCCCTTCACCTAGTACGTTACATGAAGTAGCTGCAGAATTCTAGACCAGAGATCTTGAGAGAAAGAACATAACAAGTAAGGCATGGACTCATGCATTAAATGGCATAACAAACAAAGCTTGTATGAAAAACCATTCAATCTATCCATGATTTTCAGTATAAGTTTATTGCTAACCATGAGATAAAGGATGCTTTAGGGACTAAAGAACTCTTCCAAACCAAATCCACCCCAACCTTATAAATTTCTAAGCACGACTTATTAGTGAAGGTGTTAGAATTATGTCACATCCAAATTGTTCTATAAGAGCTGTCAAGGTTTGGATTATAGCTTGATAAATTCGCCACAATGGCAGATAAGCCCCTTGAATTGCAAGATACTCGCATGCTTCCTCTCCTCGGCGTGATCATACCGCACATCTCTTCCCATACCCATAATTGCTAATCATAGTTATAAGAAGAGTTGTGGACTTCATCCTATCTCATCCATAAATTTCCTCATGAAAGTAATTTAGTCATCAGAATGTTTACACTAAAGACACCTCCGGCGTTATTATACAGGTCTCCAAGGAGTCAAGGAGGAGGGTTCCACTGAGGAGCTAATTCAAATTTGTGAAATATATAATAAGCGACTGCAGGTTGGACAACAGGGATAATGTTTAGAAGGCTAGGCATGGAAGACAAAGATGGATTCTATACTATTTTGATCTCCATATATGGAATTTTAGGGAAAGACTCTTTCCTAATGGATGCCATTTTTGGCTATTTGACGACAAGCGTCAATGGCGGAGATGTATGACTGTTGCCCAAGTCTAACAATTTCTTGGAGGGAGTAAATTAGAGGCGGACATTTATCCAAGTAAATCAAAAATGCACAGCCATGAAATGGTAAAAACAATAACAAACTTAGTCTAAACAAGGGTACAAGCCAAGAGCTGGAGAGAGTGCTCCATTTTAGGAGGTCACAAGGAATGGACACAAGTCTCTTACCGTAGCATGGAAATGATTTTCCTTCTCTTTCCACCGAGATACCTTCCATCATTCTCTTTCAGGTACATCACATTTCAAACCCTTTAACGTTCTCTCAGCGTTGTCACCCATTACTTGCGTACCAAAAATTATACTGACGACACTACGGGATTAAGCAATAATAGACAATGATAGAGAGTTCAGGAATTTGTCCATAGGACCATTGATGTCTTTTCAAAGACACGAAGGTGCCTGGAAAAAACTGTGTTATAATTTTGTTGTATTAGCAACAAAAGGTAAGACATGGTGATGTTTCTTGTATACGTTGTATTTCCTTTGATCAAACCCAAGTCAGATAGGACTTTTTCAGTGACTTTGGTTTTTGCTTCTCTTATTTTCAGGATCCTAAGATTTTCAGACAAGCAGTTCGGGGAAAGGTGGAGCTTCTGGCAGGTTTTCAACGTGTGTCTCCACACGAATAACATCCCTTTTTTTGCCTGGAATCTGTTCATTAGGTCAAAAACATGTCTGGAGCAACGTCTCCGGATTCAGGATCTCCACCTTCACCAACTGCACAATCACCATCAGATTCATCATCACAACCAGTAGATTCTCCACCCCCTCAGAGTTCCAATTCTCCTCCCTCACCACCAACTGAATCAAGTCCTCCATCATCTGCTCCGAAATCACCTCCACCTCCACCTCCGCCTCCAACTTCTTCTTCTTCTTCTTCACCACCAGCACCATCTTCTGGTAACAATGGTGGTTCCGGTCGATCATCACCCAAATCATCTTCATCAGATTCTACTCCAAGAAATTCATCGTCAAAATCATCAGAAACCAGTGGCCCATCTAGTGATCAAAAAGTTATAATTGGAGTTGTAGTTGGAGTTGGAGTGTTGCTAATCGTTATGGTCATCATTTGTGCGATATGTTGCAGGAAAAAGAGAAGAAAGAAGGAGATAATACCTTACTACGCAGAATATCCACCCAAAAGTATGAAATCTAATAGAAAATTCTTAGTTGAGACGAAATACAAAATTCCTAGTTTACTTTGACTCTACATATCTGCGGTGCTCGTAACATGTTTAAAACTTTGCATTTGTCCTGCTTAGAGTATGAACTATCGTTTTCAAGATGGATTTACGTTTATCTAATGTTATGGTTCATCGCAGGTAGTCAGAAATATTACAACTCGAAGAAGACCGATTGGAACAATAGTCCCGCACCTCCTGCAGATCATGTTTTCAAGATTCCACCAGCATCGCCAGGTCCTGGCTGGAAAGGATCTCCAAATCCAGCTCCAGGTGTGATGAGTGGTGGCGATACGAATACCACCCACTCAGGGTTGTCGCATCCGCCCTTGCCACCTCCATCACCAAACATAGCTCTGGGCTTTAACCAAAGCATGTTTTCGTACGAGCAGCTAGCTTTAGCTACAAATGGATTCTCAGACGCCAATGTGCTGGGTCAAGGCGGGTTTGGATACGTGCATAAAGGTGTGTTGCCTAATGGAAAAGAGGTGGCAGTGAAGAGCCTAAAGTCAGGGAGTGGACAGGGAGAACGAGAATTCCAGGCAGAAGTTGAGATCATTAGCCGTGTCCATCATCGGCATCTTGTGTCCCTTGAGGGCTACTGTATCGCTTCAGGGCAGCGAATGTTAGTCTACGAGTTTGTTCCAAATAAGACACTGGAATATCATCTTCATGGTAATACTTTCAGTTCTCCATTCGATGTTGTCTTTGCTGCAGGGGAGAGTATGCCGTCAACCTTACAAGCTGGAGATTTCATTCTAGTTTTCTTTAGTAAATAATAGGTTTAGTTACTAGAGTAGGACGACACATTCGAATAAAATCTGAAATATGGAAAATGCAGGAAAGGATCTTCCAGTCATGGATTGGCCAACCAGGCTCCGTATTGCATTGGGTTCTGCCAAGGGGCTTGCTTATCTTCATGAAGATTGTGAGTTACCCTCTATCTCTCTATAGTCTATACAGACAACTGCAGACATATCACATAGTTTCGCACTGAACAGGCCATCCTCGGATAATACATCGTGACATCAAGTCTGCTAATATTCTACTTGACTTCAACTTTGAGGCCATGGTCAGTGTTTTAAGTTAACTATCTCTCATTCACATGTCTTTAGATAACCTAAAACATCTACTTTACCTTTCTTTATGTTTCCAAGCTGCTTCCTATTTTCAGGTCGCTGATTTTGGATTGGCAAAGCTGTCTTCTGACAATTACACTCATGTGTCTACCCGTGTAATGGGTACATTTGGGTAAGTGTAACAGCTCACCAGTTTCTGTGATTACTTATATCATACAATAGTTGATTGACACAGAAGAATTCAGGATTTTTTACAAAAGAAGAAAAATAAAAAAGATATTATAACAAGAAGAGCCATGTAACACTTTACCTCCAGAAAGAAAAGAAATCGAAACGAATTCTCTGAACTAACCAAATTCTTGACACTGGCATAGGTACTTGGCTCCCGAGTATGCATCAAGTGGCAAGCTGACAGATAAATCTGACGTTTTCTCATTCGGAGTCATGCTGTTGGAAATCATAACTGGGAAGAGACCTGTTGATGCTAATAACGCAATGGATGACGGCTTGGTTGATTGGGTAAGTGTGTCGCACCCCCCAATTCTTTCCCTTGTCGATAAACGTACAAAATTTAACAATTGTGGCATAGCAGGCTCGACCCTTTCTCACACGTGCCTTAGATGAAGGCATCTATAACGGACTGGTGGATTTTCGCCTGGAGAACAACTTCGATCCTCAGGAGATGCAACGCATGGTAGCTTGTGCTGCTGCTAGCATTCGCCATTCTGCCAGGAAGCGCCCGAAAATGAGACAGGCAAGCCGATAACTTGAATTTTTCAGTATATCAGAAAGCTATCAAGATTTATATTATATGATGCATGACAATTACCACGCAAAACAGATTGTACGTGCACTTGAAGGAGACGTATCACTGGATGACTTAAGTGACGGTAAAAGGCCAGGTCAGAGCTCAATGTTCAGCATGTCAGCTTCAAGCCCAGAGTATGATCAAGATTCATATAATGCCGACATGAAAAAGTTCAGACAAATTGCTTTCTCAAGCCAGGAATTTGGAGACAGCGATCATGGAGCTTCAAGCACTGACTCCAGAGATTTTTCCCCGTTGGCGGTCCAAAAACACAATCCTTGAGGAGTCCAGACATCAACTATTGAGAACACGCATCAGAGCTTGAACGCCAAAACCTACGAACCAATTTCGGGTAATCAAGAACAGCAGCTTTACACATTAGCAGTGGCATAGTCAAAATCGTTTTACGCTTGATTTAATAATTCCAATTTGATTGAAGGCTAAGTTTAGACTTGGAATTTATTTTTTTCTGTTGCCTCGATTTTCCTTTGAACATGTACTTGTCACCCAGCAGTAATGCTCTGAATCTTTTAGTAATTTGATTTACCTTCTTTTACCATCTAAGATTCTGCTTCTGAATCATATTAATTACCTTCTTTTAACGGCACAATTCCAGTGTAATTCGATAACAACCAACATGGATGGTGTGATTGAAACAGTACTTGTTGATCATGTTAGGATAATGACTCTTTTGTTATTTATTTGTAAATTAGTTTTTGTGTTCTTATCTACATTTTAGTTAACATTTTATCAAAGCTCTTAACACAACTCCTTTTTGTATTCTTATCTATACTTAATGTTATAAGCATACTTATCTATAGTGGTCCTTTGGCTTAACTTACACACCATTGCGGCATTCCCTTATTGCATCAGGAAACATGTAAGTAGTATCATAAATTATTCGTATATGATATCTTGTATTAATATATTCATATGATAATATTGTAATAGGATTAAAACAAATATGGGTGGAAATAACATATATGTAGTTTTCGTCACTCATGTACTTGGTATATATTTGATGTGGAAAGAGTGTAAAGGTTCTTTCGTGGATTCAAGAATGTTATTTATTATTCTTTTGATAAATTAATAGGGACTGAAAGGATATATTCTTAAATTTGTCAAGATAAAGCATTATGTTCAATGGTAAAATAATATTAATATTTGCTTTTACATCTAGGATATTGATTGTTTTTCATTTTAATTTATATTATATATTATATAATATATATATGCAAGATTTGTATATTTATTATATATATAGCCCTAATTATAATGAGAAGATGAAGTTATATATATCAAATGTTAAGCCTGATATTGATCATCATTTTTATTAATGCATTAATATAAAAGTAAGTATTTTAATTATATAGTTAACGATATCATTATTATACAAATTTTAAATTAATATTCAAATTATAGGTGTCTTGTAGGTATTTAGTATTAGTAAACGAGTTGAAGGTTTGTTATTGTAAAAAATTATGTAAGAGATTTTTTATGCATTGGTGTAAGAGCTATATATGCAAGACTCATTGTTGCTGGCAATAGGTAATTACATATCTTAGTTCATTTAAATAATGCAAATTCGATATAATTGTAATAATTATAATTTTATCTTTATTTTGTAAGCCATGTGATTTCGTATATTGGGCTTATGATGTACGTGGCTCTAGTCTTGAGACATTTTCAGATGTCCAATAGCTTTCTAGATTTGCGTTAGCTAAATTTGTATATAAATTATGACAATTTGTCCATATAGTGTAATGTTGTAAGTTGATTTGGAAGTTGGTTTGTAACAGTTAAGAATTATGAGACAATTGTTTTTTCCTTTTTTTGCACTAACTATCAAACTTTGGTTGATTATGTAATTAACAGTCATATAACAATTAATTATATAATTGCAACACTACATCCTTTTATTAAGCATATTGAATTTCTTACGTGCCCTTTATGTCATCACTACTACTACAAAAGTTTCCTTAAACAGATTTTGCAAATAAAAAGAAAACCTTATCAATCTACACAGAAGTAGAAGTAGACAATCTACATAAAAGTATAATACATTTACCCTGCGTTTGGTTCATGTCCGAAGGGGTGAAGACAGCGGACAAGGACAGAAAAGTCCTGTCCTGAACCGTGTTTGGTTGCTGTCCGCATGAATTTCTATCCCGTACTCAATGGACAAAGACAAAAAATTTTGTCCAATTCGAAATTATTGGACAGCCGTCCACTGTCCAACGGACAAGAAACATTTTGACAATTAACACTACAAGAAAAATAGAGTTTAGCGACAGAAATTACCGACGAAATTTGTACATATTCCGTCGGTAAGCCTAATTAGTGATGGAATTTACCGACGGATAACGTCGTCGGAGAAACAGCTGTCGGTAAATTTACCGACAGAAATTTGTTTCCGTTGGTAAATTTACCGACGGTTATTCTGTTCGGTCGGTAAATTTTTCTGTCAGAAAATTACCAA
>JAOQMR010000213.1:6895792-6913386 GCA_027563865.1 Erythroxylum pelleterianum
TCACTACTCTCAACCTAGACATCGAAAAATTCCATACTTAGTGGCGATAGAAAGATGACAAGAAAATCTTCAAGTTTCATGAAGACCAAATTAGCAAATTCAATCCAAATCAACCTAGAGAAATTCATCAAAGTTTCAGGTCACAAAATTCGTAGTACTGTTCATGCAGCACCTACAACTCACTTTCAAGGCCAAATTCAAATCCCTTCCAGTCACAATTAAGCATCACTTCCTTCACAAAAACGTAACCAAACTTCTCAAGTTTAATTCCAGCCAACAACCACCTCAATTGCTCAACAATATCAAAAATTATAGCAAAAACAATGAAGCATGCACAATTTCAATTTTCCAGCTTTTACACCTAAACCAAATCCTATCATTCCAATACCACTTCTATATCACTTTTCATTCAATTCTCTTCACATATCAACTATTACTCACTCACATCTCATCCTTGGACATAAGTCCACACATTTGCAGCAACTACCCTCAACCATCTCCCATTAATAAACACTCATTTAACAACCTTCCTAACCACCCAAAACAACTTAATACAACATAACATCTCATCCATTAGCTTCTAATTCATCATTTACCAATCATCAATCAATCAAAGAAGCAACATACCCATATAGTCAAAGCACAACTTCATGCAATTGATGCACAAGATGTCACAATTATGCATTTAACTAACAGAAAACATAATCTTACCTATTTAAACTTTCACTCCTTCAATTCTTCAACTAATGCTCCAAATCATTAACTTACACGCACACCACTAACACACACGACAATCACCATATCAAGGGAGGTAGGAAGCTTGAGCTTGAACATATGAAAAGGATGCACTTAAGGTAGGAGAAGAGTAGCAATTAAGTTAACAAGTGAAGAAAATCAACAAGAAGAAAGGAGGAGGAGGTATTCGGATGAGGAGGAAGATTTCAACAAAAAAAAGACACCTTTCACTCTTTCAATTAGGAAGAGTCGTGAATGTAAGCAAAAGCAAGAACATTAAATGAATCCAAGAGTGTCATGACACATGTCATGACACTTGGCATTTTAAGAAAAAGACAAGAACTAATTAATGTCTTTGTAATAAAAGAACCCTAATAAATGTAATTTCTAGATCATCCAATTCCAATGGCCCTAATTACAATCCCAAAATTATCTACTTCAATCTTCAGTGCCATTGGACAGAAATTTTCAGTACCAAAAACCAATCAGTCCGCCACTTGACGATTTTTCTGGTCCGAAACTTTTTCCTGAAAAATTCCTAAAATTCCCCAAAAATGTAAAACATACAGTAGTCCACTCCAATTAATTTTTCAAGCACAAAAACCACATTTTCCACAACAAAATGAAATTTAGGTACATATACCGGGAAATGTCATGAATGCACGAACGGTCATTTTCATGTGCAAATTTTACTATTCACATGTAAAAGATATGTATGAATATTTCAAAACAATCTTAATCACTCTTGGCCCTTTCCAAATTACTATTCTACCCTTCCCATCGGGGGTGGGATGTTACACACTCACAATAACAAATCAACTTAACCTTGGGGGCTTTTACTTAGCTCGTTCTCATTTATCTCCTCTTCCAATCATCATTTATTTCATCTTACCTATGTATATTCACAATCAATTCAAAATTATAGATACATAATCATCATGAAATTCTCATCTCAATACCACTAATATATTGCTATGGTGGATCATAACTCTTGTTACATTAATCAAACAACCATTTCAGTTCCAAGTTCATCTTCTTAAGGTCATAATAAATTTTTGTTTTCATTCCCTTGTATACTTTAAATATTGTCATTCATATTTATATCTCTACTTTTCTCAATCAATCCACAATAATTTATTCACATCTATTTCACATTCAAGGATATACCATCACAGTACAATATTGATGTCATATTCAATGATACATCCACAAATACAAATGTAATAAATCTCTTTCTATCATATCGAACCATATACTATTTCTCATGTCTAGATATCAACAAGCTTTCATTTTCTTACATTTTGACAAATCATCATTTTCACTATTTCTATCAGCTCAAACTCTTAAAAATGCTTATGCGTGTGACTCATGTAAATGCGACTCAAACTGAGGATCAGTTACCGTTGCATGCTAAGACATGTCTAAAATGCATGTAACTCGACACATATTTCGAAAAATGCCCATGTAAGATGCTAAGCCTGGGCTCTGATACCAAGTTGTAGCACCCCAACTCCCATAGGGCATATTCCTAAATAAACCGACATTAGTCGAGAATACACTCTAAATGGGTGTTGTACTAAGACAACCAGTCAATCATAGCCATTAAAAACTTTTCACACATCACACGCATATTTTAGAAAACCAATAATCAATTTATGCTCATTTATTCATAAACATTTTCAATCACAAGTGTTACTATACTCATTGATCAATCTCATTTACAAACATTTCCAATTTGGAAAGTCATTACAAAACATAATTATTCAACTACCCGAGGTACAATAATTGCGGAATACAAATTTTGATACAAAAATAATGAAATACATATGCAACCGCGAACTGATCCCGACCTTTATCTCTCAAATGTAGTGGCTAGACTCCAATTTGTCTAACTAAAGATCTTCTCTAAGCCTGAAAAATGTTGTTGCAATTTTGGGAGAGTTTTGCGAACTAGTGAGCGGACCACCCTCGATGGCTCACTCATATCACATAACACTTTGATTATTTATTCCACATTTCACATTCAGAGCAGTCAAATAGTTCATTTCTATCATTTAAAACGTACATATCAATTATATATGCAATGCACATGAGACTCACTTCCAATTATTATTTTGTTATGACCGAGTGCCTTTTTACTAGCTCCTATCCCTTGTAGATACCGGGCTTGTTTCAAATATGGTCCCATATCCCTTAGTAGATACCGGGTATATTAACAACTGAGCCAGAGGCTCTTATCACATTATGAGCTTTAAGCTCTTTTTCGATGGTTACTCTGGTCATAACAACCTTTATATTATCATGAATTTATTAATGAAAAGAATCATATTCACATATATATTCTATTAGTCACTAGATTTTAGTTTCATATTCACATTCACATTTATCATCGGACCTTGGTCCGGCATTCAACAATAATGTTGAGTTTCACTTATTCATTCAAATTCACATCCAATGAGCACTTCCTATGTTCTCACATTTATCAAACTCCTTAAACTATTAATGTTTGGAATTGTCTCAATCACATTCACATTCAGTAGTAATTCAATACAGAAATTTAGAATAGAACAAACAATGAAAGTGAGATCATCTAGGTCGACTCATAGTACGCTCTATATTAGCATTTGCTTTCTTGATCTGGAAACGTCTAGATGCGGACGTTCTATCCTGCATATCAACATCATGCCATACACATATTGAACACACATTATTAATTGCACAATCACACAAACATTCAATTGTACACATATGTATAGGTGTAATGTATAATGTATGCTCAATTTGACTATTCCAGATATGTTTCCTTAGTCACGTCTCTTGATAATTCAAACCTTTTCATTTTTATGTGTCTAGCTATTCTTAGGTTTACACCTCAAGAACACTTGGTTATTCTAATATCATAATTCAATTTCTCTTTATTTTTTTCTAGCATTATATGCTCTCATAATACCCAATTCTCATTCACCTTTACTGAATACATATTACTCAACTCTTTTGAATCACAACTACTATCATATAAACATCTTCATTCCCATTATACTCATGTCTTTGGTAATTTGATATAAACAATTCATTCATTAAGTTATAACATCATCAATCGATCATTCCAGCTTTTCTCAAACCAAATTTTCGAGTCAATTTTGCATGGCCATTATGACAAGTAAAATGAAGTGTTTAGGCAATACACTCTCCTAAAACAATGTTCCCATATGTCTTAAGTTTCTAAGGGCACCAAGTTCATACAATTTGGTTCAGTATTCTGTAAGTTATACACAAAATACTTAAGAATGTACTCAAACTGTAACATCATTTAGTACTCAACTTCAAGCCAAATTTTGAAACTCTTAGGAATAGAATTAAAATTCGATTTCTTCGTGAAATTTGTAGTCATATGTCTCTAGTTTAATCTAAACTTAAAATAAGCCCATTGAGATATCTACAGATCAAGATATGGCGAAAATATAGATGCTTGTTCAGTGAAAACACTCCATTTAACAAATTCCAGCACACTTCTTTTTTTTTCATCCTAAACTCATCAATCAACCATTTACCAATCCTTTCCTGGTCAATTAAGATGACAATTAATTCTGCTAGAGAGGAAGGACAATGTGTGAGGAGTTTGTTGTTCAAATTTCAAGTTAATCGGAGGTCTAGAGAAGAAGTTATGGTCAAAAGAGTGAAGAGTGTTTAAAACTATCAAAAAGCAGTGCACCTTTACTGTCACGATCGTGCACTGCCTGTTGATTCCTCTCTGTCACGATCATGTTTGTGCACGCTCGTACACTACCTAATGTTTCCTTTCTATCACGATCGTGCACAACTCCCCTGAGACTGATCGTGCACTACCTGACATCTCCTCTCTGTCACAATCTACACGATCGTGACAGATGAACTTACCCATATTTTACGTATCAACATATTTTCCTAACCATTTCAAGATCTTTCAACATCTAACTATCATCATGTATGTTTCACTCAACATATCAAGAAGAATAACATATTACTTACTTTTTTAAGCTTTAAGATCTTCAAATAACACTCTTAACCCTAGCTTTTCCAGTAACATTCGTTCATCAATATTCAAAGGTGGTAGGGTTGGGCCTTTTTGTAACAAGATGTATAAATAACAAAGATCTTGAAGTATAAAGTGAAAGATGATGGCAACTCAAAATTGAGAGTAAGGTTAGTAAGAAAATGACGTGAATGGAGAAAAAGAAGGGAATAAGATGAAGAACAAAATAAAGAGAGAGCAGAAAAGTGAGCATTTAGCCAAAGGTGAGAAACAAATGAACATTAGTCTTGCAAGGGTAAGTTACGAGAGTGAGGTGTGTGGCAAGGCAAGTGACACTTGTCACTTGCCACATGTCACCACCTTATGGTCTTCATTTGGTCTTTTATTTAACTAGTCCATTTGTCTCCAATTTCTACTCCAATTGTCTCCCAAATTTTAAATGACATAAGTAATTAAATCTTAATGTCTCTTATCAATAATTTCTACTGCCATTTGACACTTAATTCTACTACCATTTATCAATTATTCTACCACTTGACATTTTTCCTAATCTAAAAATACTAATAATTTCAAAAAAATCTCAAATTTCACCAAAAATTCTAAATCAGTACTTATACACCCCAACTCAATTTTTAAGATACATAATATATAATTCACATTATAATCACATTAAAACAATCATTTATACCCAAAAATGTCAAATGAGTGCATGAACAATTCATTGTAATGTGTGCAATAATCAAATTCACGTGTGTGTATATTAACATTATGCATGAGTTTAAATGCATTTTTCTAATCTCTCAATGTTGTTTCTCAATTATAGAAATCTAGGGTTCTAACCCTTAGTATGGAAACGAGATGTTACAGAAATTCCCCTTTATTACTCAAATTTTGAAACGCACCAAATTCCTACTTTGTAAGAGAATTATTTCCTTATTTATCATTTTAGAGACAATATTTACCATTGCTTTGGAAAATCCTTGTTATTAGGAAGTTTTATTCCAATTAGGAGTCTATTAGGATATTTTCTTGTTTTTTAAAAGATTTGGATAAGAAGTAACAGAGCTAAAAAAAGGAGAAAAAAGCTGCGGACTGGAGACGTCCATGACTCTAGACGTTTTTAGGTCTCTAGATCTTTTAACGATGCCAGAGGTGTTTTTGGGAGATAGTACGTACGTGAGTGAGTTTCAGTTATTCACCTTTTGGTTCTCTAACGTTGGGTTTTCCTCTCAACTTCGTCAGTAAGAATAATTTTACTTTTCAATAATTTTCATGTGTTCTTCTCTATGGCTTGTAACTAATTTATTAATTTTAGTTAGAGGATTATATTGAAGCCTAGATTCTAAATTAATTGTGAGATCGAATAGGTTTTATTGAATTTAATCATGCATGAGTATTTAATTATTTCCTGAATTCACTAATTTTATGATGGACTTTAGGTTTTATTGAGTAGATGCATATATTTAATAATCCTGAAATAATCTACTACTAATTGAAACTACAAATCTGTAATTGTTTGTTAGTTTTAATAAGTAGAAATCGACATTATTTTATTTCCTCATCAAGAAGTTTAATATATGCTGTGAAATTAATTAATCTGATTACAATAAATAATCTGTTGAGTTTGTTGGTTAGAATTGAGTCTTTCTAAATCTTAAGGCTGTCAAAACACTAAATCTTACGAGTTGCCTCTGGGGTTGTCTTTTAATAAAGGAGTAATTATTCGATTTGTTTGTGATTACTGTAGAAGGTAAGGAAAGATTGATCATTATAGATCTGTTTTTAATAGCTAGGACCAATTTATTCATGAATATATTGAATTACTTTTGCATAAGGGATCAATTGCTTAAATCAAGGTGGAAATAAACTCCTTTAACTACAATTTGTTTTATTAAATTTCAAATAAGCTCATTTTGTTATTTTAATATTGCGATTTAACATAATTTCCAAATCCTTTTTTTTCTCATTTGTTTAAAAGAGATAAATCATGATTTCCTGATGACACGACCCTTTCTACTGTGCTATGTTAGTATTTTGAGTAGGTTAATTATTTTTGGTTGATTTGACACTCAACAAATTGCAATTTTTATTTTTTATCAGTAATGAATTTAAACTTCGAAGTGTAATACAATTATTATTGATATTATGAAATTGTATGACAAATGCGTATAGAACTTATGTCAAACTAATAAACCCATATATTGAGTACATCAGTGATAAATCACATAGAAGTTACAAAATCAATCTAAAATTATGTAAAAACAAGCAAAATTACCAAATAAGATCGACTCATAAAACTAAAAACTTAAATCACGTAAAAATTGATAATAGTAATGAAAACTCAACATCTTTTACAATATAAATTTAGTATTTATATCAATATAATATAGTTAGCTATAAAGTTAAATGAAGATTACACTAAATAAAGGGTCTTTTAAAAAGTATTAAAAAATTAAAATGTTTTTGGACATATTTCAACCACACACAAGTACACGTCACTTATGTTTTCAATATTAGTAGTAGACCTCTATTGTATATATTGACGAAAATGCCCTCCTCCGGCCTCCAAAGTCCAGACCTATCAAGTATTAACACCCTGCAGCCGCAAGAGCCCTCTTATTCTCGTTTAAACATTGTTACCCGCTTTGTAATCTCCGATCCGAATGCAAAATCCGAAACGGCGCATGTTTATCATCTCCTCTTGATCTCGAAATCCCTAATAGGGGAAACCCTAGCTTGTTATTGACATCATGAGTGACTACAACGATGCCTTCATGCGCAACCAGAACTCTGCCGTTCGGGCTACCACCAAGGGCCAGAACCGCGCCAACGTCCTTCAGCTCAAATTGGTTCGTTGTGCTCACGCTTTCGTTCGTTTTATTTTTAAAAAATTATTTGTGATATGAATAGTGAAGCCCTGGGTTTGTTTTGAGGTTGAGTTTGGTTTAGTTTGATCTCATTGTATTCTGCTGCTATAAAAGAGCAGGAGATGAAACTGAATGGTTGATTTTGTGAAACGTCCAATATTTTATTATATTTATATGTTCTGCAGATTGGGCAAAGCCATCCTACTGGGTTAACAGCAAATCTATTGAAATTATTTGAGCCTAGACCTCCTTTGGAGTTCAAATCCCCACCTGAAAAGAGAAAATGTCTCCCACTTACAGGTATTGTTGTAATTGCTGTGGTTTTGAAGATACTGTTATGTCAATATCAACTGTTCTTTTATGAGGTTTAATTCATTTCAATTTGATTTCTTCTTGGATTAGGTATGGCGCAATTTGTGAGTGAGTTTGCTGATGCTGGAGATCCTGAGTATGCTCCACCAGCCTCGGAGGGTGAAACTCCTGTACGATTTTTACCGAGTTTTACTTTTATCAGTGTGCTTTAAAGAAAATATTTCTTAGCTTATCTTGCCTTGAATATGTAACTACCTTCTTACTTGTTGACTGCCTGGTTCTTCCCTGTTCATTTCGAAGCAGCTGATATGTATGTTGTAAGACTTTATTTATTGATCTTTTTGGGATAATATTGATCAGGCACAGCGAAGAGCTAGAATACATAAACTGAAACTTGAAAAGGGTGCAGAAAAGGCTGCTGAGGAGCTTCAAAAATGTGAGATTGATTGTTCTTTCCGCTACTGATAGTTCAGGTTGTCATTCTGTTTATGCAGCTTTAACAACTTTAATATCCTTGTTTGTACAGATGATCCAAATAATGACCCAAATATCTCAGGAGATCCATACAAGACATTGTTTGTTGCTAGGCTTGTAAGTGTTGTCATTCTTTTTTCTTTTTCCTATTTCACACTATGTCATTTTTTAGCTGGGACGACTTATATATTTTCATTGTCTTCCTTCAGAATTATGAGACAACCGAGAGTAGAATTAAAAGGGAGTTTGAGTCCTATGGACCAATAAAACGGGTAGGTATATTTGAGCATGTCAAAGCAGGTTTGGTAAGACGTTTTTTGGCCGCATCTTTCTTAGCATTTCAAAAGAAGCTTTCCCTTCTCTTTAGGCTTTCAATTCTACTGCATTCTATACTTCTTTTTTTGTCATTTCTTTCTCTTTTTTCCTTAGCTGAAAAGTTTTTTCTTTTGCCTCCAATAGACTTTCTATCATTTACCTCCAATAGAATTTCTTTTAGGCTATCAAAACTTTCTACCATTTACATAAGTTAACATTCTATGGTTCTGCTCATTATCATACATTGAAGTTATGGTAAAGTGATGCTGAAGTTTGCTGATTTGCCAAACTGAAGACCCTGTCTGCTATAACCCCAAAACATCTGTGCATCTTAATTTAAAAATTTTACAAGATAGTTTAATGAATGATGCATGATTGTTCAGCATCTATGCCAATTAGAGAAATGAGCATCTCACTTCTCTCACACCAAAGAAAAAGCTGTGAAGTAACTTGGAAATCATAGCCTTGCTATCATGCAGCTTAAGGAGCAGTTAGGTTCGTGCTGATACTTAATGTGAATGTAAAGATATTTCAGATTAGAACCTATTACCCAATCAGAGTATGGTATGGTCACTGGGCTCTGCTTTAGCATTAAGATTCATCACATTAACAGATCCATGGTAAGGTTTTTGTTGACTTGGTTCCCATAGAAATTTAACCTCCCAACTCTCTTACCATCCTATTGCAATGATGTTGCTTCAATCCTGTCAACAAAGCTGAAAAATAGATTGAGCAAAGCAGTGATTCACTGTGCCTTTTGGCCTTCATTTTCGAGCAACAAAAGGTGATTGGTGTCTGTTCCTTTTCGGCCCTGGGTAAAAACATGTAGGGAGTATCAGCATCTCTTTTGCTTTATTTGAATTCTCATCATCCATTTCCGTGCTACTAAAATTTTATTTTTGGCTTTAGAGACTTATCCAAACATATCAGCAGTTGAGAGGATGTTCTGGTATTTCCAATTTAGTTTACGAGTAATTTTTCATATTCAAAACATCAATTCCCTGGTAAGGGGACATTAATTTGTTCAATTAATGGTAAATTTGCCACGATATAGCTGTTTTTCTGCAACTCTAGCCCTGGTGGTGATGCGTCCCACAATTGGAGCCCATGATTAAAGGTGAGCACGGCTAATTAGGCATAGTGCCTGTCTGCCGTGCCATTTAGGATTTCACATTTAAAGCTTTCTGTGGAGTTGTCTGTTAGTAAACAAATTAAACAACAAATTGAGCAACTGGTTTAAAAGGTCCTTGCTCTTTATTTGCATAATGTACACATTTCTCTTTGAGCTTCTCAGGTTAGACTGGTAACTGACAAAGAGACAAGTAAGCCTAGAGGCTATGCTTTCGTTGAGTATATGCACACTCGTGATATGAAAGGTTTGGCTTGATGTCTTGTTCCTGGTTGCATTTCTTTTATTGTTTTTTCCATTTCTAATCACCACTATTATGCATGACCAGGTGCTTATAAGCAAGCTGATGGGAGGAAGCTTGATGGAAAAAGGGTACTTGTGGATGTTGAACGTGGTAGAACGGTACCAAATTGGCGACCTCGCAGGCTAGGTGGTGGTCTTGGAACTACCAGGGTTGGGGGTGAAGAAGTTAATCAGAAGCCGGAACTATCATCTCGTTCTGAGGAGCCGAGGGCACGGGAAGATCGACAAACTGAACGGTATTCTTTTCTTACTGTTTTTCAACCTTTATTTTACCCATCATTTCTTTTTGGAGACAATAGACCTACAAGTGAAAGCATATTGGCACAAGAACTGTGTTAGTAATAATATGTATGAGTTGCCTATTGACGTTGCCATGAGGAATCTTTTGTACGAGTGATTTAGAGCATGAGGATATGACATCAGACCAATTGCAATGTCAGTTCATAATTTTATTAGCTTACTTCTTTTGTAAATATATTGTTTTCTGGCGCACACAGGGACAGGGAGAAATCTCGTGAAAGGGGAGGAAGGGACAGAGAGAGAGACCGTGAGAAGTCCCGTGAGCGCTCCCATGACAGGCCAAGGGACCGTGACCATAGAGAAGACAGGCACCATAGAGATCGAGACAAGGAGAAAGAAAGGGGACGTGACAGGGACCGTGAACGTGACAGGGCACGTGATCGTGATAGAGGTAGGGATCGTGGTCATGATTATGAGCGTGACCGAGATAAGGACCGTGTAAGAGAACGTGACCGTGATCGTCCTAAGGAGAGGGAGAGGGATCATGAAGGTGACCATGATAGGGATGGTCCGCGTTCTCGTGATAGGGAAACTGATTATGATCGTGTTGATTCAAAGTATAATAGGGATCGGCATGATGAAAGGGACTATGATCATGCCGAGCCAGAGGATGATCAGGGATGGTATGAGCATCCAGAGCATGGGCGTCGGCGCTCAGATGTGGAGCATGACCAGCGGTATGATCATTACGAGCACCACAGAAGTAGGGGACAATATGATCCTTTGGATGCCCAAGGTGACCATGACCGTTATGATCAATATCCTGTTCATGATCGTGATCGTTATGAGCAAATGGATGATGATTACCGTCGCTCAGAAAGGTCGCTCTCCAAGGAGTATGATAACTAAGGATTCAACCTGGCAAAGGTTCTGCTGTGCAACATCATCCATAAAGCCCTTTTCACCTTTTATGGTCCAGAAGTCTATGCTTGTCCCTAATTTGGTTTTGGCTTATTGTTTCTGGAAACCTCTTGGTGCTTGACTAGTGTTTCCTTTTAGTATTGGATCTTGGATCTAGATTCTTTTGTCAAGTTTCTATGATCTGGAGATTGTGGCATGTGTTTGCTTTATTTTGTTCTTTATATTGTACTCAGTCTTCAAAATTCATTCATGGTTCCTGTAGTACTGGTTGCTCTCAAATTTTTATTATCTGCCAGCTAAATGACATTGCCCCAACTTGATCTCTGTTATAGATGAGCTAAAATATGAAACTCCGTTTTAAGTGTTGCAGGATAACTTGGACTATGGGCATGGATGAAATTTACATACATCCGTTAGCGTTCTACCGCCGGATGGAGCAGATCGTGATGATATACATAGTATGGTTTAGAAAAACAATTTCCACTTGCAAAGTGGCCACTTGGAGTCGCTTTTCTTCTATAACAGAGAAAAATCAAAAGAAATCTTGCACTTCCAACAAATAAAACTATCCCCAAGAACCGTTGCCGATCCCGTAAAACATTCCAATACCTACTTCTATTCTAAAAATAATGATCAAACATGATCTGTTGAATGATGATCCGAGCACCATGTTTCCCTGTTTGGCATCCTATGCTCTAAAGCCAAACCAGAAGGAGGTGCTGTTCTGTTGTATGAAAATTTAAGATAACAGCATGAGTGAGTATATTCTGATGTGATATTATTTGAAGAGAATAGAGAGAAATATTAGAAAGAGATACATAGAATCGTTCTAGATATTGAAAGAGAAGAAACATTTTCATTTGGTTTTTACATGCAAGTATAGCCGTTATAAATCGGCTTTAATATAGACAATATTCTATTTAGTGTATTTTGGTGTAGTATTACAACCTGAGCCTTTATTTAAACGCAGCGCTTAGTACTTAGCAATTAACGTCTGGTGAGTTTCCGTTACTTCTCACGCCATCTTCATCTTCTCTGTTTGTATCTACGACAATTCCCTTCTCCTTAACATTCCAGCCAATCAAATTAATCTCTCGAAATCTTCTTTGAAGGTTGAAGAGATATTCCCACGTTGCATTGGTGTTCTCACCGTTTGACCATTGAATTAACAGTTGAGTAACTGCGCGATTATTTCTTTTAGCCATGCATCTTCCCAATACTGCCAACGGCACACGTTCGACAAGGGTGAGGAACTCTGGTAACTATAATGAAGTTCTACCTTCTCCATGTATGCCTTCTTCAGTTGTAATACATGAAACACAAGGTGTATCAAGGTTATTGGTGGTAGCTCAAGCTTGTATGCCACTTTCCCGATACGTTGTATCACTCTGTATGACCCATAATGGAGTAGAGATGGCTTCTGGTTGCTTCTCCCTTGGAATTTCACATCAGACAACTATGAAAGCTTTCAACAATTTATAATAATATGCAAACCTCCCCTTCTTGAGCTAGCTTTTGGGGGTAAGTTAGACACTTTCTAACATGGTATCAGAGCCAGTTTGTCTCGATATTTTGGGGCGATGCCCGGTTATGTCCTTTTGCCTAATATGTCCATCAGATATCCAGTCCTGCTCTGGACTGATGGGGGTGTGTTAGGAATCCCACATCGGACAACTATGAGGGCATTCAAGAGTTTATAATAGTGTGCAAACCTTCCCCTCTTGAGCTAGCTTTTGGGAGTGAGTTAGGCACTTTCTAACATGGTATTAGAGCCAGTTTGTCTCGATGGTTTGGGACGGTACCGAGATATGTCCCTTTGCCCAATATGTCCAGATGTCCAGTCCTGCTCTGGACTGAGGGGGTGTGTCAAGAATCCCACATCGGACAACAATGAAAGCTTTCAACAATTTATAATAAAGTGCAAACCTCCTCCTCTTGAGCTAGCTTTTGGAGGTGAGTTAGACACTTTCTAACAGAGGGTGATAGGCGATGGAGTATTTCAGTTTAATTCCTTACAACCGAAGAAGTTTTTACTAGAATTTACTCAAAAAAGCAGGGTCTCTATCACTAATTATTGATTTTGGCATACCGTGTAATTTAAACACATTATTGAGGAACAATTATGCAATGTCACAAGCAAAATAAGGATGTTTCACAAGAACAAAGTGGGAGTATTTTGTAAACCAGTCAACAACTACGAAAATGACTATCTTTCCCCTTGATGTAGGAAGTCCCTCGATGATGTTGACACTAACCTCTCACTAGTTTCCTTATGATATTTTAATTGGCTGCAATATCCAGGATAGGCTGAACTGTTGTGATTGTTTCTTTGGCAATTCATGCATCTATGAATATAATTTCAAACATCCTAAGCCATTCCCTTTCAGAAAAACATATTTTGTAATTTCTTTGTCGTTGCCACAACTCCTGTATGCCCTCCTATGGCTTCGTCATTGTTGATTCCTATTATCTATTGCCGAAGTGTTTTGTTAGCACCTAGCACTAAATGACCATTTCACCTCAGTAAGCTGTACTTCCATTCATACACGCTAGACTTCATGCTTCCCAATTCCAATTTCCTAATGATGTCCTGAATTGTTCGATCCTCTCCCCAGCTTTTCTTAATTTTCTCTAGCAATTCTCCATGTATTTGTGTTACTGATAGCATCAACATCTCCATACTAGCTAGTGATTCTTGAAAGTGCGTCCATAACCGCATTCTCCTTTCTGCTATAGTACTAAACTTCGAAATAATATTCGAGGAGTTTAGATAACCATGACTGTTGGGAAGGGGTCGATAGACACTACCCCAACGGGTATTTAAGGCTCATGTGGTCTGTTTTAATAATGAATGATTTACAGCTCAAATAGTGATGTCAATACTTGATAGCCTTAATTACTGCCAAAAATTATTTTTCGTAACTGGACAATCCATAGTGTCTTCTGGTTAGTAACTTACTGAGGAAGGCAATAGGACGACAATCTTGTTGTAACAAGGCCCCAACTCCTTGCCCGTTTGCATTTGCCTCCACCACAAATTTTTTTGAATATCTCATAGTATCAACACCGAAGCTGATATCATTTCCTTCTTCAATTTCTCAAAGGTTGTCTTCTCTTCTTGCTGCTAGTCGCAGTTAGCTATACATCCCTTTTTTAAAAGTATCAATGGTTTAGCTATCAACCCGTATCCTTTAATGAATCTCCCGTAGTACCCAGTAATCCCTAGAAAGCCTCTGAGCTCTTTAATCACTTTAGGTTCGGGCCATTTTTCAATTGTTTTAATCTTTTGAGTATCAGTTGGCACTCCCTTTTCTAAAATGATGTAGCCCATATATTCGATTTGTCGTGCCCAAACACACACTCACTTCCTTTTAAGAACAATTGGTTATTTCTCAACATCTGCAAGGCTACAAAAATGTGTTCTACATGTAATTGCAACGATGAATTGTAGATTAGTATATCATCGAAAAATACCATAACGAAATGACACAAATATGGTTTAAATAGTTCATTCATCAGTCTTTGAAAAGATGAAGGAGTGCTTGTCAAGCTGAACAATATGACCAAGAACTTGTAATGGCCTTCGTGTGTTTTGACGGTTGTTTTCGAGACATCTTCTAACTACATCCAAATTTGGTGGTATCTGGAGCGCAAATCCAGTTTGGTGAACTAATTGACTCCATGCAACTTATCTAACAACTCTTCAATGAGTGGTATAGGGAATTTATCCTTCACTGTATACTTGTTCAGCTCTCTATAGTCCATGCACATGCGTCATGAATCATCCTTCTTCTTGAATAAGACCGCCGGTAATGCGTAGGGACTAAAAGGATTGTGATGAATGTATATTTCAATGCATTTACAAGGTTGAATATGTGTTTAAATAAATACAAGTAAGGGAAATAACTAAGTGTATCAGAAACATAACAAACTAGATTACATCCTAAAGAATAGGAAATACATTCAGTCAATCGAAGACTTGGTCATGTTCTTATCCGTATTACACCCCCGCAAGATGAAGTCGACACCAACGATATTCATCTTGTCTTGAAGTTCCTCAAACTTTGGTTGAGGAAGAGACTTTGTTAATGCATCCGCAATCTGCTTGTTTGTCAAGATGTGTGTGACTTGTAGGGAATTTCGTTGAACCTGCTCTCTGACAAAATGATAATCTAGAGATAGATGTTTCATATGGGAGTGAAACATGGGGTTGGAGTAAACATATGTAGCACTAAGATTATCGCAGTGAATGACAGGTGACTTTGTCAATGGAGCCTTGAGTTCATAGAGAAGATTTTGTAGCCACATGAGTTCAGAGGCGGTGAAAGCTACATCTCGATATTCAACTTCTGTCGATGAGCGAGCCACTGTGCGGTGACGTTTTGAACTCTAAGAGATTGGCCAACCACCAAAATAAACAACATAAGCCGAGGTCAAAGTTCTGGTATCAGCATTTCCCCCGTAATCAGCCATTTTAAACTTGATGAGAAGATCATGGATGTAAAGCCGTTGGGATAGAAATAAACCACTTGAATTTGGAATCAGTTCCATACCCAAAAAATATGATGGTGGTCCCATGTTCTTCAATGAAAATTTGGCGGAGAGTGCAATCATGAAGTTTTGTAGTAAGGATTGTGAATTACCCATGAGAAGCAAGTCATCAACATAGACCAAAAAGAACATTTTGGAGGAGCCACGAGTAAAAATGAAGAGTGAGGAGTCACTTTTGCTGGTAACAAAACCAAATGCCAAGAGAAATGACCGAAGCTCCTGATACCACGCACGAGGAGCTTGTTTGAGACCGTAAATAGCTTTCCACAATTTGCACACATGTGTGGGGTGAGCTGGATCAACAAAATCGGGAGGTTGTTGCATAAAGACAGTTTCACTGAGATGTCCTTGCAGAAAGGCATTATTAACATCCATTTGGTGTAGCGGCCAGGAATGAGCAAGGGCTAGTAGCAGGACAACCTTAATCGTCTGAGGTTTGACAACCGGTGAGAATGTCTCTTTGTAATCAATCTCGGGACATTGAGAAAAGCCTTTTGCAACTAGGCGAGACTTGTATGTAGAGATTGAGCCATCAGGATTTCTCTTTGTCCTGAAAATCCATATAACGAACAACATTACTGGCTTCGGAAGCTGGAACAAGAGTCTAAGTACCATTAGAAATAAGAGCATCATATTCAGATTGAACTGAGGCACGCCAATGAGGGAGCTTCAAAGCTTGGGAGATGGTACATGGTTCATCAGTTGCAAGTAAGGGATGTTTACTAACAATGTAGGTCTTGGGTTTGAAGATATTGTTTTTTGCACGGGTGATCATGTGGTGCGTATTTAAAGGTTGTGGGGAGGAATTCAAGGTGTCATGGTTTGGTGATGAGGAAAGAACGTGTGTATCAGGCGAGGAATTTGGAGTGGCTTGGTTTGGTGATATTGAAGGAATATGTGTATTAGATGAGGAGTGTGGAGTGTCTTGGTTTGGTGATATGGAAGGAATAGGTGTATCGAGTGAGGAGTTTAGAGCCAAATTGGTGAACACAGTGGACTGAGCCGGTTGTTGTAAGGAGAAGGATCCAGGCACTGTCGCCAGTCGTGGAGGCGTCATGGTCACGGGAAGCAGTTGGTGAGACAGTGAAGACGCTGGTTGCAAGTGACGAGATGAGATAGGTGATTGAACAAGATTATTGTAAGGAAACTGGTCATCAATAAAGACAATATGTCTTGAAGTGTAGATACAATTAGTTTGGGGATCAAGACAGTAGTAAGCAAACTGGGATAAGGAGTAACTGACTCGCGGCTTATAGTTCAATCCTAAGATTGATCCTCGGAAACCGGTCAAACAAAATTTATACCAAGGATTGCAATACAGGATGCAACCTCAGGTCGACTCTTAAGGAACCAGTGCACCAATTGATTCTAAGACTAGCCTAATGTTTGAATAATGCATGCAATAAAAGCAATAAAAAGGGGGTTTTGGATTTGATTAACTAAAATTAAACAAAGCCAAAGCAAGAATAAATGTTTTTGGGATTTTTTTAAAGAAAGCAATTGAAAATAATTGGGACTGAAAATAATTAATTAAAACTCTCCTGAAAATGTGGCTCGGGTCATCATCGATCAAATTAATATTCGGGGTTGAAATCCACTAAGTTTCGAAAATTAAACCTTAACAACTCGTTAAGTCCAAGATTTAATTAATCAACTCAATTAATTAAAACTTGTTAAAACCCTTAGTGTATGCTATGAATGATTAATGCAATAAATCAATCGAATTAAAACATGA
>JAOQMR010000213.1:6913486-6933171 GCA_027563865.1 Erythroxylum pelleterianum
CGATTTTAATTTCCAAGTAACACAAGTTTTCAAAGAATCTTTGACGTACAAAAGTTTTTCTGAATTGAACAAATTTTAAAAGAAGGGTTTAACGAAAAAGATAACACAATTCAACCCCCCTTCTTGTGTGTTGATTATCATTTTACTAACGTGTGATTCACTTCAGGCATCACTTTGAAGTTCAATTTGGACAATATGCTTGGGCTCTGAATTATCTATGACATATTTGGCTTCCATATAAGGAATATTTTGTTGATGCATGGACAGAGAAACATCTACATTTTCGGAATCGAGTCACTTCTAAAGCCGAAGGTGCCCATAGCGTACTTAAACGCTATCTGCAAGTCTCAAATGGTGATTTTCTTGCAGTAAAAGATGGGAACTCGACATTCTTACTGTCGAACGATGGGAACTCGATTTAACTCATCCTTGTGGTTGTCACATTTTCATCCTCTCCTGTCTCCCTAGACTACTTTGGGGTGTAGGTTCTGCTACTCCGACTTCTCCCCCTTATTTCTGCAGATTGTGCAGAAACAAGGTTCTTAGCTCCATCATCTTCTTTTCTACCTTTTTTGTTCTGTTTTGAATCTCCGAGAACATTCGCTCACTCCTGTCTTATAACTCCAAAAATATCCTCGCAATCAAGCCCTTCAAGCTCTCTTCAACCCTTTATAATTCGGTGCTTCTCGTGCTTTCCTCCATAATCGTTTCCCAGATTCGAATGCTCTGATACCAAATGTCGTATGAAAATTTAAGATAATATAATGAGTGCGTATATTCTATTGTGATATTTTTAGAAGAGAATAAAGAAAAACATTAGAGATAGATACATAGAATCTTTCTAGATATAGGAAGAGAAGGAAACATTTCCATTTGGTTTTTACATGCCAGTATAGCCGTTATAGATCAGCTTTAATACAGATCATATTCTATTTAGTGTATTTTGGTGTAGTATTACAACCCTGAGCCTTTATTTAAACGCAATGTTTAGTACTTAGTAATTAACGTCTGGTGAGTTTCCGTTGCTTCTCACGCCATCTTCGTCTTCTCCGTTTATCAATGCAACATGTTCACAAAATGAAATAAACCCATTAAAAATGTGATAAATCAAATGAAAAAAGGTCGTACAATCAAGCAAAGAGGATAAAATCTCCTATTCTAGACATAACTCTGTCTCCTTCATAAATACATCTTACGGAGGTAAAACTAACATGGTATTGGGTCAGGTTGAATGAGGTCAGGCGACTTTTACCCCCTGTTTGGTTACTGTCCCTGTGAGTGGGGACAGTGGACAAGACAAACAAATCCTGCCCCTAATATATGTTTGGTTGATGTCTCCGAAAATTTGTCCTCCAACTCCGGTGGACAGAGACAAAAAATCTTGTCCACTCCAAAACCGTAGGATAGAAACGTTTTGTCTCTATCTCCGTATCAAAACGTTTTTTCTCTGTCTCCGTGTCAAAAACGAAAGCCTTGCCCATGTTACCCCTCTCCTCTGTCTCTCGCACGGCCATCACTCCTCTATCTCTCGCACGCCCATCACTCCTCTACTTACGCTTCTCTGTCGCACGGTGGGAGTCTTCTTCCCCAAGACGTTCGTGTCGTTTGTCAAGTAAGTTAATTGTTTGTTTGCGGTGGAAAAATGTCGAAGCTTGTGGTGGGACTCTTCTCTTGTTCTTTTTCGATTTGTTGTCTGGAGTCAAAAATGGAGGGTGTAAGTGAGAAATGGAGGCCTTCGGGTGTGCTGGGTCTTTGTATATGTGGATTTTTCAGAAATGGAGACCTTCGTCCATTAGCATGCTTTGCGGATCTTGAATGGACAGTGTGGATTTTCTCTTGTTTCTCTTCTTCTTGTTGGGTCATTGGTTTTTTTTGTCTTATACCAGATTACTGAGAGCTTTTTTGGCTTCTATTTGGGATAAGTTTGCTGGGTTTTGTGATAATCTTGTTCCATGATATTCATATCCCTTGAATGTTCTCTGTCGTCTGACTCACCTTCAGTTTAACTTTTGGTGCTTTGCTATCTTTGGAGTTGCCATTCTGTTTGTTGAGGTCTCGAATGTTTTATATCTTTTACATTATATTCATTCAGGACAATTCAACTGAGCTTTTCAAAAGAGCCTGCAAGATCTTCAGTGCTGATATTGAGACGGTAATATATAGAATCTCTCTCAGAAGGATTTGGTGTAGTTTGCTTGAGAAGTAGGAAAGAACTTATTAACTTCTGTTGTTTTACAGATACGTCTATGGGACTTCTCTAGACAGACAACCCTATTTTTCATTAATGATCGGAGCAATTCTCCAAAGGACTATCAGCGGCAGTCAGATCAGGAGGTAAGTGGTGCATAGATTGTTTCCTAAAATGATATGATTGACAGATAACTGCATATGCTTTTGCTAGCCTCAATTTTGCTCTCACACTTCTTGTGTCACCATCATAGGCAAGATTGTAACTGGATAAGAATCTTCTTGATGTTCTGTTTTATCCACTTAACTGAACTCTTGCCCCAATCAAAAGCTCTAATGTTGGTCTGCCAACCTGAAAAATGACAAAGATGGAATTGTTTTTGGCCCTGTTATGCTGTTCCCTTTGCCTAACATTCCATCAGGGTGACATTTCCTAAATGAGCTATAACTTATGTTGTACTTACATATTTTTACCTATTACTATTCGGAAATATTCTTTATAAGTAACTTGTTTTGTGGTTTGAGGCTGTTGTGTTTTTAATTCATGCCACTTTGATGCCTATAGATTATATCTTATGATTATCATTGTTCTTATCAGCAGATCTTTTTGGAGCTGCAAGTTTATAGGCTATCAGATAACATGAAGTGTAGAGAAGGAAGAAAAGAGGATGCACAACATTCTAATGGAATACAGTCCAATGGAATTTCTGCAATGAATGGCACTACTGGAAATGCCAGTACCAATTTGTTTCGTAATTCTTCCACACTCTTCGGAAAATATGGAGAAGCTGGTTCTTTGGGATTGACAGGATTGCAGAACCTTGGAAATACTTGCTTCATGAATAGTGCCATTAGACATAATAATGATTAATTTGAATAAATTGTAATATATAATTTAAATAAAAATACATACAAATTATATAATAATAATAATAATAATAATAAATTGACTAGTAATAACAACAAATTATATAATAATAATAATAATAATAAATATTGAATAATAATAAATACAAATTATATAATAATAATAATATTTAGACATAATAATTATAATAATAAATTTGAATAATTATTATTACAAATTATATAATAATATTAATAATAATATATTTCAATAATAATAAATACAAATTATATAATAATATTAATATTAATTAGACATAATGATAATAATAATAATACAAACTATTGAATTACAAATCATTCATAATAAAAATACCATTAAATTACATCTTCCTAATCATATTAAAAACTAGGGGCATATTCGTCATTTGCACTATTTTCTGTCTCTTTCTCCTATAACCAAACACATCTGTCTTGGAGACGGAGACAAGATTCTTTGTTCTGTCCACCATAAACCAAACAGCTCTCTGTCCCTAATTTCTGTTCCGTTCCGTCTCCAGCTACCGGAGACGCTAACTAAACGCAGCGTTAGACTAATGGTCTAAGTTAAAGTTCGGATAGCCTCACGTTGCTTTAATTTAGGCTATAGATCATTCAAAACGGCGTCATTTTATTCAGATGTTATACTGTACAAGTTTTTTGGATTGAGTTTCAGGGTTGAGTCTAGCTCGAAGTTCGTTCAAATAAATCTAACCTATTAACTTAGGATTGAACCTAAGCCTTGCTACCATCCTTGAGTCCAAGGTACCCAGGTCTAAACTCAGTCGAAACTGATAAACATCCCAAAAACCTTTGATATATACTGGTTAGCAGGAAAAGGATATGTAGCATTAATTTTGTAATATCTTAAATTTTAGAATCCAATAATTTTCACAAACTTAAAATTGTTTAAGAAAATATATTGAGATCTGTAATGAAAATTGATGATTTTAAAATTATAATTTTGATAAAATAAATTTTCTCTCTTGACCTTAGTTTCCCAAATACAATGTTTTGGAAAGAAATGAACTGTATTCTTTTATACGCAAATAAATAGGGGAAGGAGAGAAAGAGGAGCTCAGTCAAATTGAAAATTTTCGTTTAATTTTTTATTTTACACTCTAGTGACATAAAATAAAATATTTATTTTATTCAATAATTATTTTCTTGAATAAACTCATTCAAGTAACTAAGAGAAATTAAATTTAAAGAATTAAATTACAAAATATGAGTCATTTAATGAAAATATTTATCAATCTCCTGTTCAATTCGTATGACATAATCATGGTTTAATCATACAACATAAAATGTATATACTAAAGTTAAACTCCCTTTTTTTATTTATCTCAATATCAATTTTAATTAAGTAAAAATTAGAGAGAACAGTAATAGTCGTTCGTCCTTTAATATTAAGGATGTCAAAAAGGGCCTAAATTGGGTCAGCTCGATTTTGGCCTCGATTGACCAGGCCATTGATTCGGTCGTTTTTGAAACTTTTCTAAAAATATATTATATGGTGGGCGGGTTGGTCGGCCCGCTTGTGGTTCATCGAACCATAGGCTAGATCATGGGCCGACCCATTTCGGCCCGTAGAGCCACTACGCCTGGCTATGCCCGACCCATTGACATCTCTATTTAATATGATATATTTCCTTATTTTATTACAGAACTAATTTAAAACTTAATTAATCTATAATGGGATATGTCTTGATTAACTGGCCCGACCCATTTCGGCCCGTAGGGCCACTGCTTCTGACTATGCCCGACCCATTGACATCTCTGTTTAATATGATATATTTCCTTTTTTTAATCACAAAACTAATTAAAACTTAATTAATTTATAATGGGATATGTCTTGATTATCCAATAATAATATCTTTATAAAAGGCATTTACGTATGGGTTCAGATTTTCTGTATTATTAAATCTATTTTAACCCTATATTTGTTACAAAATGATATTATTTTATATGTAAACAAACCTAAAATGACGTTTTGGATTAGAACTTATTATATCGTTTAACGTGTAAACAATAGTGTTCCGAATTTCGTACCGTACCGGCCGGTACGTACCGGTCGAAATCCGGAACCGGTACGGGTTGAAGTTGTACCGGGAATAAATTCCGGTCGGTACCGGCCGGAACCACTAGTACCGGCGAAACTAGGGACTATTCCGCAAAAAAAAAAAGGAAGGGACTGTTTTGCAAAAATCGAAAATAAAACCCTAAAATCTACCCGCAGCCTCCCCTCTCCAACCTTGCTTCTGGAGTTTTCGGACTTCCTCTCTTCTTCGGTTTCTCCTTCTTCTCCTCGTCGTCGCTGCTGCTCCTCCCTCCTCGGATCTTGTCTCGCCGTCCTCTCCTCGCCGTCGACTTGGTCTGCAGTCGTCCTCCTTCCTCTTCGACGGGTGCTTTGTTCTCCAGTCGTCATCCTTCCTCTCGTCGTCCCCTCCTCGCCTTCGGTGGTTTGTCGTCACCTTCCCAGAAGTTAGCATCTGCTTCTGTGATTTTCTTCAAAAAAACAAAAATCTGCTTCTGTGATGGATAAAATCGAGGATTATCAAAGCTTGAAGGAGAAAAGTTAGATAACCCCAATCCCAATATGATAAACGGCCATGGTTATGCCACGGTTCACCTATATCTATATGCCACGGTTCACCTATTAATAATTTAACATTAATAGATTTAATTAATGTTAAATTATTATAAAATTAAATATAAATTAAATTAAATTAAAAATTTTAAAATAGTAATAAAGAATATTATTTTACTTATAAAAATTTTAAAATTTTAATTAAAAAGAAAATATTAAATAATTTATTTTAGTTTATAAATATCGATTAATTTATGAAGACTAGTTGATTACTTAATAAATTGACTGGTTTTTATAACAAGTATTATTAAAGTGAATTGAATCTAAAAGTTAAAAATTGAATTAAAAATTACCGATTTAAAATTTTTATTGTTAAATTGATTATATCGATTCAATATTTTAATCTTTGGTTATAAGAGAAATCAAAATTTAAAATCCTTTTACATTTTAATCAAAATTAATAATATGTAAGATTATTAATTATAATGATGAAATTGTATGATTGTAATATTTTAAATGCTTTGTATTATTCTTAGTTTTATAACTGTATGATGATGATTGTCTTTGTTTATATTAATTGTGGTTATTATTTATATGTAAAATATTTTAAAAATTATTGTTATTTCAAATTAATTGTCATTATTATTTATTATTAAGATTTTTGAAAGCATTGTTGATGTAAACAGTAAACTAGTAAAGTATACAGTACAGCTGTATAATATATCAATATGGACTATTTTGCAATTTTTAAAAAGTTTAGGGACTATTTTATAAATTTTAAAAATATCCCGAAACGATATCGGTACCGACCAGTACCGGTACAGTTCTGTTCCAGAGCCCAATCCGATACCAAGTTCGGTACGGTATTCAGAACATTGGTAAACAAGCCTAAAATAACATCCTTTTGAGGCAAAAATAAGATTATAACATGTTAAGTAGCACATAGGATTCCTCTACGTAACTCATTCATATATACTGCAGAAAAAGCCTCGTGTTACCACGACACATCTAAAGGCTGTGACACCCTTTTTGTTATCCTAAGACCTTACTATTCACTAAACCCAAAAGGAACAAGAAGATAAGAAGCTTTGCTTCCATTTCTAGGTTCTTCTCGCTCCCAAAAACGAACCAAACCCTTCTTCAAAAGTTATGTGCACATCAATCGAAGTCACAATAAAGAATCCAAAATCAAGAACCCTCAACAGAGAACTGCAAATTTATGAGGCAGCAAAAGTATAATATTATAATTATACGTTTTAATTTTTAAAGTAAAAAAAATTATCGATTCTTAAAATCAAAACTCTCATGCATGTTAGCATTAATTCTGTAATACTCAAGATTATAAATTCAATAATTTTTATCAACATAGATTTATTTAATAAAAGTACCTTTTAAAAAAGTTAAACGAATCTTGATTTGTGAAAAAAAGTTAATAATTTTAGAAATTTTGATTTTTATAGTTATGAAAAAAGATAGTTTTTGTTTATTTCTTTTGAAATAAACTTTATTTTTTAATAAATAGTAATTACAATTAATGCAATAATGAATGCAGTTATTATTTAACTATAATTCATTAATCTTATATAACATATGCAAATCTCAACCTTATATATACGTATATATACACACAACTATATATACAGAGTTTTAAGGCTGACTAGTTTGGTCTTTCTATTTCTAGTTGGAAGAGGGTATCCGATGACATAAAGCAGCGACAGCAATGGTACATGCTCGATACTGATTGCCAAGTTGGCGCTATTACTGCAAAGCTTTGGAGAAAGCAAGTGGGGAAATAAAAGGCCGTACTCTCTTGTTGGAAGATTACTGCTGCTTCTTCGAATTTTCTTAGCTTCCTAATTGGCTTGTTTGATTCGGCTTCTTGTTTTGTAGATCGGTTGTTTCGTTAACAGTAATTTAAAGTACAAAATGGGCGACGTTAGGTTGAACATGGACAAAAACAGCTTGTTGGAGAAGCAATTACAGCAATGGACTAGCACTTAAACAACATCCTTAAATGTTACCGACGTTAGGAGTTCTTGAAGAAGCTACGAAGCTTCCAACATAGGAATATGGATAAAGAGTAAAAGCTAAGTCATTCGTATCAAACTTTTTTCACCTTTCTGGTTGGCATGAGTTGTACTCCAAATGTCCGAAACTGCAGAATTACGTGGAATGAAATCAGGAAAACAAGTTATTTGACATGCATGGAGATAGAACCTTGTGAAACAAGTAACCAAGTTATGAACATTGGCAAACGAGAAGTTTTCCTTCCTGCTATTTCTAACGGTAGGATTTTACTCCAACGGCACACCCACACATGAACAAGCTTGGCAAGACAAAGCCATCCAGCTTACTATCAGAAACAGGACAAAAGTTTGCAAGATAGAGAGGCTCAGAACCCATATGATTAGTGTTGCAAAATCAACCGTAATTTAACTATTGCGTAATAGAATCATGTTTATAATTTTAAAATCAAATCACTTCAATACACAATTTGAAATAATTATCAAGAAAATTAAGATTAAAGGCAAATCTAATTAGGAGTTCTTCTATTCTTGTTTGATGAAACAAACCATATAATATCCATGTGTTGGTGTCAATATTTTTACATAGAAACTACATTTACAAATCTCTATTTTTTAAAAAAATCTAATTTTATAATTAAATCATAATTTTAGTAAATTTAAATAATTACATTTTATATTAGTGATACATTTAAATTATATTATTAATTACTAATCATGATTTGATTCATTAAATTTTAAAATTTTCAATTAAGTATAATTTAAGATAATGTATTAAAATTGGATTTCAATAATTTTCAATATCTTTTCTTGATTGAATAACAACTAATAACAATTTATAAATAATAATATAATTATTTAATTATACAACATTGATGACATGATTTTATCATAATATTAATTATAAAATATTTATTAATAAAAAACACCCAAAATATGAAACCAATTGGATTGATTTATTTATAGGACATAAACTGTAGCAACTGAAACGTAGGAAAAAGAATTAACGGTTATATATTTAGACATCAAGGAGGTACTTTGAGTGCACTTCTTTCTCTTTTCTTCCATGACTATTTCCCCCATTCAGAACTTCCTTGCTCATGCTTATAGCAGATAGCCAACAAACTGATCAAGCCAACTAAGTTCAGAAGAAAATACCATACAATAAGTTACCTTGTTCTTGAACACTTGCTTTGTTTTCTTTCACATTCTGGAACTATCTAAATGGCCAAAATTGTGCATATCCAGAGAGCTCTACCAATGTTAATGTTCTTGTGTCTAGCCATGATGAGTAGCAGGATCAACACGGAGAGACCATTGAAAGACAAGGGACCAGAAACCTTGGTCGCTGCTGAAATGAGTCCAGGTTTTATAGAAAGACTGACTCATTTCCTTTGGCAAAGTGGCAAGTCTTCTTATGTGCCTGTCTGGCCGGTGAGACCTCATTTATCTTTGTATTAGTTGGCTGCAAATCTTGATAGTTATTATAGACTCCACGAATCTGTATTAAATTGTTCTTCTACTTTCATTGCTTGTCATTTTTTTGTTTTGAATTGTGAATTTTGTTGGCTAAGCAGGAGATGGAGTTTGGTTGGAAGATTGTGGTAGGAAGCATAGTTGGATTCTTTGGAGCAGCATTGGGCAGCGTTGGAGGGGTCGGAGGTGGTGGAATCTTTGTACCAATGCTTACATTGATTATCGGTTTCGATCCCAAGAGTTCCACAGCAATTTCTAAGTGTAAGTGATTGCCAAAAGACATTCAAATTTAACCTTAATCACTAAATGGCTGGAGCCAACTCTCGCTTGTCATATCTCATTGTTAAATTTGACTGCAGGCATGATCATGGGTGCAGCAGGATCAACAGTCTACTACAACCTGAGACTTCGACACCCAACATTAGACATGCCCCTAATTGACTACGATCTGGCACTCCTCTTTCAGCCCATGCTCATGCTTGGAATTAGCATCGGAGTTGCTTTTAATGTCATGTTCGCGGATTGGATGGTCACAGTGCTCCTCATAATCCTCTTCCTAGGTAAATTCGTTGCTACAATTGTTCCATGTCACTTTTTAAGAGTCAAAATGGTTTTGATAAGCAGAGAAAAAAGAATGCATCCGAATTCGTATGCATAATCCCCAAGTAGAATGGAATTAATAGGGAAAATCTTGCAGGTACGTCTTCTAAAGCTCTTTTCAAAGGAATAGATACCTGGAAGAAAGAGACAATGATGAAGAAGGTAACGCTTTAACTAGCAAATTTTAACTTTTAGTGGCTCCTGTTGTTGGCTCAGTAATCTCTGATTGACATTTAGGAAGCTGCAAAGCAATTGGAACCAGAGTCCAAGCCAACAGGTGAGTTCCCAACGGTTTCCTCCCTATCTGAAAAAATTTACGAATATCAGATTAAGGCTCAACGATGGACACCACCACAAGTTTCTCACAAATGCTAAACAAAGTTTTAAGATTTCGGTTTGGCTAATCATTCAAGAAAAATTAAAACTTTTCAGATGATTCTGAACAAGATTACAAACCACTTCCAAGTGGTCCAGCTGCTCTCCGAGAAGAAGAGGTGAGTTGAACAGTAATACCATTGCCCCAGTTGTATATAATTCTGAAAATGATATCAACATCACTTCCTTTCAGGTTCCCATATTGCACAACATTTACTGGAAAGAGTTAAGCCTGCTTGTTTATGTGTGGCTAAGCTTCCTTGCTGTTCAAATTGCTAAGGTAAGCTGTTCTAATCAGATAAAGAATCTAAGATGAAATTTATCCAATAGAAAAAATCAAAACAAATAAATTAAGTTAGGAATCAGTCAAATTTCCTTATTTTATTTTATTTCTTAGTTGTCCATGAATCAACATTTAATTCGCTACGTATCTATTATAAACCTGTTTCACCTGAATCCTTATGCAGGAACATGTCACAGCCTGCTCTGTTGTCTACTGGATACTGAACTCTTTGCAGGTGAACTCTATATGCGCTCGTTGTTCATTTAGAATAGATTAAGTACATTCTCCACGGTGGTTCAAATCCTAGTAGAGCTTGTATGTTTCTTAATATACAAGAAATGCTTTACAAAAAATGACCATCTTTTGACAATCTGCTCGAACAAACAGACAAGGAAATCTAAGTTTTGACAACACTTGCTACAAAAATCCTAGCAGAAAGCTATTGTCGTAAATCTGTTCAACTAGACAAAACATGTTGCAAGTGTTGTTAGGCTACACAGGAGACCGAATGTGTGGATTCTGAACTGGAAAAGTATACTTGGATGCTAAGATATTATAAGAACAGAATGGATTATTGAGTAGTTCGTAGTAGCATAAAAAGCACTTAATATAATAACACTATTCCAAGTGCAACTGAGCCTGACAAGTATGATTTGGAGATCACAACTTTGAAATATGCAATCTTCCAATCAAATGGTTTAATGTTCTGTAGGTACCAATAGCTGTCTCTGTTACAGTTTTCGAAGCCATATGCCTGTGCAAAGGGAAAAGAGTGATAGCATCCAAAGGAAAGGAGATTACAAATTGGAAGTTGTATCAGATCATGCTCTACTGTTCATGTGGAATAATAGCAGGCATGGTAGGTGGACTACTTGGCTTAGGAGGTGGCTTCATTTTGGGACCTCTTTTTCTCGAACTGGGAATTCCTCCTCAGGTGCCACGGCGTATCTTCTGCAAGATTGAATCGTGATCATCCGACCATTTGCATAACGCATTCGTACTGTTTCAATTTTCAGGTAGCAAGTGCAACATCAACTTTCTCTATGGCGTTCTCGTCTTCTATGTCTGTTGTCGAGTATTACCTCCTCAACCGTTTCCCAATCCCTTATGGTATGTGGTAGTAACCATGAAATGCTTTCTAAAATTTTTCTGTTTACTTTGCCAAGTGCAAAGTTTTCATCAAGAATTGAACCTGACGAATGAAGTAAGTCCTAAACTTTCTCTACTACTGAGTCGCAAGGCTCGATGATAAAAGATTCTTCCAACTAGACCGGAAATGCGAGTTCTGCAATATGATCATCGACTAAAGCTAAGTAGCTAAAGATATATTAACCCATTAATACCTTTTCTTTCATTGCTGCAGCTGGATACTTCGTTTTGGTGGCAACGTTTTCTGCCTTGGTTGGTCAGCATGTGGTGAGAAAGATAGTTGCGGTACTTGGGAGGGCATCGATAATCATATTCATATTGGCTTTGACAATCTTCGTCAGTGCTATTAGCTTAGGTAAGAGTCTACTTATCCCTGGAACTTCATTACTGTACACTAGGAAAAGGTCCTCTTGTTTCTTCTTAATCTGGTTTTACGTGTTCATATCATAACACCTGCAGGTGGAGTAGGAATAGCCAACATGGTTGAGAAGCTGGAGAATCGAGAGTATATGGGGTTTGAAAACCTTTGTCACCAATCCTGACGGCGTTTTCTTACGAGGATGACGATGGGACTTCTTAAGAAGATTAATCATGCTTCCTATATGACTTTTATTTGCCAGTGGACATTGAAGTACTGTAAATGTTGTGACGGCGTGCTTCGCTGTGTTTCTACTTTTGTTCGATTGGAATTTTGTTATTTAAAAAGCTTGCAATAATTAAACCTGAAAACAGGCATATTGAAGCAAGGTTGCCATGAAAACATAAGCCAAAAGTTTATTTTAAATCCTATTATTTACGTCATATAAGTTTAACCTTAAAGTTTTATAACGTTCAACATTTACAAAATGTTCGATATAAGTATCAAAATCTAATTAGGGTTATCCTTTATTAATTAGATGTTATGATATATACGATGTGACTTTTTTTTATAAAAATTGTACATTAGTGAGGCTCAACAATTATTTACGTGACATTCTTTTATTTAAATACAAGTGAGCTTTAAAATTTCAATTTTGCTATTTTATCCTTCATAAAATCTCTTTAAAACTCACCATTTAATCTTTCTTAAAATCCCTAATTTACAGCCTTTACAATCCAAAAATCACAAAATCCCTGATTGTAGAACAAAATCCCTGACTATCTTACTTCGTTCAAACATTTGGAGAATCTTGCACGTTTTTTTGCTAGTTTAATCGCAGCAGTAGCAGGCCCAATCGCCTCTCGTAACCTTTATCTGGTTTTTGGGAAACAAGAAGGACAATAAATCATGGTAGGTCCATTGTTTTGTCTAACTTTTAATTTATGTTTCTTATATGCTGTAGTCCCCTATTTCTTATTGATTCGATAATTCTTTCACCTAGTTTTTGTTTATGTTTATTGTATGTTGTGGTCCCTTATTTTCGACCTAAGCCCAAAATGCTTATTAAGTTATTTCATATATGTTGTAATCCTCTATTCTATGATATTGTTGTGAGGATTTCTTGTTGGCAGTGAATGGGTTGATAAAGATAAAAGTAACAGAGTTATAAGAGATTGAATTTATTGAATTTCCTTTGATCATTAAATTAAGAACGAACTAACTAAATATTAAACACTAAGTTGCAAAGTTAATTATGATTGTAAACATTCAATATTGTTGCATGTTAGATATCTTACAATAATTTCATAGAATTTAAGATTTCACTACATAGGGAGAAATCAATTTATCACTCTCTCTTTAATACTTTTGTGGTATTGATCTTTATGTAGTAAAATCATGCCTCCACTTACAACCTGTTAAATTTTAGAATGTCATTGTCAAAATATCTTTTATGTTAGTTACATATACATATTCTTCACAAGGACAACAAGTTAAAACATAACCTTAACATTAGTATGAAAAATTTTAATTTTCTATAGAACAAACTTGTACTACAAAGTTATCCTTATTCAAGAAAATAACAAAAACTATAATCTTTACTATAAAAGTTATAAGTTGCTTGCTTATGTATTCTTTTCAATGCATTGTGACATTAGACTCAATTTGTAAAAGACTTTATTTGCTTTTATGAAGTATGTTACTTGTAAATGGATCTTTAGTTGACAAATTTTAGGATAAATTTATATTTATAATTGTTGATAGTTTTTAAGTGTGTTACAAAATGCTACAAAAATCCCATTCCCTAAACCTAAAGTCCAGTAAATTAATAACTTAGAATAAAGCTTCCAACTACTGCTTTTATCTTTTGTGAATTTTACAACCAAAAGTTATATTTCATTCGGACTCTTAATCCTCTCTTAAAGGACCTATTTTGGATGTCTTATAGTAATATGCATCAATTGAACCCACCTATCTCATGAATTCAATCCTCGATGAGAGGTTCAATTATGAGTATTTTATCTAATATCTTTAGAATAAGAGGTTCAATTATGAGCATTTTTTTTAACTTATTGGATCTAAAGAGAAGTTTATTTAATCATTTAACATGACCTTGATTAGTGCATTTGTATATAACTTAACATGTTTGTGTTTGGGTATAATTTTACATGCATGAATTATAAAAAGTTGATAAAAACTAAGTAATCTACTTTCCTTTAACGTTGATAAAAACTAAGTAATCTACTTTCTTTTAAGTTTAATCTATGGTGTTAACGATTTATCTATTTTCAAGTGAATATTCCTTTTAATTTGGCTATAATTCTTTCCCCTTACTTGTGAATAGTGTATGATGGCCTAGTTTGATAGTATAAGGTTGTTTTATGGTAGAAAGTTTGTAATAGAGCTGGAGTTGAAATATGTTAATGGGCAAACAAGTGTTTTTGATAAAGTAGACCTTGACTATGTTAGCTAGTGGTAAATACATGAGATAGGAAAAGAGTTAGGATATCTTCAAATGCATAAGGCCTATTATAGTGTACTCGATTTTAAATTTAGTGATTCTTTGAGATTAATTGAATCAAATCAAAGATTTCTAAGGCTTATTAACCTTATGAAAATCACCAAATGATTGATGTTTATGTAGCTCATTTATTAGACACCCCAATCTTTGTACTTGAGATATTGCCTATAACTGGAAGAGAAGATGGAGATAGTAAGGGTGAGGAGGGAAGTTGTGGTATGAGGGTAGACTATCTTGATGATGAAAATGTTGAAGAAGCTGGTGAAGAAGTTAGTGGAGTTGGTGAACAAATTAGTGAAAGAGTTAACGAAGAAGTTGACGAAGGATTTGGTATGGGAGTTGGTGAAGGAGTTGACGTATGATTTGACAAAGAGCTGTATGATTATGAAAGAGACCAAGACGATACAAGTTAACATTCCTGATGATAACCAACAACTGAAATTGACTCAACTGATTGTGATATTTTAATGGATAGTGATAAATGTCCAAGCAGGGAAAAGCTTAGTGAACCATTACAGAGACCTAGTACTAGTATTAGGTATAATTCACCTGAAGTGGTTGGAGATTAGGGATGAATTTCGAATCAATTAAAGAATTTAGAGATTCTATTGTGGATGATGCAGTACGAACATGATACAATTTCAAGTTTTAAAAAAATTGAAAGTAATCAGATTAGAGTTTGATGTATCAAAAGATGTCCATACGAGTTGTATGTTAGTTATGACAAAAATGAATGGTGTTTCAAAGTGAAGACATACAATCCTGAGCGTAGTTATTTTTCTACCAGCAGACCTAAATTAGTTGACACTAAGTTACTTATGAGAAATTTTAGGGAAAGAATACTTGAGAAGCCTAATATCCCAACAACAAAGATGGTTGAAGAATCCACAGAAAAATTTAATAAATTTGTTAACACAAGTTTGTGTAGATCAAAGAGGAGATTGAGAAAATAGAGGGCAACTGATTATATGAATGAATATGTCAAGCTACAAGGATATGTACATAAGTTAAGGATTAGTAATCCAAGAACAACAGTAGTGTTATAGCTAGCAAGGAATGAAGAAACTTTTATGTTACATGTAAAAGTATCATAACACATTTATACATATCATCAACAACTATACTTATTCATTTATTCATACTTCTTTGTCACTTTTATGTAGTTTAAAAAATTTTACACTTTATTGATGCCATAAAAAGAGGATGGAGGCATTTGAAGCCAATTTTTAGTATTAATGGCTGCTTTCTAAAGACACAATTCCAAGGCCAACTACTAAGTACATTTGGGAGGGATGGTGATGGAGGGATGTATCCATTGGTTTAAGCTATTATAGAGGAATATAATACTAATTCTTGGACATGGTTTAAGAATCTACTGGCTTCTGACTTAGAATAGGCTAGTGGTGAAGGATTTACAATTATATCATATATGTAAAATGTATTTTATTCTTCATATATTTACAGTTTATTGTTATATAAATTTTATATTTAACTCAAACTGACAATATTTTCTATTGTTATAAGGATTGATTAGGGCTATAGAAGGGACATTACCATATGCTACTCATTGGATGTGTAATAGACACATATACCAAAATTGGAATATGAATTAGAAGGAAAATGATTTGCCGAAGCAGTTTTGGAATTGTGCATAGTCAACTTACGTTGAAAATTTTAGCAAGCAGCTGAAAAGACAATAAAATAAAACATGGATATACTTTAGAATTGTTTGAATATCCTAAAGAGAGGTGGGCAAAATGCTACCAATCTTTTGAATCAAAATGTTTGGTTGACGAAAATAATACGAGTGAAACTTTTAATGGGTAGATCTTACTAGTAAGAGATTCAGTTATTAGCATTCTTAAAACTATTAGAATTATGGTGATGAAGAGGTATACAGATAACAGAGAATTTATGTTTGGTTAAAATTCAGATGATGCACTAAGGATTGTGAAGAAATTGGAGAAGAATAAGAAAGGCACAATGTAGTGAAAAATAGTCTGGAATGGTGATGGAGCATATGAAGTGTCTAAGGGTGATGACAAACATATTGTAAGGATTGGTAAATATCAATCATGTAGTTGTCGGGCATGAGAGTCCTATGGATATCCTTACAAACATGTTATAACTGTTGTTCACTATTCTAAGCAAATACCAAAGGTATTTGTAGATGATTGGTTTAAGAAGTCGAAATTCTTAGAATTGTATGACCATGTGTTACAATCTATTAAAGGTGCAATTTGTATCCGATTGTTGATGTAGAAGTAATAAACCCCCACCTAAAAGAGTTATGTCAAAAACCTAAAACAACAAGATGGAGAGGAGTAAATGAGCATAAGAAGTTGAAAAATCTAAACAAATTGACTGAAAAGGTTATAGTACAAAAATGTAGGAAATGTGGCAATTATGGCCACAATGTCAAAAAATATAAGAATAAAGGCTTAACTTAACCTACTCAGCAATCTCCACAGGTATGAAACATTCTCTGACTATCAAATTTTGTTTTAATTACTATATATTGCTTCATATATCTAATGATATTTATGACATTCTTTTATTATCAAGCTAATAATGATATTTATGCCATATTTATTAAGTCATCAATAAGGTCTCTTCACAATTGTTTGGTTATAATATTGTTGAACATATTATCGTATCGAGTCAATACAACAATATTGTGAGTATGCGAACATTCGTCACATTATTGATAACTTTAACAAATGAATAATGTTAACGACATATGTGTTTATAGGTTACTATCTCTTCACATATTAGTAAACGGAAGTATGGAGAAGTTGATCTACATTCTTTTAAGCTATCTTTTGAACCAAGAGGCCTAAGGTTTAAATGATAACCTAGCATCATTTCCTAACAGTTACAAACCCAAGTAATAAGGAGGAGAGCATCATTAAATCAACCAGTACATGATCAACCTTCTCAGTCAAGTGCAAATGAGGGAAACAATGTGGTTGATTCCCCCTATATAATAATGTTGTCTACGTGTTATTGGAACTTTAGTTATTGGATCCAATCACTTTTGTATATGGACAGATAGATCCAATCACTTTTGTATATGGATGGATAGATGTTATGGTGCAATCATTTATTTATATAGTACGTTGATTATTTATTGTAATATAATCACTTTTGTATATACTTGTTGATGATTTTTACAACTACTAATTAGGCATCATTAAGACATCTTTATGAATAACAAAACAATAAATACAAAGCGCAATATATTACAATTTAGTTCAAATGAGGGTTTTTCATTCATCATGATTCAAGTTTTAAATAAAATACTACAATTTAGTTTCACGTGCCTATAACAAACCATATTATAACACTCACCATAAGCACAAAAATCCTATTATGATAATTACTAAAATAAATTTCAATCCAATTTTCTCTTCATATGTCTTCTTTCATTAGCTTTGTTTCTCAATTTTCAACATTGTACGTAATTCAATTATGGTTCATTGAGCCTCCTTCTTCAACATACCTATTTCTTTCTTTAATTTATGAATTAATTTAACAACTCTGTCACTAAATCTGTCATCATACCATTTGAAAAAAAATCACATTTTTCAATTTGAAAGAAAACAATTAATAAGATAAACATTAAACATATACACAAACAATTATACCTTACTGAAAAATAAACTTAAAGGATATTTAGGACATCCATAAAATTTTCTTCTTGGGTTATTATCACTCCATAAAGTTCTTTATGGGGATTTTAAACCACACTAACACAACATTTAACCATTATTTGAATTTAATGTAGCATTGTGAAGACATTGTCTTTATAGTTTTAGGTGGTCATTGCAAATTTATATTAAGGCAAGAGATTATAATCACTCTTTAATAAGCAAAAAGCCAATGTCTAAATAGATGTAAAGGTAGAATCTCAACAAGGTCTAATAAAAGAGACTTTTAACATCTTCTCCAATACACTTAGTTCTCCTATAAATAGCTCCTCTTCAATTTGCATTCTTCAATCTATTGTCAACGAGCATATTACTAACCTGTAGGTTGATTTCCTAGTTAATCCTATCACTAATTTCCTAGTTAATCCTATCACTAACATATATGTAAAGGTAAAATCTCAACATTAGAAAAAGAAATGGTAACTAAATCTAAACCTTTTTTGGCTGTGGATACATGCACACAATCCTATAAGCATGACTAGAAGCACCCAGAGATAAGTAAATGAACATACTATCCACTTAAACATAGGTAATGCAACATCATTTAAACCTTATATGAAGACCTCAACATTAGAAGTTTGATATCAAGGAGAAAAGGATACAAACTATTTAGGAAATAGAGTAGATATAGACAAGAATTTGCTTGTTTACATCATTAAAGAGATGTAGAAAGCCCAAACTAGCAAATCAAAAGGCACACATTTCTCAAACATATCATCCTAATACTCTTCAGTTAACTATCTTCCTCCATCTTCAAAGGCCAATAATTCTTCCATACTTTCCATATCCTCATCTTTGTTTTTTAAAAAGTGTACAAACCATACACTAAAAAAATTTAATTAAACTCTAATAAGACCCAATCACTAAACAACTAATTTAGCATACTTAGGCAATAGAATAGTGTACATTGATAATATAGTATGAAATACAGTAGCTCAACTAAACTATAAATACAAGAAGAGAAAAGCAAAATACACATTATAGTATCCCTAAACCTGACTATTTACGAAGCGAATACTCTCCCCGGCCTATGGCTCAATCCTACAATGATTCTCTTTAGTTAATATTTCATTTCCTTAGTCTTATTATTTCCTATAACTGCTATAAAATCTTCTATCCACTCCTATAACCAAAAAAAAACCCAAAATCAATGAAGGAAGTAGATGCCTTAAAACTATGAATAAGTACCTTAATGAGCAGGACAATCTAGAAAAATGAAGTTTTGCCTATGTGTTCATAAAGAGACGCAACACATAACATAGTTAAGAGCTTGAGGATGGTTTTTTTCCTAGAAATTTGTCAGAGGTGTGTAGGAGGCAATTGAACGTGCTACTACGATAGGGCCTGTTGCTGCTACGATTAAACTAGCAGAAGAGCGAGTGATATTTTTGTAAACATTTGGGTGAAGTGAGAGAGTTAGGGATTTGATTCTACAATCATCTAAAGAATTAATGCAACATCCCACTACCATAAAGCAAATACCCGAATACCCTGAGGGCATCCAAGTACAAACCTTATGATAATGGT
>JAOQMR010000213.1:6933271-6965846 GCA_027563865.1 Erythroxylum pelleterianum
AATTTCATTCAATTTCTAATCTTTCCTTTTTAATTCTAATTAAAGACAAATTCAAAAATTTTAAAACCTTCCATCAATCATAAAGAACCAATAAAGCAATTGACACATAAATAACAAATCACACTATTTAGGCAAATAAAAACAAGGTCTAACAATTCAAGTTGAGAACCATGTAGTCAATCTGATTCACATTCAAGTAGCACTTCTAATGTTTTAATCATACATCAAAACTCCTCGGTCATTTTATGTCTGGAATGCAATACACAATTCAGTACACATTCGTTAATATCAATTCAATTCAGTAATAAACATAACAAGTCAAGGTGAGACCATCTTAGGTTACTCACAATTGCTCCCTTCCGCTTATTGCCTTAAAGTCCTGACAATGTCTAGAAGTGGTCGTTCTACTTGCTCTTTTATATGCAAACAAATACATTTTTATATTACTGTATGGCTCATTTAACTGAATAATCATATTTATAAATGTTTCATGTAGTATGCATGTTTGATGACAAATTCTCAAGTATATATATCTTGAATAAACTGGTGCAAACTTTAATTTTTTCTCCATATTTTCCAAATTCACACACTCATCAATCATTCCAATTTTTTCTCAAAACCCACTTTGGGGTCAACTTTGCATGATCATAAGACATAGAAGATGGAGTTTTCAGACAACACTCCCTTCTAAAAAATTGTTACCCTATGTTTCCAGTTTCTAATAACACTAAGATCATACAATTTGGTTCATTATTCTATGAGTTGTGCTTAAAATACTACAGACTGAGTACATCTGAAATTTTGGCTAGTGCATGGTCACACACTCTAAGTTTTACAACTCATATCTCTCAATTACAATATCCAAAAATTACAAACTTCATACCAATTGAAAATAAGTTACAACTTTTGTGAAGACAATTTTGTCTGATTCAGCCTACATCGATATAGTTTATTCAATAACAACAGGATATGATTTCTGTCACGGGTAGTGCTATAGCCTAAGCCAAGACTCAATTTCATGCAAGATTTTTAAATTCTTAGAGACATAACTACAATTGGACTTCTTCAAGAAAGTTTTATCCATACGTCTTTAGTTTAATCTAAATTAATAATCAACTCATTTGAAAATCTACAGAAAAAAATATAACCAAAATACTGAAGTGTGTTCAGTAAAAACATTCCAATTATCAAATTCTAGTAACCTCAACATTTTCATCTAAACCTCATCAATCAATCTCTTCCAAATTAATTCAGATGGCTATAAATTTTGGTGGAGGTAAAGAACAATGTATTAAGAGTTTGTCGATTCAAATCCCATATTATTTGGATATCGGATAACAAAGTTATGATCACAAGTATCAAAGCTGTTCGGTTTAGAAAACCTTTGGGTGCATAATCGTGCACTCCATTAGTTTCCAGACTTTGCAGCACTTCTTCCCTTCTTCTTCCTCTCTTCTACTACGTAATCCATTATTTCTAAACACCATTTCTTTCTAACTTATACTCTCCCACATATTCTACTTCCATTTACATTCAGCTCACTATTAAGACATCTCAAAATTTAAGATTAAACACAAACATCAAAACATAAATCATGTACGTATTTCATCATGTTCTGCTTTCTCTCGCAACTTCATTTTTTGTTCTGTTTTCTCTCACTACTGTATTTTCATGTCTTCTACACTATATCAAGATTTAATTTCACTCAAACAAAAATACAGAACCTCATTCTAGTTTTTTCTGTAATTGTCTAAATCTCATTAAACTTCAATTCTCATAATCTTAGAAACAATTTCTGCACAATGTCCATTTCACATCATTTTCATATAAATCATTTTTAACATCACCGAAGCTACCCTTCATGCATGAATTCACTTCCAACACTAAAACATCATCAAAATCATTCACATAGTATCTAGAAAACTATAACACAATTTACTTGATTTCAGAAAAAAAAAATTCCCAGCTCAAAAATTCTAGATTTTCTAATCCTCCCAAGCAAACAAACATAAATGCAAACTTATAATCATATACAACTAGTTCTCCAGCATTTGAGAGTCAGAAGCCAAATACACAAACATGCATAACAAGTTGTTTTGGTGATGTATGAAAAGAACAAGGAAAAGAGTTTCAGTGTTGGTGTTTTCGGCGGTGAAGAAGAGATGTTAGCTACAGTAATTTTTCCTTATTCAAAACAAGACAACATGTGCTCTTAATTCACCGCCACATGTCTCCTTTGCATGTGAGCCAATTGCCACTAAGGAAGTAGTGCACGTGTCACAAAATAATTGCTTCATATTTCTACATTTCTTTTTCTAACCCAAAAATACTCCAAATTTCCAAAATACCCAAAATATCACCAAAATTACCAAATCAATTTTAATACACTCCAATTTAATTTTCAAGACAATTAATCAATAATTCGCATTTTAATCGCATTTATAAATCAGTTATACCCGAAAAATGTCAATGAATGCATATAAAATTATTTTAATGAGCCAAAAATAAATATTCACATGTTATGCCTTATAATGCATGAAATGCACTTCTAATTTCTCAGTACGAACTATTTTGGGGTCCTAGCCCCTAACATGGGATATTGCAATGTTACAACGTCTCTTTGATTTCTTATAAATCGAAAGCATTAAATTGTTTCATAAAGTTTACGAATTTAGTAGAGAATCAATTAAATAAGAAAAACAAAATCTTTAAAAACTGATCGAGGATAAGGATACTTGTTTAATAAGGTTAAGATGTTATGTGATGAAAATAGAATATAAAGACAATTAACTATTCCTTGAACCCCACAACAAAATGGCATTGTGAAAAGATGTAATAAAATTCTACTAGAATAGTTAGGTCCATGATGGCATAATCATATCTACCAATCACATATTGGAGTAATGCATTGCTTAAAACCAGTCATGTACTTAACTAAGTGCTCATAAAATTAGTTATGAATACTCTGTATAAGTTATGGACAAGAAGAATACCCAAAATGGAACGTCTAAGGCCATGAGGGTGTATTACCAACGTTTATGATCTATGTCATAAATAACTAGGTCCAACAGGGAAGAAAAGTATCTTCTTAGATATCTGAACGCTCAAAAGGGTATGTGTTCATATGAGAATGAGGTAATGAAGGTGTAACTGAATTTGATTCACAAATTGTCACATTTTCAGAAAATGACTTTCCAAAATTAGGTGGAATAGGAAAATACCTATTTTTATATAAAACTCTTAATCAAAATGATTCCATTACTGGGAATCATGGAGAGGGACTTTATCCAAGTGGTAGTAGTTTAAAACTTAAAGAATTATCTCAAACACAGTTAAGCTTACAACCCACTAAAAGTTTACCTACTGTATCAGATCTGATTAGAAGTAATCAAGATGTTAATGAATTTATTTTTCATAAACCACGTCTAAATCAAAGTAATCATGTTATGACTCCCAAATGTCTTTTGAAATAGAAGGAGAAATTCTTATTATTATACCATAATAAGATGATGAGAAAGGAATGTATATGAGGCTCTTATTGATCATGTTAAAAAAGAATAGATGTAAGCAATGAACGAAGAAATGACTTCTTTAAGTTTGAACCATGTATGAGACTTGGTTGACCTCCCTAATGGGCATAAAGCTATTGGGAACAAATGGGCTCTTAAAATAAAATGAAATGTTGATGACAATATCAAAAAATACAAGGCATGCCTCGTTGAAAAAGGATATACATAATATGAAGGAATTGATTATGACAAGAAATTTTCACCTATTGCAAGGTTTGCTTCAATTTGTCTAATCTTAACTATAATCTTCATTTTAGATCTTGAATTACATCAAATGAATGTAAATACTACTTTTTTAATGGATAATTAAAAGAAGAAATATATAGAGAACAACCTGTAGGTTTCATTGAGATGAGCGAGAAACATAAAATGTGTTGGTTATTGAAATTGATTTATGGTCTGAAGCAGTCTTCAAGGCAATAGTACATAAGTTTTTATAACATAATCATTTCATATGATTTTCATATAAAGATCACCATGTATACATTAAGAAATCCAAAGATAAATATGCGATTTTATCTTTATATATAGACATTTTAACTGTTTGTAATGATTTTGAGTTTGTCAAGCAAAAAAAAAAGATTGGTTGTAATTTGAATTTGAGATGAAAGATATGGGTGAAGTTGTATTTGTACTAAAGTTAAGATTTCAAGAGATCGTTTAAAAAGATTATTGTCACTTTCTCAAGTGACTTACATTCAATTGATTTTAGAAGAAATGCAATATTACAAAGCAATAGACAATCCTATTGTTAAAGGCAAAGTCTTAGCAAGAAGTTTTACCCATCTATCTTACAAAAAAGGAACAATTCAAGAAAATTTCCTATTCCAATGTAGTTGAAAGTCTCACGTATACTATAATGTGTACAAGGCCAAGTATTTGTTACGTTGTTGGAATTGTGAGTAAATATTAGTGAAACCTAGGACAAGCACATTGGAAAATGGTAAAAAGAATCTTAAGGTATCTAAAGGGTAATATTGATTATGCATTGTGATATCAAGAAAAGATCTACGTATACAAGGGCACACAAATGCATACTAAGGAGGAGAATAAGATGAGAGAACATCTATCTCTGGATATGTTTTTTTTACTTAACAATGGTGCTATGTTATGAAAAAGTAATAAATAATAATGTGTTGCTTTATCCATAATGAAAGCTGAATTTATAGTATTTTCAGCAACAATATAAAAAATTATATGACTTAGATGATTCTCAGTTAGTTTAGGGGTCACTCAAAGCAAGACTAATCTAATAATAATAAACTATGACAATTAAGCAACATTTGTTTATACTAAAGACCTCAAATTTCAATATAAAACCAATTAATAGATACCAAATACAATTGTGTGAAAGATATAGTCACATAAGGAGAAGTGAACATGAAGTATATATCTACATGAGAAATGGTGGCAGACAAATGTCAAGACTAATTCCTCGAGATATATACATTGGGCATATGAAGTCACTCAGATTATATAAATATTGAAATGTAATAGATTAACATCTCTCCATGTATGTTCATTCAATGTATTAAGCATTACTTAGTACTTGATTTTAAAGTAGGTTTATTTTGTGTGGCATATTTTTTTCATATAAATCAAAAAGTATGTCAACAGAACCTTCTCACGCTAGCAATCAACTATAGTATTTGCATTGACAAGAGATGAGTAATGTTTTAAGTTTATTATCAAGGTAAAAATAGAGAGATAAAGTATGAATGTTGATTTAGATGATAAGTCAAAAAGAAATTAGTTTAGAATGATCATATGGTCATCGTATATGTCTTAAGTTGCCAGATGAGAGTGCAAAAAAACAAAAATAAAAGTAGATAAGTGAACTCATGTTATGTATGAATCAAAATGTAAATCATAAGATCCCAACTTACATTGTATGAGATCCATGAGGTTAAGTAAACCTCATAGCACATACCCTTATAACTATTGTCTAATTTTTAAGACTTAGGTTTAAGGTCTACTACTTAAAAATGTTACTGTAAGATTATGATCGATATGATCTTATGGGATAATTCTAGAAAAGTAAATTAAATTCAATTAAAGAGAATTTGGAAAAGAGGTGGGTCATTCCGATTAGTAACTCGCATATGAAAAACTATGTATTCAAAGGTAACAATCAATTCTCAGTAATAGAATTGAATATATTTATGATATGATGAAACAAATGAGATAAAAGGGGAATAAAATATGAGATATGACCTAGGGTATAAAATACAAAATTTACTCAAGAATCAATTCATTAATTAAGACGTCATATATTCTTAACCTATATATTGACTATGAGCTTTCATAATATGCTGGTCGCATAGGTTATTGGATAAGTATGAGAACATGCAAAAATCTTATTAACTAAACTCATCATGTTTGAGTTGAAGATAATAAAAAAGGACACATTTGATAAGTGTAAAAGGTGTGATCTTTCAAATGATTAACTATTAAAAAATAGTTAATGACATTTTCTATAAATAATAGATCATGATCAATTGAAAGAATTAATGATAATCATTTGAAAAAAAAAACAAATACAAGATAATTCGTGCTCATAAAAATAAAGATTTCTTGCAAGAGTCCTTTATCTGGTGGAACACAATCAAATATAAATAAGTGGTTTGATTAATAATGCATGTGATTTGAAATATTTTTTGCTTATCCATGTGTTAGATACTTTCCTACAACTTCCAATTAAACCTAAAAACAAGTATATTGAAGTAAGGTTATCATAAAAACATATCCAAACTTCTGCTTATAAAAATCTTTTGTAATGAATAATGTGGAGCTAAATCAGTGTAAACTATATATTTTTTAATGTAGAAAATGCTTTGCATGTTTTTAATATTTGTTCAAATGTTTAATAAAAATAGCTTTGGAAGCCTGAAAGTTACAAAACGAAAAGGTAATATTATATGCCAAAGAATCTTTGAACTTTATATTAATAGGACCTAAATGAAAGTTTTGCCTACTACACCTTGTCTGGTCAATCTCATACGATATCCTAACGCAAAGTTACTTCAATTGCAGCCATTTTATTTTAATATCTAGTACTTACGAGCATGTTCATCGTATGTGCGTACATTGGGAATGTCTTTCTCAAGATTTAATTTACATAGGAATGGACATATTTCTATTGTGTCATAAATTTAGACAAGAAAACAATGTTTTTGATCTTGTATGAGATCAATCTCTTGTTTATATGAGAATATGATTTTTTTTATTAATCATGATATTTCTAGTTGATTAGTTGTATTGTTATGCTTTATTTGATTATTGAACTGCTTAACCCTTGTTAATCAAGATATTTAAATTTAGTTCTAAAATTTCAAAAAACACATAAAATAGAAAGTAAGGAAAGAGGAATAGAGAAAAAGTCTAATACTTTTTAATCAGATTACCAATTTTTAAGGTTCAGATCCTCTATTTTAATTACCTTGTTCTAATCTTATTTATATTCCAATACTATGTTTTTGTGTTTGGAATTTGCATGTGTAGAATGGAGTGAGCAAGAGAACCAAAGTGTTGAGAGAAAGAAAGGTCGAGGTTCAAAAAGGAATGCTGCTTCTCAATACAATTCTGTATAAAACTAGAATATTAGTATTAGACATCTAATTCATTTCTAGTCTTTAATGGATTATAAAACTAGAAGCCTTTATGAAGCGCAAGCTGAAGCTTGCATAATAGAGGAAGATATTTTGCTGAAAAATTGATTGCAGTAGATATATTGATACACAAATTTCGCAAAAGTATACCAATTGGTAGTTAAAATTTCTCCCTAGCAAGTATTCAGATGTTGCTGACCATTCAATATTAGCGTTTATATTGGTTATCAAATATGTCTATGTATTTCAGGACTGCGGTAATGCTGATGCTTCAAAAAAAATTTAAAACATTTTCTCCAGACGAAAGCCAAGAAGGCGGTTGCTGCAATGATTACAAGATCCAAGGAAGGTGAAAAGAATGAAGATTTAAATTTAACCGAGGCAGAAAGGCTTGAAACAGAGCAGAGACATTTAGTTCCTTTATTGACTGGTGGCAAGTTTTGGTCTTACCAACTCAAAGGTGTGAAATGGTTGATATCCTTGTGGCAAAACGGCCTCAATGGGATTCTAGCTGATCAAATGGGCCTCGGGAAGACCATTCAAACTACTGGTTTCCTTGCATATCTGAAAGGAAATGGTTTAAATGGCCCATATTTAATTATTGCTCCCTTGTTAACATGTCTAAATTAGGATGAGATTCTCTGTTCAATATTATATGGTGTCTTATTCTGTCTCATGAATCTCAACCATTAATTTATATAGGTCTCGCGCTTATTTATGTGAGACTCACACAAGATAATGAGACAGAATAAGACACTATAATATTGAACAGAGGATCCGAACTCGTCCAAATTGGGTAAATGAGATTTCAAGGTAATTTTTGGATTAAATGGGAATTTAACGGGATTTGAAACTTTATATTCTTAAAAACATCTAATTTGTTTCACTCTATAATTTACTGAATCAGGTTTGCACCTTCAATGAATGCTATCATCTACCATGGTGACAACAAGCAAAGAGATGAGATAAGGAGAAAACATATGCCTCGATCAATTGGACCCAGATTCCCCATTATTGTCACTTTCTAAGAAGTTGCATTTTTTGATGCTAGAAAGTATTTAAGCATTACGCTTGGAAGTATGTGGTGGTAGATGAAGTGAGTGTTCCAAGGAGTTTCTATTTGCAACATTGCCATGCATCTAGTAGCAGTATATTCCTGATCAAGGGTAGTGAATAAGTTGTGTTCGATCTACAATATTAAGCTTACTTTGTTTTTCAATAATGCAGTATACTCTTGGTCTTATATGTTATGCTTTTTCAAGACTCTAATTATATCCAGTCCGAAGCTTTTACCTCTTTTGGTGCTTTTCATATTTGAGCTTTTTAATGACATTATATAATTCATTCCAAGGACAACGAAGGCAATCTTTTTTGAAGACAATTTCTTGAATTAGATGGTCAATCTGACATGGTCAAACTGTCAGAGTTTCATTTCTTAGAGCTACTAGGTTAAGTTATGATACTCTCTGAATTTATATTTGACCGCATTCACCTTTTTGTTTTGGAGAAGACTTGGCACTTAATTGTGCTTTTCCTAAATCTTTTTCCATTAGTTTGAAGTGTCAAGTTCTAAAATAGGTGGTTTCTAACTCAGGGTTGTTTTTTGAAGGGACACCGCTTAAAGAACTCAAAGTGCAAACTGTTGAGAGAACTGAAATACATATCTGTGGAGAATAAGCTCTTGCTAACTGGTACGCCTCTGCAGAACAACTTGGCAGAGCTTTGGTCATTGTTAAATTTCTTTTTACCTGATATATTTCAATCCCATGAAGAATTTGAGACCTGGTAAGGCAGACTCATCCATTTCTCTGTTTTATTTTATCTTTTATGTGTCTGTACTTTTGGTGAGGTGGAGAGCAGCGTAGGAAAATAGCATATACTAAAGTAATGATGCTTACTTTTCTCCCAGTCCTTGTGGTAACTGATGGAAGGGTTGCCTTCAGATTTGATTTGACAGGAAAATGCAATATTGAATCAACGAGGGAAGAGCTTGAAGAGAATTGACGGGGCCAAGTATGTGCCTGGTTAAAGATTCGCCGTTATATTTTGCAGAAGATTGTACTTAACACATAAATTTATTGGGTTTTATGTTTATTAGGTGATCGCTAAACTCCATGCCTTACTGCGCTCCTTTCTCCTACGGAGGATAAAATCTGATGTAGAACAGTTGCTTCCGCCCAAAAAGGAGATTATTCTTTACGCTAACTGGACTGAGCATCAGAAGAACTTCCAGGATCATTTAGTTAACAAGACATTGGAAACCCATTTACGAGAGAGAGTAGACACAGGTACCAAATTACTTCGAAGTAAGGATAAAAAAGTGCATGGAATGATATACCTCTTCGAAAAGGATCAGAATATGCTATTTCACTTAAATGCTTTAAGGGACTCTAGATTGGTGGTTGGAGGAATTCTTTGGAGTAGAAATTGCTGGCAGTGCATTGATGAGTTTGAGCTCGAACTTTTAGTATTGATTTATATATTGGGTTAACCTTGGACAGACAGAGAATGAGTTGACTTTGATTCATGAAAATGAAAATGATATCAATAGTTTAATAAGTTTAAATAAATCTCAACGAGGCTATTTCTTTGTTAGTATTTTAAATGAAGCAAGCTTAATATTCCGTAGCAATACAAGACATTCACTTGATTATAATTATGGCCGTTCTTGTAGACTTCTATTCCCGTTATGTTTTCGTGATATGTACTAACTTGTAGGCTTTGTGGTGTTGGAATTAGGGAGCTCATTTTTATGGGAGATCTATAACATGGGCCTAGTGATGAAACATACTCGTGGGCTTTGATACCACACTTTAATCCAAAACTTTAAAGCATTATGTTTATAGGTCCTTTCCTCTTATATGTCCTTCACTAGTTCCATTTATTTTAAATGTGAGATTCTTACTCATATTTGACATCCCAATAATCTCCCCCTTAAGTGTGAATTTTCACATTGGACTTGAACTCCCCCTTGAGCGAAAGCTTTTTTGCTTAGCGACTCGAGTATATGGAGTTACTGAGAGCCCTTCTACTCTACTAGTTTAGGCCCACTAGGAGTCTCCTTGCTCTTTTTCGTGGGGAAGCAACCACGGGATCCGACTGCCATCTCCATACTCGTCCCTTGTCAAACCATCGACTCTGATACTACTTGTTGGAATTGGGGAGCCCACTTTCATGGAAAATCTACAACATGGGCCTAGTGATGAAACATACTCGTAGGTTTTGATACCATACTTCAACCCAAAACCTTAAAACATTAGGTTTATGAATCCTTTCCACTTATATGTCCTTCATTAGTTTCATTTCTTTCTAATGTAGGATTCTTACTCACACTTGACATCCCAACATGTAATTCCAGGACATGTTATGAAGGGAAAGCTTAACAATTTGATGATTCAACTACGAAAAAACTGCAAGCGCCCTAATCTGTTGGAATCATCAGTCATTGATGGGTCATGTATCTACTTTAACCTAATTCACCATTTTGGGCCAATATGTTCTCCATAATATTAATTCTTTTCACTGTTTGTGTTAATGACAGATTTTTACCCACCTGTAAAACAGATAGTTGAGCTGTGTGGAAAATTTCAATTGTTAGACAGATTGTTATGGAAAGTATGTGGGAGCAAGTTCATACGTGTTTTGTAAGATAAAGTTTGTTCTCGAGTTCTTTTTCTTTTTACAGGTTAATCTTCACTCAGTGGACTAAGGTTTTGGATATAATGTATTACTATTTTAGTGAAAAAATGATTTGAACTACGTAGAATTGATGGCAATGTGAAGTTCGAAGATAGGAGAAGACAGGTTATCACTTGCTTTTTTCTTTTCATTCAAAAGAAAATCTTTAACTGATCAAACTATTGTTCAACTCATAGGCATGGAAATGAAAAAGATGTCGATATGTATATTACATGTTTAGACGAATAGTATGGCATTCATGATAATGACTCAAAGGGGGAAAACTCGGAAAAGACACTTTAGTGTTTGTACTGAATGGTATGGCATTCATTTCAAGTAAAAAGTCTACCAAAAATATCCTGGTAGTGGTACACTTGCATTTAACAAACTTTTAATGTTGAATAAATTCAATCCTCAGACTACCAATTGTTACGAAGGTTTTCTATTAAGCACTAACTTATCTCCTAGTTGTACTAATCTCTTTGTACAACAATCTTATTTACGTTCGTTAAAGCAAAATTCAGCCTTTTTTCATGACCGTCGACCAACTTACTTGTTCTTAAATGCCTCACGACTCTTGCAATGTTTCACTCTCACACCCTTGCAAGAATACCACGAAAGAACTAAATATTTATAACAACAATAAGAATAAGAAAGAGATATGATAAAACGTCAACCTTTATTACTTCCCTCAAAATATACAAAGGAATGCTCTCTTAATCTCGCTCTCTCCCTATGTCTAAGCAAGGCTCATATGAGATATTTATAGGCACCTCTAACTGACCAAGTTAGAATCTTAATAAAACTCTACTAGCTAAGATTATATCTTATCCTTATCAGATTACATCATACTAACTAATAGAATGATATCCCCATCTAATTAGGATTCTATCTAATATGATTAAGCTACATCACAATAACAAGATAAAAGATAATATCTATTTAGGAATGATCTAGCCATATCCATGAAGATCTCCTTTATTTTCAGATGATCGTTCCACATGATCTTTATCTTTTAGAGCTGATGTTCATCCACTTGTTAGCTTAGGGTTTATATTGAACTAATCTGGTGGTAACTGTATAATATTTTAAAATTCAAATTGGATGTATTTTCTTGTAAAATTAACATTCTATTTCTCAAAAGGTAGTAAAATCATAAAAAAAATATGATTTCTTTCGTGCATGAACCTTCTTTATGAACTTACCTTATTAAAACTAGTTTATTTGAAAGGATCCTACTAATTATGAAGGTCATATATTAGCTCCATGTGATTACTGGAAGATTTATGGCAAAGATGACATCAAAGTTATTCAAGATTAAATCCATCCAATTGACTAAAGATGTGAGTGAAACAATGACTAGTTGAAAAAATTAACTATTTAATTAAGAGAAACAACAATTATGAAGTAGAACGAACATATTCAGAGTGTCGAAATATTTTGAGCAACATCTATACTATTGAGAATCATATCCTTACTATTGTGCTTTAGAAATTGAAATCATTCTATCAAAAGAGAAATTGTTATTTTACGTTTCTATGAGCTTTATAAAAGCTTATTATACACTTCAAGACTGAAAGGTTGAAAAACCCTGAAAAATATGTACTTATGAGCTTAAAGAGGCTCATTAAATTTAATACTCGGCTTTTATAGTGAAACACTCAAATTGGATACCTAGGGACTGGAAATAAGCTTGAGTCGTAAGACGAACCAATATAAATCGATCTTTTAAATTTCCACATTATATTTTGTGTGTGTTGTTTTTAAAAGGCTCCTTCACCTTTATAAAAATGTCCTTCTATTTTCAACTTATAAGAGGTTCCTTTCAGTTTTAATAAGAGCCTTCTGTTTTTAAATTATTTAACATGATTTATCATTTAGTAGGCCCTTTCATTTAAGCAGGGTCCTATCCCACAAAAGGCTCCTATTGGCTAACAAGCTATTGTTGTTTAAAAAGGCTTTATCGTCTAACAGACTTCTACTGCTTTAATTAGGATCTGTTTATTATATGAATTGAAAGAACTTGCAAAAAAATTTTACAAACACAAATCACCTTCCTCTTACATATTTTTACTTTTATCATTTGATATCAGAGCTAGGTTTCACATTTTTGTGTTTTACAGCACGTGATAGATTATGACAAACACCTTGAGAAGTTTTAAAGGACAGCTCATCTCAAAGTCTCCTTACTTCAATGGAAACAACTACTCATACTGGAAAGAGAGAATGACCATATATCTCCAATATGTAGATATCGAAGTATGGCAAGCAATTAAAGTTGGTGCTACAATTCCCACTTCCGATAACGTAAAAGTAAGGAATGATGCTGACAGAACGGTAAGGCAAAAAATTACCCGATATATGCATTGTCCCCATACTTAGAGCTAATATCATATAACCCAACTGAGACATTGTAGAATAGGCTAAACTTCTCTTAATATATGTTTGAGCAATAACTAAAGTAGCTCATAATAGTACTGTTATTATACCTATTAAAACTATTAACTCCTTCCACTTCTCCCAGGGGCAGGGGTCCAGACGATGGTTGTGCCCTGAACCTAGTTAGCGACACATCTCCTATCTCCTGGAGAAGTGAGGCGCAGGAAATGACTTTGCTTGGACTTTAGAAATGATACATGGATCCTTCCTTGTTCCTGAGTGGTCCTCTCTATTTAGTTGTAAGCTAGGTTTTGAAATATCTAGTTCGAAAGGACCAGGAAGGGGGCTAAGTAAACATCTTGAAAAGAAGGAAAGAAGGTTATCTTTCTTTCTTTGTGGAAGGGAAGCTTGCAAGCTGGAAAGTATCTGTCCCTCTTTGATTGTGCGCAACCGACAACCATACAACTCCTATTTGAAAGTCAGTACCATCCCAATAAGGATAGGGTTTGTTGTTCATATGTTAAGGGCTGGTAAGATTTTATGCATTGTATCGAATTAAACCACATGCTCCAGGCTTGGTCAGAAAGCCCTTTTTGACTGACCCATTAGAACCTAAAAAAAAGGGGATTGGTAGCACCTCTGATTGAGACTAGACCAATTCGGGCATATTGAACCGTTCATCGGATAGATTTTACTGTAGTATAAAGTGAAAAGATAACTTTAGCAAAGCTCTATTGTTAAAGGAGTGTTGAGGTCGAAGCTAGGATCGGATAGGAAAACCCAACTAGTTTATCAGAATGGATAAAGTAAGTTTGTTTAAGAAAGTATCCTTTTTCTAATGATAAGTTTAGTCTTGAAGTAATTGGTCTAAGCTCTTTCAGTTAGGGTGGGATCAATTCGATATACTTGACCACTTAGAGGAAGGGCAGCTATTTACTATAAAAGAGGCCGCAGCAAAGTCAACATCTTACTTGGAAATTTGCTTATTAAAATCACCCAAAGGAACTAACGGGCTTGAACTATCATCTTCCACCCCCTGGAGCATCCTATTGTTAGCAAGAAAAGAACATATGCTTGACTAATCAAGGAAGAAGAAGAAAGGAGACTTGTAGGGATGGGAATTAAGACAAGGCTTAGTTACTAGTCTAAAACTACTACCCCTACTGCCCTAACTGCTGCGTTTAGGAGGTATTCAAATTGGTGAAAAAGGAGCTGAGCCATAAATTGAAACATTCTGGAGCTACAAAGATAGTTATTAAATCGTTAGCGCTGCTTCTAACATTTCGGGAATCCTGACGGTTTCCTACAAAAAAGCAAACGGATTTCTATTATAGTTGTAAGGCTTCCAAACCTTAACTACCCAGAAGAATATGAAAAGAAATCTTACTGCTCTACAATAAAAAAAAACGTGGGACAAACTTTAAGTCACGTTTGAAGGAACAAATGAGGTAAAGAAATATAGAATTAGTCTTTTAATGCATCAATACGAAACTGTTGGTATAAAACAGGGAGAGACTATAAACGAATTTTCGGACACTTTAACAACATCATCACGACCCTAAAGAACTTGGGAAAGATATATCCCATTGACAAGTTCATAACGAAGATTCTGAGGTCACTACTAATGGAATGGAGACTTAAGGTGATAGCTTTACAAATGTCAAAGGATCTAGACACTATTTCAGTCGATTGGCTACAAAGAAATTTAATGATCCATGTAATCGAGCTTAGGCGAGATGAAAGATCTTCCTACAGAAAATGAATGACCCTTAAAGCAACTGACGAATCAAACAGTGATGAAAATGAAACTAAGTTGCAAATAGATGGAGATGATGAGTTCAGCTTTATGATCAGAAAATATGCCCACTTCTATAAAAAGAAGTTGATAAAGAAAAGAGAAAGCAACAAGAAATCCAGTAACATATGAAAAGGCAGCAGTAATAATAGTAATACACAAAACAATCAAATCATTTGCTATCACTATAAGAAGCCTAGATATACAAGACTAGAATGTCCTCTTCTTCAAAAGGACAAATCAAAGAACAGAAAATCTAGAAAGAAAGTGATGACTGCAGCCTGGTTAGATGAGGATTCTGAAAACTATGAAGAAGAAGAACCAGAAGAAATCAGTAACATTTGCTTCATTTTTGAATCAGGAGACAATGAGTTATATTACTCTGACTCTAATATTGAAGTTGATGAATTGAAAAATACATATCATGAATTATATGATCAGTAAAAAAGGTTGACGGTGAAGTATTTCAAAAAAGTTAAGAAGTCCAAAAGTAATGATACATCTCTAAAGAGTAAGATTAAATCATTGGAATATGTGAATGAAAATTTGGCGACAAATAATATGTCTCTTGAGATTGACTATCAGCAAAAGGTTTATGAAAAGGAAGCTCTGGAAGAAAGAGCAGCTAAGCTGGAAAATACGCTGTTAAAAATGATTATGATAAGGTAAAACAGTTAGAAGAAAAAATTGTCATTTTAGAACTTGAAAAGGAGAAAAATGATTGAAAGATTTTATCTCTAGAGAAAGACTTGTAAAATTTTGTTGATAGAAGGAAGAATCTTGATGCATTGCTTAGTAACGGTAAATGCATTTTTGATAAGACCAGAATAGGATACAATTAAAATAACAATATCAAGCCATACAAAAGCTTCTCTGTTAAATCCAGCAGTAACTATAGCCAAAACAACAAGAACCTACTAAGTAGCAAAATTCATAACAATTATAATTCATCTATTTTGTGTGATTACTATGGTAAACATGGTCTCATTTGTCACTCTTGTAATTTTCCTAAAATTAAATTATCTCATATGTATATTTGGAGACCAAAAGGTCAAAATACTAACCCGAAGGACCCAGAAAAAATTGGGTACCTAAAATGAGATAATTTTTTTTGCAGATATGCTTTAAATAGAGACAAGAGAAAATTAATAAATAGTTGATAGCGGTTGTTCGAGACACATGGAAAGTAAAATATCGCATTTCAACTATATTGAAAGGAAAGATGAAGGTAATGTTGTTTTTGCAGACAAAAATAAAGCAAAGGTCACTGGAGTTGGTAAAATTGGTAATTCTAACTCTACCTCCGTTGATAAAGTTCTCTTTGTTGATGGTTTGAAATCTGTTGAGTGTGAGTAAGCTACATGACAAAGGTTATAAAGTCATTTTATATGCATCTCATTATGAAATTGTTGATATTTATAATGATAATATTGTGTTTATTGGTCCTAGAAATTAGAATATATATTGTTCCCAACTAGAAGATATGTCCTCACAAAATGTTAAGTTTTTTATCTCTCTAGAAAATGATTCATTTATCTAACATAGGAGATTCGAACATGCCAACATGAGCATTCTATCAAAATTGTCTAAAAACGAGTTAGTAAGAGGACTACTAACCTTAAAGTTCGAAAGCAATCAGGTTTATAAGGCTTGTTTAAAAGGTAAATAAGTCAGAAGTAGCTTTCCTTCTAAAAATATAGTATCTACTAGCTGGCCATTTAGTGCACATGGATTTATTCAGTCCCACTAGGACTCAAAGTTTTGGTGGTAAATAGTACATTTTATTTTAGTAGATGATTACTCCATATTTATATGGGTTTATTTCTTATCAAATAAGGATGATGCTTTTGAAGTGTTTGAAAAGTTTTGCTATACAATTTAGATAGAAAAAGGGTACTACATCACTTCAATTCGAAGCGATCAAAGAGGAAATTTTATAACAGAAAATTTGAAGAATTATGTGACATTAATGGTATAAATCACAACTTCTCTTGTCCAAGGATGCTTCAACCAAATGCATTTGTAAAGAGAAAGATCATAATTTTGGTTGATATGGCCAGGATCATACTGTGTGAAAATAGACTACCTCATGGATACTGAACAAAAGCAATATCCACAACATGCTATGTTCTTAACAGATGTCTTATAGGACCCATTCTGAAAAAGACTCCCTATAAGTTGTGGAAAAGAAGAAAACCAAATGTTGCTTACTTTTGAGCTTTTGGCAGCAAGTGTTTCGTTCTAAATAATGGAAAAGACGACCTTGGAAAGTTCGATGCGAGATCAGATGAAGCTATTTTTCTGGGATACAGTATTGCCAGTAAAGGATTCAGAGTATATAATAAAAGAACATAAAAGATAGAAGAGTCAATATATATGGTATTTTATGAAGCATTACTCGACAATAACAACTGATTCAGATGATGAAGAACATCTTTTGATTCCTAAAAATACATTAGAGAATCAAACTACACCAATAATACCATCATAACTACAAAATCAAAAGAGCCCATCTGAAGCTAAAATAAAGCAGGCTCCTTCATCTCAGCAGTAGCCTGTGTAACGAAAAATACCGAGAGAATGGAGAGGTTTTGATACATATCAATATATTCTTAGAGATCCCTTTGAAAGTTTAAGAACACCATCATCATTTAGGAATATCTTTGTAACTCTCATCTCACAAGTAGAACCAAAGATTGTTAAAGAAGCCCCTACTGAAGAAAATTAGGTATCAGCTATGAAAGATGCATTGAATCAATTTGATAAAAACAAAGTTTAAAACTTAGTACCTCATCCTCAAAACAAGTCAATCATTAAGACTCAGTGGGTGTTTCGAAACAAACTTGACAAAAATGGTAAAATGGTAAGAAACAAAGCTAGACTTGTAGCTTAAGGTTACAATTAATAAGAAATAATTGATTTTGATGAAACTTATGTACCTATTGCTAGATTGGAATTGATTAGAATCTTATTTGGCTTTGCATGCTATAAAACTTCAAGTTATTCCAAATGGATGTTAAAAGTGCATTCTTAAATGGTTACATTAACGAAGAAGTATTTGTTAAGCGACCCCCAGGTTTTGAAGATGAAAATCATCCAGATTACATGATGAAGTTATCCAAAGCACTGTATGTCTAAAATAGGCTCCTCGAGCATGGTATGAGAGGTTAAAAAACTTTTATCTTGAGAATAACTTTGAAAGAGGAAAGGTCGACAAAACCTTATTTCTTAAAAGAAAGGAGAATGATTTACTCATAGTGCACATATATGTTGATGATATAATATTTGGTGCTACTAATCCATCCTTTTGTGAAGAATTCTCAGCATTAATGGAGGGGGGAGTTTGAAATGAGCATGATGGGAGAATTATTCTTTCTCAGATTACAAATCAAACAAACAGAAAAAGGAATCTTCATTAGCTCATACAAATACACAAAGGAACTCATCAAGAAATATTATTTTGAAAATGTCAAATCGATGGGTAATCCTATGTACACTGGAACTAAACTGATAAACACGAAGAAGGCAAAGCTACGGATGAGACAAAGAATAGAGGAATGGTTGAATCACTAGTATATCTCATGAGCTCAAGACCAAACGTTATGTTTAATGTGTGTCTTTGTGCACGCTTTCAATCAAATCCAAAAGAAAGCCATCTTCAAGTAGTCAAAAGAATGTCTCAATATCTCCAAGGAATTATGAACTTTAGACTATTGTATCCAAAAACTTATTCATTTGACATAGTGGGCTATTATGGTGCAGATTATGCAGGTGATAAAGTACATCAAAAAAGAACAAGTGATCACTGTCAATTTCTTGGAGGATGTCTAGTATCTTGGTCCTGCAAGAAGCAAAATTGCAAAGCGTTTTCGATGACTAAAGTGGAATACATAGTAGCTGCCAGTTGTTGTGCTCAAATCTTATGGATGAAGTATCAACTATAGGATTTTTTATTTAACTTTTCTCATTTTCCTATATTATGTGATAATACGATTGCTATAATTGTTTATAGAAACCTTGTGCATCATTCTAGGATAAACATATAGAAATCAAACATCATTTTTTTAGATATCATGTTTTAGAAGGAACCATTAATCTTTTGCATGTTAGTACTAAAAATCAAGTAGCTGACATCTTCACCAAGCCACTCTCTGAAGATAGATTTTGCGTGTTAAGAAAAGGGCTTGGAATGTGCAAACTCTCTGATATTATTTCTACATCAATATTCTCTACTACTTGTCTTTAGATTTTGTTTACCAAGATCCTTCTATTGTAATCCCTTAGAAACTTTCTCTTGGTTTAGCAGGCCCCTTTGTTTTATAAGGCTCCTCCCAGTTTAACAGAACAAGATTACACATGTACTTAAAAGATCAAAAAGACAAAAGAAAACTCTAACTTCTACTAATAGTCATGGTGAAGCACATGTTACTGAACCCTAAGTATCAGAAATACATTAAGTTATAAACGGTGATGATTCAGATGAAGAACCTTCTTAGTTGATCAGACAACCACAAACCAAATGAAGTCTTGCAAAGCAAGCTGAGAAATTTTTTGAACATAAAGAAACCACTGATGCTAAAAAGACAAATGAAGAACTATCTAGAAAAAGAAAAAAAAGAAGAAATAAAGAAAGGAAAAGCACCTATGACTAAAGAAACTATCAGAGACTCCATTGGTAGAAATGAGTTGTTTCATGAAAAGATAATTCCTAAAGAAAACAGGGCAAAGAAGATAAAAATAGCTTCACAAAAAGGAAAGATATCAATACCACCAAAAATGTTGCTGAAGTTCGCTATAAAATGCAGTACAAGAAAAGTGGTTGTTGGGAGAGTCTTGTCTCCCATAATGTTTGATAACATAAGTATACCTATCTCTCCTTACTTTGTTGCAATTGTTTGGGAAAATTTCCTGAAATTAGATGAGACAGTGTGTGATAAGCTAGTCAGGGCATTCTACACACATGAGAAAGGAAGTAATTGATGGAAAGCTGGCCATTGTTTCATAAGTATCTGAAAGCGATATTCTAATTTCTGAAGAGATTTTAAAAGATATACTGGACATATCTCCTATAGGGAGAACTGATTTTCCTTATCATAAATATGATGTTGATGATCTGGATTAGGGAGTTGTTAAATCCTTCTACCTTAATGTTGAAAATACCTAAGATGGGAGACCTTGGAGCGGGCAATTTGACTTACTACCACGATGCTTTGCATTGTTATCAACTACTTCTATTTTCCCAGGAGTAGTTCTGTTGAAAGGTGCAGTTTGCTAGATACTTATGTAGTGTACAATTTGCTGAAAGGAAACATAATGAATCTCCCAACAATGATCTTAAGGTTTATGGTGGATAAAGGGAATCACAAGAACACAACTAGTTGTCTACCTCATGGAATGTTGCTCACCAAGATTTTCAACCATTATGAAGTACCTTTTGCAAATCTGAGCTGGTATTCACCGGCTAAGTTTTAGCCTTCCATTCTTTACCAGTTTAGATGCAAATTGCAAAACAATGTTTAGGTGGAAAAGAAATCTAAAAGAGAAGTGAAAATCATAAGTTCTTCTCTAGATCAACAAGCTAATGTTCCTCCTCAAGATGAAAATAATGCAAATCTCTAACAATAGTTAAAGAACATTCAAGCCAATCAAGATCAAATGTGAGAACAAATAGATAGCATGCAGAATCAACTTTTGGACATGCAGATTTTGCTCAGAAGAATCCTTGAATCTTTTCAATAACTCTATTGATACTTTCTTTCCGCTTGGCTTATTTATATTGATTGTTTTATTTGATGCAGCATTTACTCTTTTCCTCTATTTCATTCTATTCTATTTCCTCCCTAACTCCTTTATTTTTGATAATGACAAAAGGGGATAGTCTATATGATATATTTTTGCATATTTTATTTTTTTCATATATGATGATATATTTCTAAATGCATATTTCTCAATGTTGCTCGAATATATATGTGATTGATTATGCTGTTGAAATTATGAAAATATGTGATATATAAATGATAGGTTCCTTGCTTAAAAGACAAACTCTTGCTAATTAAAACATATAAAAGTCAAAGGTAATTTTCGAAATCGTTTATTATCTCTTTCAATTTTGAAAAATATGTCTATTATTACTTGTTATCATCAAAAAAGGGGAGATTATTAGCTCAAGGTTTATATTTAACGATTGTGATCATAACTGTATAATATTTCAAATTTCAAATTGGATTTATTTCCTTGTAAAATTAACGGTCTATTTCTCAAAAAGGAAATAAAATCATAAGTAATACACTTTCTTTCTTGCATGAACCTTCTTTATGAACTTACCTTATTAAAAATGGTTTATACTTAAGTATCCTATTAATTATGAAGGTCATATATTAGTTCTATGATTACTGGAAGATTTTTGGCAGAGATGACATCGAAGTTATTTAAGATTAAATCCATTCAGTTGACTAAAGATGCGAGCGAAGCAATAACTAGTTAAAGAAATTGGCTATTCAAGGAAGAGCAACAACACTTATAAAGCAGAACAAACATATTCAGACTGTCGAAATATTTTGAGTAACATCTATATTCTTGAGAATCATATCATTATTATTGTGTTTTAGAAAGTGAAACCACTCTATCAAGAGTGAAATTGTTATTTTGTTTTTCTGTGATCTTTTTAGAAGCTTGTTATATACTTAGAGTGTAAAAAGGATGAAGAACCTTGAAAAATATGTACTTGTGAGCTTAGAGAGGCTCGTTAAATTTAATACTTGATTTTTATAGTGAAACACTTAAGTTCGATACTTGGGGACTAGACGTAGGCTTAGGTTGTAAACTGAACCAGTATAAATTAACTACGCCTTTCTTCTCTCTCTCTTTAACTTTTAAATTTTTGCATTATATTTTGTGTGTGTTGTTTTTAAGAGGCTCCTTCACATGTATAAAAGGTTTCTTCTGTTTTCAACTTACAAGAGGTTCCTTTCAGTTTTAACAACAACCTTTTGTTTTTTTAATTGTTTTAACAAGATTTATCATTTAGTAGGCTCGTTTTGTTTAAGCACGATCCTATCCCACAAAAGGCTCATATTGACTAATAAGCTCCTGTCGTTTAAAAAGGCTTTATCGTATGACAGACTCTTACTGTTTTAACTAGGATCTGTTTATTATACGAATTGAAAGAACGTGCAAAAAAATTTACACACGCAATTCACCCCCCTCTTGTGTTTGTTTGCTTTTATCACCACTGTGATCTTATCCGCCACATCATCAAAGATCTCCTCATCTCTATCATGATGAGTAATCTAAGCCATTAGTATATTGGTCCGTCCAATACTTTTCCATGCCAATTCTATTATTCATTGTCTGTCCATTTGAGCATGTACTAAGTCTTTAGTCCATTAAGAACCTAGCCTTAGTTAAGTCAACTTGTACAGGATCTAAAACTCTACCAAAACTCGCATTAAGCTTGATCTAACTTGTTAAGTCACCTTGGAGCTTTCACATGTCACCGTCATGAGTGTGATCCAACTAATCTTCCACTTGATGTCCATCTCAAGCCTTTTTTTGATCTTACATCTCGTCGAAGATTTCTACCAATGTGCACCAATGTATGCCAACACTTGACATATATTGCGTCTTTTTCTTCTTGCCTCCTTGCAAGTCTTTGTCTTGTTTCGTTGTTCCGCACTTCAAACATTGATCAAGGCTCGCCAATGCCCACACAATTCTACCATCTCAGACTTGGGGGCTAACACTAAGCCTATTGATTGTTTCAACAAAATTCGTTAATCACTATGAAATAACCATCCAACTCCAAGCCATCATCATAAACTCATTTTGTTCTTATCATAATTTTAACTTCTTTCATCATTAAAACAACCTTGTAAGTTCGAAGTTGAACTGACAAAACTTTGATCTTAGATACCCGGACGATAATCCATTAAGAGCCAGACATAGTGTTCATGTCTGAATACGAAAAACATTTCTCAAATTTAACCCTTCTTGAGTTGTTTGAAGTTTGATACTGATAATCGCTTGTTACTTTCACTGCATTGTAAATATAAGGCGCCCTAAAGATTGCTACAACTCCATGCCTAGACAACTGAATATTTATTACAGAACTGCCTCAATTGAATGTTCTGCTTATATTGTATTGAGACCCTCCTTCAAATCAATTAAAGAAGTCCATATGGATTACAAGAACATGGCTGCTATAGAAAGTGCAAAGTAGTTGTCCTGCTGCATGCTCGTGATCTTTTTGATTTTTAAACTCCTTGTTAGGTCATGGTCCCTGGGGGACCGATTTCTTCTAACATAGTTGTCATGAGTTACAGAAGAGGGAAATAGGGAAGTAAAATCAAAAGTCAAAGGCAATGTGTGGCACACGGTTACATAATTGCTCTAAATTAATGAGTAGGTGACCACTATTCACCTCCAAAAGGAATACAACGTGCCTCTTTCCTTTTAGCTTCTTTGTTCTCTGTTTTATATTGATTTATGGTTCTTTCAAAACACTAATTTGGTTTTCTTACGATGCTTCGAGTAACAATTTGGTCAATAGGAGCTTATGGACAATTGCAGAGATGTTTCAAAGGAATGCTGACCCCCCTAATGGCTATTTGATCGTTGTATAGCAATTGCTATGTTAGTTTAGGCATTGTTTTTTCCTTATCACAGTTATTTAGGCGCTTTTGTTTCCATTACATGGAAGATTATGAAAACTAAAGTTTAGATTCTTCGAGCTGAGTTGTACGTTATCTTGACCTGTAATCAACTAATTATACTTGGATATAAGAGGCTTGTTAGAAGAAGATTTAATCACTGCCACAACAAGCTGCTACTGCCAATGACATACGGAATTGTCTTCCATGTGTAGGAAAAAGTGAGTTTTAGTGGCACAAGAAAGTATGTCTACGAAATACGCTGTCTGTATGGAAGTGAACAAAGTCACAAGAGCATACCCTTCTCGACTTACCTGTTCTTTTCGTTTCTTTGCTTTTCCCTGCCCCTCCTCACCCTCTTAACCCAAGGTGGTGTTGTATTAACGAAATAATGAATTGAACAAAGTAATAGGGCTTATAATTCATGTTATAGATACATGTATGTAAAGTCTAGTGTAGACATGGTCTCTACTTGATATCAAATTTGTTTACTATTTTTCCTTCAGGAAAGTAAAAGTTGATGTAGTTCTTGAAGGAAACAACTAAATTGCCATCTTTTTTCGTCTTCTTATCAGGTTTAAGATGGTGATTGGAGATCTATCCAGAAAGGAATATAATAGCTATTTTAAGAGCAGCAAATGGTTTTCCTATCAAAGAATCTGACACAATTGTTTCATCTCGTTGTCACAGTTAGGCACATAAAAGGCCGAAATTCTCGGCCAATCAATCAATGCTCTTCCACTTAGTCGAAATAATTGTAAAACTCCATGTTTTGTTTAATGTTACATTAGCCTAATCCCATCATGAAAGCTCCAATTGTGCACCAAAATATTAATTCTTTTTCTTGAGCAGAAGTAATTGCTGTGGCACAAATAAGGGATAATGCGAATATTGCTGTCACACTAAGCAACTTCGGCCACTTACTATCAAGTGTTGGTCGCTGGAGTATTGGGAAAATAGCCGAAAGGAAAGGAGGAAAAGGAAGGAACGTAGATGGATTTTCATCTTTGAGCATTCAAACAAAAGGTTTAATTTCTTTTTTCTTAGTTTATTCTGTGTCTAAGCATGCTTTTGCCAATGGTGGTTGGCGAGGTACTTGATTCATTATGCCAAAAAGACCTTTACTATAACGAGCCTGAATTCAGATGATTAATAACTACATCAAGCTTTCTAGGTCTAATTTGCCTTGATAATGTATGGTATAAAAGGATGGTCTTTTGTACCAATAGACAATAGAAGAAACAGATGACACCACGCGCGTGATTCTCAAGCACCTCTTGCAAGTTTTTACTAAATAACTCGCTTTGTTCTATGCACTATTATCTGAGAGTAGACTTGTCTATATTCATGTGTTTATATGATATTCACCACTTGGATTTGCCAATACTTTGTTCTATAACCTTAAAAATCGATCCATCCCGGTCCACAAGCAATTATTCATTTCCCATATTGGAAATGATCAACAATGGACTAAAAGATAAATTTGTGGAAGAAAAGATTGCTCAATTTGTGTCATTGTGTTTTGACCGTGTCACTTTTCATTATCGTTAAGACAAATATGATATGTGGAGAGGCATCCATAATTATCTAGAGTGCCTTCTATAAACCAAAACTTTGATTCCCACATGAAACTACGAGCCAAAAGAGAGAACAATATGTGTAGAAAGATTCAGGAAGTGGTCAAAGATTGTGAGCCCTTCTCATTGTTTTTCCTGAAGAGACTAGACTAGAGAGGCCAAAGCAATCACTGAGGTCTCTTCTTATCATTGTTCAAACAAGATGGCACCAAGCTACACGCTTAAGTGGGTCTCTGCTGCTTTCCTATTTCCGATTATTGCAAGGAAATATTCTTATTATGTATTATGCAAGTACTACGTAGCGCATTTCAATGCATTCACAATGATGATAAGAGAGAGATATCTGGAAGCATGATATAAGGTTGTTACACATTCGAACAAAGCCCTCGATAAAGTTTCTTCATTGCAAGTCTTGGGGGTTGCGTGCGAACCAAAGACATCATAGAACGTAGTGGGGTTGTTGTCTTTGTAATTAAGTTTCATATTAGTTTGATGTTATATACCACTGTATGTTCTGGAATGATTAGAAGTTTGAAATTTTATGATCTGAACCAAATCAACTTTATATGTAGCCAAAAAAACAGCTTGGTCACTAGAAGTATAAGAAATATCCTTTCCACGTACTGTCTAAAAGTAAAAGAAATCATTTAAAATTTGAGAGTAGAACAGTATGGTCTCAAAGCTACAATTACAGAACAATACCTGAAGCACGAGATTTCGTATTCCTGAAATCTTCTTACTAGGAGTAGCCCGAGTGATATTAACACAATAATATTAGATACTATTTGAACTTGAGTTTGATGTTCCATACAGGATGTGAAGTGAAAACTTTCCATTCTCCATGTCATTCTTCTTGGACTAAAAAAATTTGATTCAGAAAAATGAGATAAAAGATACAAATCTAATAACAACGAATTTAAATGGCAAAATTCTTTCTCTTTAATCCAATTAGCATCAAAATTAGAATGACCATTTTATTTGACAAAAAAGCAATGAAACTACCTTCTTTTAAAGTCACAAATTCGTCACGAAGAATAGTCTCATCCACTTCTTCAAGGTGTTATAGTGAAGATACCACTTCTTCAAGGTGTTATAGTGAAGATATTAAAGGCATACCTTTGCCAACTCCATATGCAAAGATAGTAAAAGGTAATGCTCTATGGTAAAAACAAAACTAATATCCATTTCATTTGACAAATCCAAAAAGTATGCATTAAATCTAAGTTTATGGATGATAGTGTGAGGACTAGTCAAGTTTCTTTAGAAAATATTTTGGCATCTTTGTTAGATGAATGTGTACCATGATAAGGTCATCAACATGAAATTTCGCGAACCTATGATTCATATCAAGAACAAATATATACCACTTCTTCAAGGTGTTATAGTGAAGATATTAAAGGCATACCTTTGCCAGCTCCATATGCAAAGACACTAAAAGGTAATGCTCTATGGTAAAAACAAAACCAATATCCATTTCATTTGACAAATCCAAAAAATATGCATTAAATCTAAGTTTATGGATGATAGTGTGAGGACTAGTCAAGTTTCTTTAGAAAATATTTTGAAATCTTTGTTCGATGAATGTGAACCATGATAAGGTCATCAACATGAAATTTCGAGAACCTATGATGCATATCAACAACAAATATATACTTTTCATCACTTAACACAATATTTCGCCTAATCTCAATATGTAAGTAGGGATGTCAATAGGCCGGGTCGAGCCCAGGCTACTTATGGCCCGGCCCGGCCCGAACCCAACTCATGTGGCTCGCAGCCTGACGGGTTGAGATGGGTCCCCCGTGGCCCAGCCCGACCAAGGGTTGACCGGGCCAAACCCAACCCATCATATATATTTTAAGAAAAAAGTCAGAAACAACGTCGTTTTTGAAGGAATAGTCGAGCCACGGGCCCATGGCTTATTCAAACTGGATCAAAATTAGGTTGGACCGGTTTTGTCATCCTTATATGTAAGTCATGGGTACATTGTGCAGAATTTTTATCAGGTTTAGAACCTTTTTTTAGACTCAATAACTCTCAAGATAAGCAAATTACTTTACTTTTTTTTTTAACAAATGTTAGGTTTACCCTTATTTTTTAGGCTTAACAAGTCTCAAAATAATGTTCTTTCTCTTATGCTTAAATGGATAAGTATTTTCTCTACTAAATTTGGCGATATTAAAGGCATCCTAAAATAATATGAGCAATATACATAGGAAAAACATCACAATATATGTCATCTTTATAATCTCCCATCAGAACAGAAGCTAGAAATTTGTTAGACATAGGTAAGGTGGTTCAGTCTCCCACGCTTCCTTAAATGGATGTGGATGCGCTTTAGTTTCAAGTTTAATAAATTAACTTTAGTTTCAAGTTTAATAAATTAACTACACTTTTAAAAACAACATTCATTGAGCTACCTCCATCTATCAATAGCTTACACTTCATATCCCTACTCTGAATGAAAGTGTGAAAAATACTAATGCACTTCCAATTGTTATTATCCGCATTAATAGACAACATGCATCTAACTATACTAATACAATCATTCTCATAAAATCCTTCAGGAAGATCATCTTCATCACCAAAATGATATAAAATGTAAACTTTGAGATTTAACATTACTACTTGTTGATATAGTTTGTGAATATGGTCTAAATTGAATTGTGCAATCATATATATGAATTTATTAAGACTTTCACTTCTAAAACCTTTTCGTATGCGTCTTCTAGTGTGTTTGGTTTACAAAATTTAATCAATTTTAGTTGTCGTTACTTTTCTAAACAAAATAGTTTGAGTTAAAAAGAGATTTTTATGTAAGCACAACTAGATAAAAAAAAAAAGAGGATCCATTTTATGGACGTTTGAGTCAGTTATAAAAGTAGGGACGATAATAGGTAGGGTTGGGCCCAAATTTTATTTTTAAAAAAATCAAAACGACTTTGTTTTGCATTACCCATCGAGACTTGAGCTGCGCCAGGCTCGAGCAACTAAATTCAGAGAAGGCAAAATGGGATCACATATGGGCATGTTCCATACTATGTCCAATTTCATAAAGCTACAGAAAGATCCATGATCTCAGGCATAGGTGTGTCAAGCCATATCTAATTTTGAAAAGTTACAAAGAGATTTAAAGTTTCATATATGAGTTTGTTCAAGAATATTCAGAAGAGAATGGTCGTATCTCCGGTCATGCTACTTAAAAACCTAGTTTTTTCAATTTTGTATTTAAGGCATGCTTCTTTCCAATTGAAGACAAATTTTGATATCTTTGTTATTTAATAGTTATGAATGCTTCTTTTCTCTTTTTTTCAATTGAACTTCAAACTTATCATATAATTCTTTTTTTGTGGCATTCAAATACTTAATAAAATTGGTTCTTAATCCTTTATACTTAATAGGTCAATTTTTTTATACATCTATTTTAGTTTTCTTGGGTGTGATTTAAATTTGTTCGTGACTTCTCTAGTGTAAATTCCAAAAGGGGTTCACATCAATTGGTATTAGAGCTTGACTATAAACTAGGTGTGGTTATCATTTCATCTTTATTTTCATATCATTCAAATCTCAACATATTCCTTTGTTAAAAAAAATCATATTCTTTGTGATTCATTTCTGTTCTAAAACTTCATATTCTTGTTTCTAAAGTTTTAGTTAAAAGACCAAATAATGTTACCATCTTGTTTTAGGGTTTATCTAGATTTCTTATCATGTTAAGCTTTTTTATTTGTTCAATTCCTTTGTTTCGTGTCTTTATACTAACTTTTTCACATAGTTGTTAGAAAAAGGAAAGAAATTAGTATTGTAGAGGAAGAACATCTTTTCTACTAGATGCCATGTTTATGACAAGGTATGTAGTATGATTATTGATGAAGAAAATTTCACTGATGTGGTTATCACTACTTATGTGAAAAAGTTAGGTTTGCCTACTATAAAGCATCTAAAGTCATACAAGTTTCAATGGATTAATGAATGTTAGAAGATCAGAGTTAACAAGTAGATACGGATTTACTTTATTAAAAGGTATTAAGATGAGGTACTATGTGATGTCATATCTATGTAAGCTGGTCACATGTTATAAGGAAAATTTGAGGCAATATGATAGAAAGATTGTACATGAACACTTTAAGAATTGATACGCATTCATGAATGATGAAAACCTATTATTTTTTAACTTTTAATACCTAAGCAAGTCTATAATGTCCAATTAAGATTACAAAGAGAGAATGAACAAAATGAAAGTAAGAAGGTGAAAAGGAGAGTAATATCAAGAGTTTTCTTCATACTAATTAGCCCATAATTGTACCTTTTACAAAAAAAGGCTTATTTTACTTTTGATGCAGGTTGCCATTTAAGGATAAATCCTTTTGAAGAATGGGGGTATGGTGTGAGAACAAATAGTCAAAAAAATGAGATCCATTGCATGCAGGATTGGTCCAATTATAAAAGATAGAATTAGAGAAAGTTTAGAGGAAAAATATTGATCTCTGGTTCAATATGTGCTCATGCACGGGCATGTCCCACATTGTGTTCAATTTTGAAAGAGTTATAAAGGGATCCATGGTCTCAAGTAGTACCAGCATATTAAAGACTATGTCTAACTTCACAAAGTTATGGAGAGATCCACAGTCTTATATATGAGCTTATCTTAGACCATACCTATTGGCATTAAAAAAAAATCATAATGAACACAAGTTAGCCCATGAACATATCCCAGGCTATGCCTACTTAAAATTTTAGTTTTTTTTTTCTGATAAGCCAAATATGTAAGTGCATAGAATCGAATTTAGCAAGTTTTAGATATGGTGCATTACAGGTCAACTTTAACATGAAGACTAATTAATTGTACGTTTGTTAATCCTAGTAAAGTAGTAAGTTAATTTAAACAAGATTTTATGAAAGTTAATTAAATTACTTAACGAACTAAAGCAAGGTGATTAACTCTCAAGAAGAAAGCATTATAATAAAATGTCAAGGCTTTAGGATTCATTTATAAGGAATTCCAATTATCAAGAAAGATTAGTTATTAAGGTTTAAATAACAATTAACCTAAGATATCTAGACCCTCTCTTGAGGTTTTACATTTATATCTAATTAATCAATTACCAACTCTCGATGTACAACTAAACTAATTAATTTTATTAAGAATATTTAATCTATTAGTTAGTAAATAGTCTAAGATATCTCTTTCACTAGATCTAGACTCTTTATTCTTCTAATATACATATTATACTTCTTTAATTCCTTTATACAATCTCTAAGATTGAATTTATAATGACTATATATACATATTATACTTCTTTTTAATTCTTTTACACAATCTCTAATATTGAATCTATAATGACTAGGCATACATTTAAGGATTAAGATTAAAGTGAATAAATTTAATATAAGGAATAACTAGTCATGCATTAATAATTGAAATATCCCATATAAGTTACATCCCTAACTTTAACTAGGGAATTAGTTCATACTACAACAAAGGAGATCAACAGAAAACAAGAAAGAAAACAAAACACATGAACTTATTATCATGAATCTTAATGTTCTTTGTTAAATCTTAATAGAATCTTGAACTTTTCTCCAAGGTTCTCCCTTTATTGTTCTAAGACTCTTTAATTTGGCTCATCTTCTTCCCCATCAATTCTCAACCCTCTTTATTCTTTTCTAGTATAAAATCATAAATTTTTTATAAAGTTTAATGCTAATACTCCTATCTAGAATTTTTATAACAATCATTGCTAACACGTGTTGTATTTAAATGGTGCACCCCTTAGTTCCTTAATTGTGTATCTAAGGGAACATTTGGTGAAAATAGGTATGATGTCCATAAACATGAGTTTGTATTTAGGCCGTGTTAGGAACATGGGTGCCTATTTGGCCCATGTTCTTTATGTGAAAAATTGTCAAAGGAATATAATGTATCGGAGTAGAACATAAGATGGACATGATATCGTGTTGTTTTCATGTTACTGGACACTGGCTTATATTGGTGCCATATATTTATAAAATTATTAAAATACTTCTCCAACTTAAGTCCAACTTGCCCAAATTCATTCCTTCTATATTAGAGAGCTAAACTAAGGTTTGACAACAAAATATAAGCCATTTTAGGTACCAAATCCCATAAAAATCATCCAAATACAAGAAAAAATAATTCCAAAATTATGTTAATAGAATTTATCAAATTTCATTACTCTTAACCAAACATAAGTTGCAAGTATTCCTCTATAGGCAGCCATATAGTTTACATTATAATAATTTGAGGTATGTTTCACATTCATACATGCTTGGGAAGGATGCCAATACATATAGCAATGATAACATGCCTTCCTATTGCCCATGCTTGATTCAACAACATCTTCCTATTTAGAAATATCCATTATTTGTTATGCTAAGTATAAAGATGCTTGAACCTTATAAAAAGAAGCTTTTAATTTTTTTAAAACTTTATTTAACAAGTTATTACCTAAGGTTTCAATGATTTTCAACAATTTTTTGGGAGACTAAGCTTCAAGAAATAATGAATGGTCATATCATGTCACAAATGTATGATTCCCTAAAAGTTTTAGTTACACCTTAATATAAACCATAAATATGTGGAGGAAAATGAATCTTAAATTTTTTTATTTAAAACATTTATAAGGAGGCATGCAAAAGGTTTTCTTGGGCTAATAGATATCGTACCTCTTACAATAATGTCAATCAAATTTTGACATATGAGAATAAGACATTCATAGAAAAATTACATAAATAATTTCCAAGAATATTGATTATAAGGATATTGGCTAAGTAATGCACTATATGGAGTATATGGAGTAAAAGATCGCACCATATACTTATTCCCACTTCTAGAAAAATCTCAATTAGAAGTAACCAAGTCCTTGCTTGAGCAACAACTTCTAAACGGAAGATGGGTTAGAGAGAGAGCCTCTTTAACACTTCCTCTGGTTTGTCTGCTCTACCCTGTTCAATCTCTCCTCCTTCAATCATTTTCTTCCTCTCCCCACTAGATTTCTTTGCCCTCTAACTCATCTTGGCTTGTCCCTGGGTTCTTCTACTAGGGGTTTTTTGGTACTTCTCATTCACACCTCTTTTTTCGCCTCACATTTTTTACCGTTTTCTTTCAATTGCCTTGTCGGCGCCACCCTACTGTCAACTTGCCCCCTTCCCTTTTAGGCAATATAACCAGCCTCACACCATCTAATTTCCCACCTTTTCCCCTCAACTCTGACCCTTCCCCCTGTAGGAAAATCCCGGGGTGTCCATCACATGGACACAGTGCGGAAAAACAAAAATTTTTGTTCCGGGACCTTCCCGA
>JAOQMR010000213.1:6972222-6996521 GCA_027563865.1 Erythroxylum pelleterianum
ACTAATTTGGTCTCCGTGGGATCGATATTTTTACTACTTGACGATAAAAACGTGCACTTGCGTTTACCACCAACAATAGGCCTTAATTTTAAATTTTAAATATAGTTTTAAATCTTCTAAATTGCACATTTTTGTCAAATTATCTCAACTATAATAAGGAATCCATATTCAATTTATTTTTATTAAATTAATATTGTTAATTTTATTTTCTTTCTTTTGAAAAAAAAACTAAGTAAAAGCTATTTGCTTAATTTTTTAAATTAATGTCACTTTAAATTATTATCACTTTTCTGTTAGTAATTACTATTTGCTTATCTAAGTCTAATAGTAAAATGATGCTTGGCCCATTCAAAACTTGAAAGAATAATATCAATTTATGAGTTTGCCTATGCAATAACTATCATGATACTATTGTGAAAATCATGGTATTTTTAAAACAATAGAGTATCATAGTGATATTATTATCCAATTGAAAACAAGATATAAAAGGGAATTGTCAATTATAGTTAGAAACTAAAGTTGAGCTAATGGGAAAAGACATAGAAACTAAAATTGAGCTAATAGGAAAAGACATAGAAACTAAAGTTGAGTTAATGGGGAAAGACATATGTATAAAGTTTTCTTTGTTAACCTATATAAAACAACATAAATAAAGATTTATATCTTCAATTGTAAAAAGTCTAAAACAATCAAATGAAAAATAATAATCAATTAAGAAGGAAAGATTAAAGAAAATAAACCCACTACAGAGAAAAGCGACTAGCTAATCATATAATCAGGATCATCAATAGTTCACACCATTTTATCTACATGTAGAAACATTATTATGTAAATTATACTCAGTTATGTAATAATTACATTAAATGAATATTCAACATTTGATAATTAACAATTAAATATACTTTCATTAATCAATATTTGTTTGAAGAAATTTTCCGTTGGAAGATTGGTCTCTGCACTTGTATCAATATAAAAAGACAATATAAGATAATATAATATATGATTGTTAAAATTATTAAGGTAAACAAAACTAGCATACCATAAAGAATTGAGTTTACCCTGAATATCTTTAGCATTTAACCATCTTTATGCAAACATACAGACTTTCACAATATTAGGATGAAATCGAGTACAAAGACAACTAACTATCTGATTGCTAATAATAAAAGCAAACTACAAAGCAATAATAGATATTAGAATTGATAAGAGGTCTAACATTATTGGTTGGATGATTAAAAATCACTTTCAAGTTTCTTCCACCATATCAATATATTGAACTTCACAACACCTACCTTTAAATAGTTATCTAACTCTAAAGAAGCCATAGCCTCTGTTATTTGGTGAATTGTGAAAATTAGGGACACATACTAGTATTATGAACACTAAATGAAGCTGAAGCCAAAGTTGTTATCGATAATAGAGAGAAGTTGTTCATCATCAACGATCATCTTAACTATCAAAAACTTTGATTTATTGTTATTATAATTTTTAGTATTCATTTCATTATTCCATCTCGTTAGGTTAGGGGGGAAGATGTTTGACTTCATGTTATCAACTTTTTCATGTTACACGATTCCATGTCTCTTTTAAATGTCCCACCTTTAGAACTTCTGGTCAACATCTTGTGACAATACTTACATCAACCTTTTTTACTCACTCTATTGATATAGTCTTATTAAAGTGATTGTAAACATTACTTCTTATGAACATGTTCCTTTAGCTTATGGTACTAGATTAAAACTCTATGCTTGTATACTATTTGGTACTTGATTTTCATCTATCTAAAACAATCAACATATATGAGCATATAAGTTATTCATGGACATTTACATATATACATACACTTTAATGAACATTTAACATAAAGTAAGATAATAAAAGTGTAATAAACAACTATTATTTATGTTAAGATTATCATACATAGGAGTACATGAGTCAAAAGAGCTAGTTCTCACCATGTCCAGGCTTGATTTATATTATCACATATATGAGAAAATAGGTTGACTTTGAACAATCCTTATATGTAGCTCTCCATGTTTCACTTTATACTGCAGATACTGCTTTTCTAAGACTCTTCATCAACCATTCTTTCATTGGTGGGAGTGGGATAGCTAGATAAGTATCTTCCTCCTTTAGCTATTTCCTTTCCAATAATACATTTGGTATTATTTACTACTTTCACCATTATCACTTAATTTAAAATGCACTAATAATTGTGCAAAAATCTAAAAAGATATTTTATTTCAATAGTTGCATATAAGCAAGATAGATACTTCTTTGATCCCATGGGATCTTGGGCATGGTTTTACAAGAAAGTGTTAATAGAGGAAAGAGAAGCTAAAGCACGAGACTTAAATTTAAATAAGTAAAATTTAATGAATAAAATTAGCAAAGAATTTATTGATTAAAAAAATACATGATTACGATGAAGGTGGAGTATCTGTGTTAAATATTATGAGTTTAAGTAATGGTCTTTTAAACTAATTTAAATAACTATCTTCTAATAAAAAAAGAAAAGAAAATAAAGAATAAGTACTATAGCTATATAATTTATCAATGCTTTCTCTATTTTTTTTGGAAAAGGCAATATTGTAATTTGTATGCATATATGATAAACCAAGCCTTAGCTTAGCAAAAAAAAGTTGAGTAAAATGCCTAATTAAGGCTATTGGTAGAGTTGATCCCATTTTTATACATATAAACTATATGGACAAAAGACAGAAGAAACTCCAATTGAATTCAATGTTATGACAAAAACAGTAGAAGTAGATTACATGTCTAGAGAGCTGGAAAATGAGAATATGTGCCATGACAACATCTCTTTGCCACTTCATATTCAAAGTTCTAATAAAAGTAGTAAAGAATTGGCCTTATATTTGATTAAGAATACTCCTTTAGCTAAGAATACTCCTTTAGCAAAGTTTTGTCCAAAGCTAATCCTTAACTTTACTTCATTTAAAAGTAGCTCAAACCGAGGGAGGATAAAAATAATATTAAAAATTGCAAAAACAAAGTATGCATTCACATGACAGCTATATATGGTAAAAACTAAAAGTACATGTGGTGAACACCTATAACATCACTACAACTTGTTAACTGATAGGGGAATTAGAGATGTGAGTTACAACTCACGAAGGTATAAGAAATATGTGAAACTTCGTATAAGTATTCTATTACATGTCAATGGAAAGAAATGGCAAACATAGAAAATATAAATTTTCGGAGAAGATAATCATCTCATGCTTCTCTTTTCATAGACCAATAAAAATAAAATTTCTTTCTCGATTATTTCTTAGTGATGAATGACTTATATCGTAGCTAGATATAAAGCTTATATTCCAAATTACTCTAAAAGTAAATCAACTAATCAATAGATAATAATTTTATAACATTTATTATAAGGACATTTAAAAGCCAATCTGAAATAATTTTAGCTATTGAGACGACTATCAACATTGACATATTCATATGATTATTTAGTTAAGAAGAGAAAAATAAAAAAAAAATTATGTAAAAGAGCATAATAGGAAAGGACATCTTTATTGAAGACAGAAGGAACAACATAAATAACTGATGTTCATCAATTGGGGAAAGTGAAGGCTCAAGGCAATCAAGCTTCATACAGAACTAATAAAATGCATAGAACAAAAATAGGAAGCTACTTTTTTTAATCTACAGTTGAATCTGCCTAACATTTGTACATTGAATCATAATAGAAGTTATTGTCTAACATAATATCTACATATATGGTATAAAAACATCAAATACTTGATGCAAAGGTGAGAAGGGTCAGGCAGGATTGTGGGAGTAGAGGAGTAGTGACTATGGCAGATGCAAGGTCTGCAAAGGGCCAAAGAAATAAAGCAATTAAAGAAAGGAGTAAAGGAGTAGATTAGAGGATAAACAATGTTGTCTAGTAAGGAGTAAGGAGCTAAGGTGAGGAGGATGAGAGCAGGAATTTAATTTCAATTAAGCTACAGTGAAGCTGGATAAGGAAGATGAGCCGATTTTGTGTGATTATATATATTGAAATCAAGTCATTTTATCTAACATAAAACAACGTCACGTAAAATGATGTCATTTCGCCTATACATAAATAAGATCGTTTAGGTTTTGGATCAGGATGGGTCAATGTGTCTGAGCCCAAGTTCGGCTTAAAGCATGGTCAAATCGGGCCTAGACGGGCTGGACTTAGAAAAAATGTCAATTCTAATCCTATACAAGAAATAAAGTTAAATTAAATAAGATTTTACAAAAGGTAATTAAATTACTTAACTAACTAAAGGTGATTAACTATTAAGAAGAAATCAATATAAGAAAACACAAGAGTTTTGGGGTTTATTTATAAGAAGTTCTAATTATTAAGAAGAGTACTTATCAAGGATGAAATAATGATTAACCTAAGATATCTATACTCTCTCTCGAGGTCACACATGTATATCTAATTAAACAATCACTAAATCTTGATGAAAAGTTAACCTAATCAAATTCGTTAAGAATAGTTAATCTATTAGTTTTTATAATAGTCAAGGATATCTCTTTCACTAGATCTAAAGTGTTTATTCTATTAGTACACGAATTATACTTCTACTTAAGTCCTTCATACAATCCTTAAGATTGAATCTATAATAGCTAATCATATATTCAATGATCAAGATCATAGAAAATAAATTCAACCTAAGCAATAACTAATTATACATTAATAAGTGAAATATCCCATATAAGTTATATAACCCTAACTAAGGATTTAGTTCATGCTATAATAAAGGAAATTAATAATAAACAAAAAATTTCTCACGGAGCTTGAAATTTTGATATTCTTTGTTGAATCCTGATAGAATCTTGAACTTTCTCTAAGGTTCTCCTTTATTTTTCCAAGACACTTCAATTCAGCTCTTCTTTTTACCCCTTGACTCTTAGCCCTCTTTATCATTTTATAGCACAAAATCCTAGAATTTTCGTAAAGTCTAGCAACAACATAAGAACAACACAAGTCTATTATGTCTTTTAATGCCTCTTTCTAAAAATTTTCATAATAAATCACTGTCAAAAAAGATATAGAACACAATGATTTATTTAGACAATGTTGGGCTAATAGCTACTTTTTTATGTATTTAAGGGAAAACTTGATGAAAACATGTATCAAGTTCATAAATAGAGTTCATTTTTGGGACATACTATGGCACTTGAGTCCCTATTTGACCCATGCTCTTTATGTAGCAAATTGTCTAAGGAATACGACATAGTGTTTTTGTTTTGTTACTGAATACCAGCCAATATTGGTGTTGTGTTCCTCTAAAATCATATAAAAACTTTATCAACTTGGCCCCAACCTTGTTTGAATACGTTCCTTTTACATTAGAGAACTAGAATAAGGCTAAAAATAATCATAAATCATATTAAGTACCAAATAATATAGAAATAATCTAAACACAATCAAAATACTCTAAAATTATGCTAAAAACATAATGTAACTTATCAATTTCTTTCTAATTGAAGACAATTTTTTATGTCTTTGTTATTTGAAACTTATGAGTGCCTTTTTTTCCTTTATTCTTCATTGAACTTCAAACTTATTAAAGAATTATTTTTTGTGGTGTTGAAATACTTGACGAATTTGGTTATTGATGTTTTATAATCAATATATTAATTCTTTTTATACATCTATTTTAACTTTATTGTGTTTGATTGAAACTTGTTTGTGGGCTCTCTAAGATATATTCCTAGGTAGGTTTATATTAAATTTAGTGAAAATATTTATTAGTTCACATTTTTAGAAAATAATTTAATCGAAAAGTAATTCAATATCCATCACTCAGTCTAATAAAGTTTTCTATATTGTAGAATACCATAAATGTACGTCAATATGCAATATAGCTATGATATAATCACTCATATTTACTAACCTTGCTGATATGAATGGTGAATTGTAAGTATGACAACATAAAATAGTGCCTTTATGATATGATTGTATCATATATTATTAGTTTCAATTTCTCTCACTTTATTCTAGACTAAGCTTGGCAAAACTTGTCTGGTCTGTTCTGGTCTAACTCGAGTTAACTGGGCTTTAGGAGATTTTGGGCTTCGATCCTAGCTTGATCCAGCCTGAAGCTGAAAATTTTTTAGTGAAACAATGTTATTTTAAGTAAAATGATGTCATTTTTAATTTTAAAAATTTTTAAAAGTATATATTTAATCAGGCTTGGCTCTAGTATGATCAGGCTTTGGATTCATCTGGAGCCTTAAGCCGGATTAGGCTTCAAGCTGGGCTTCAGTTTGAACACATTTTTAGGCACAAGCCCAACTGACCTGTTGCCATCATTATTCTAAACTATAATAGAGAAATCTTTTATGAGAAGAATACTTTATTTCCCCTTGTATCTCAAAAGAACTTGTCTGTTCTTTGAGATACCTTAAAATGGAGATATAGAAACAAGCCATAATAGTATCTTCAGATATGCCTTTAGGCCTGTTTTGATTTATTTGCTTAATATTGGTACAAATCTTAGCACTTTGTATCTTTATTATACATAAAGAAATATTAATCCTTATGACTAAGTCTGTAATGACAATCATTATGTAATAAACAACATAATTGAATTACATCAAATAAAATACTAAAATTGGAGGAAAAATAAAATTCAACCTAATAAATAGTGTCAAAGGACTCTAACACACTCATGTTACTAACATTTCCTTTATAAACATTAGGATGCATTCCTTTAATTAGTGGATCAGTTGACATATTCTCAATCTTAATGTACTCCAAGATAATAACACATTTTTTGCAAGTTCTTTAATAGTCAAATATTTAACTTACAAATGTTTAGACTATGAAATATTCTTATCATTGTTATTAAACTATAGTGTTAGACTATTATCATAATACAAAATATGGGTCTTATAATTGTATCATCCATATGTAATTATCTAGTGAGATTTTTTAATCATAAAGCTTATAGTATAGGTTTATAATACATAACAAAATTAGATGCATAATAGAAGAGGTCAAAAGTGTCTATTTGATTCTTTTTCAAGATACATTACCATCTTCTAGCATAAATATATACTTAATGTGGAGTTTCTATCATCTTGACATATAGCAAAATCTGAGTCTATACAACTTAGAAGATCAAGGTTCTCCGCCTTTCTATACATTGGTATATAATCTTAAGTCCCCTTTAAATACCTTAAAACTCACTTAACTACATTCTAGCAATCTAAACCTAGAATGGACAAATATTTATCTAAAAATCCAATTATAAATTTGATACCTAACATAGTGCACACATCAATCTCCCTATTGTACTAACATACAAAAACCTTCATGGATGATCCCTCAACTTCATTCTTTGAAAATTATACCAAATATAACATTTCTCCATAAATAATTGCCCTTATACAAGATTTACTGGCATTGATATTAAATCTTTCTGACATACACTTTATGTATGCCGTTTAAGAAAAACCAAGTTTCAAGGTATGGCTATGTACATTTGAATATTTAGGGAAAAAAAAGATAATTCATCTATATATTTCATAACAAAACACTTTGACAATAGTTACTTATTATCAAAGTTATTTAATATAAGTAACACATCGTCTACATAGACAAATAGAAACATGACTTTATTTCCCTTAATCTATATAACACAGGCACCTCCCAACTTTATTTTTTCATAAAGTCAATTGAAATTAGTTCTTTATCAAATTTAAGATACTATTGATGAGAAGCATATTTTGATCTATAAATGAATTTCTTTAACTTGCAAATTAGATGACTTTGTCTTCTTTCTTAAACCATTCAGGTTACTTTAAACCTTTTCATAAAGGTTTCTATTAAAGAAAATGATTTTGAAATTCATTTAGTGTAACTCCATATATCTTGCCATAAATCATTTAATCTTTTCTTTAAAGTCTTTTTTAGTCGAGTAAACTCATCTACAACTAATAATTTTACAACTTTTAAGTAACTTCATAAGCTCTGATTTTTAATTATGCTTCATAGATTGTATTTCATCTCTTATTACATCCCGCAGCATAATTGATTGAAGACTATAAACAACTTCTGAAAATGTATATTACATGCATTTTCAATAGTTAAATTTCAATTCTATAATTTACAGCATATAATATTATATAACTACACTTTCCACTTATTATCTTGTCAAACTTTTATGGGTTTTAGAGATTCACCGAAAATAATAAAAACGGTTACTTTTTACAAAAAAAGAAGCGAGAGCTCTAGATAAAGACCTACTTTTTACACAACACCGATTGTTGGACCTAAAATAAGCTTTTCTTAGCAAAAACAATTAAATAAAAAAGTTAAGAATTATATGAATAAATATAAGAACTTTTTAATATAATGAAATTTAAAAAAATAGAAATGAGTTATAAAATTGAATATATTTTATTTTATCATATTTTAATTTTTCACACGTTCTTCTATTTAAAGCTTCTTCTTTTTGTTGTTTTTATTTTCAAATATCAGAATTTTTATTTTAAAAATTATTTTAACAATCTTAAATATCACATCTTGTGATAAATTACATTTATTTATTTAAGAAACATCTAACATGAATTAGAAGTAATTATTTTCAACTTAAGAATAATTTTGTTAATTACTGCACGTGTCAAGGTTATTCACTGATTAAACATGTGGACCAATTAGCAATTATATTTATCCATCCTTTTTAATGTTTGATAACCTTTTCATGTTCTTCCTTTTTTGTTATATGTCTAATCACTTTAAGTGAAAACGAGGCAGCTGGGAACGATATCTGACCTGAATTGGAAAAGAACAAATTATGGGCTCTTCTTCCTAAATTGAGATGGAGGGAAAGAAACTTCACTTTATTGGACAAAAGTCATTCTTATACTAAAGAAGAACATGTAGTTCGTTAATTACATAGATGGGTTCTAATGATTTGTGTTCATGGACAAAGAAAAAGATCATGAGCTAACTTATTCAAAATAACACAAAACATTTAAAGGGCTGTTTTGACGGAATTTTAAATTTTTTTGGACAATTATTAATATATTTTATAGATTTAAAATTAATAAAATCAAAATTGATAAGGATTATAGAAGCTTAACAAATGATCTAGTTGGAGTTCAGTGAAGAAAATGGCTCTTTTTCAGTATTGACTGATCATTTATTATGCCAGTAACGTGGAGACTTAATAAAGTTATTATAAATACTTGTTAAAGTCTCCCATTGTCTACTGAAGTAAGTTAATAGGCATTTAATTTCTCTAACTCATTAAGAGGTTCACACATTAAGAAAAACATAAAAAGACGCTAAGTGTTTAAAATTATACAAATTTTATAAATGTTGATTGAAAGTTCTAGCAACTATTCATCCTTCAAGGAGCTTATTCAACTTATTTATCATATGTGTCTACTAGGATACGTATCCTATCTATACAAATTGGGTAATAGACATTCTTATAATAAACAAGAGTATGTAGTTCGTTAATTACCTGCATAGATTGGTTCTAATGATTTGTGTTTATGGACAGAGAAAAAGCTCAGGAGCAAACTCATTCAAAAATCCAAATTTTGGAATAATATAGAACATCTAGAGGGTTGTTTTGATGGAATTTTAAATTTTTTGGACAATTATTAATAAATTTTATAAAAATTAAGGTGAAGAAAATCAAATTTGATATAGATTAAAGATAGTAAAGAAGTTTAACAAATGATCTAGTTAGAATTTAGTGAAGAAAATGAGTCTTTATCTGATCATTAATTAAGCTTGTAATGTGAAGACCTAATAAAGTTATTATAAATACTTGTTAAAGTCTCCTATTGTCTAATTAAGTAAGTTTATAGACATTTAGTTTATTTAACTCGTTAAGAGGTTCACTTGTTAAGAAAAACATAGAAAGGCACTAAGTGCTTAAAATTATACAATTTTGGTAAAAGTTGATCGAAAGTTATACTAGTTTATTCATCCTTCAAGGAGCTTGTTCAAATTCAAGTTGCTTATAAGAAAATGGGTAGCAAAACATATAATTTTCTACATTATCTCCATTTATACAATTTCATGCTTGATCATGAGCCGATTATTAAGGATTATGTTATATCTAATATGGAATTTATTGCCTTAATAACCCTGTGTTATTCAAAAGTTGCTAAAAAAACTCTGACATATAAAAATTAGCAAAAAAAATCCTGAGTTGAAATTTTATTAACTCACAACCCCTTAACAACACACGGCTAAGGGTTTTTTTTGCAGCAAAATTGAAAACATAAGGTTAATAGAGTAACATTTTATATCTCAGAGTTTAATTAGCTACATTCGTATAACACAGGGGTCGCTACAGCAATTTTGTCATCTAACATGTGATACTAGAGCAGTTCCATGATTGTATAATCTGAACATAAATTTTTATGTTTCTCTTTAAAGAAATTGGAGAAATTATTATATATTTGCTTGTATAAATTACATATATGTAGCTCGGATTGGTTTTTATACAAGTATTGCTGGGAAAAACAGGGAAAAAAATAGAGAGTTTTTGGTGATTGTCTGATAACAAGCCAGTCAAATTTAATGAGAATCACAAAAAACAGCTATCGAAAATTGCCTATTATGACAATAGGGAAGAAGAAAGAGCTCTCGCATCGGAGCTGCGCGTTGGAACACACCAGCATTTGGTGCTTACATGTCGAACATGCTAGCTAGATAGTTGGCTTATGCAGTTCACTAGCATTGGACACGTGTCTAGAAAGTGTGGTGGACACATTATATGATTATAAGGCGGTGGGCACATCTAATACGCGTTACACATGTGCTATAAAGCGTTTGGTGCGTTAGCACATAAGGCCCATGTATCTCACATGCCATAAGAGCTTATACATGTGTGGCATATAGATTACACATGTCATTAAAGGAAACACACATTGAGTGCATAGTTTGCATGCACCATATGCATCCATTGACTTCAAATTTGCAGAATTCATAAAATGGTCCCTATGTTATTTTATGTTAGTTTTTGGGTCCTGTAAATTCATAAAGTAACTTTTTAAAAAATTATGTATTTATTACATTTGAAATAAATAAAGTTTAAATCCAAAAAAGTTTAAATAAACATAATTAAGCCATAATTAAGTGAATTTTCATACAATTGACTTGAGACACAAGAGATGCTTGTTCGTTTATTATCTCATATGATTGATTTATTATTGTGTATTATATGATCATCACTTTATTAAGAATTTTATGATATTTCTTAAATAAGGATTGTTAATAATGTTTTATATATGACATAGAAAAAGTGCACGATGATTTTGCATAGATTAGGGGTAAGTTGTACGTTTATGCTTGTGTAGATGAATACGAGGATAACATACATATGTATCCCTTATGCTTATGGAAGAGTTTGAGTCCTAACGAAAATATGGTCACCACAATATATTTTCAAGTTTGCATTTAGAATATTTTGCTCATATATTAGGAGATGTCCCTAGTTTTATATTTTGTTATTCTACTTGTAGTTTTTGACCTTATATGAGACTTTAAGATGTGTAAAAAGACATAGGACTAGAGATATGTATTGCTTAAGTGATTTATACACCCAAAGGTGATATAATCACAATAGTTAGTTTTGTGTACTTTGATTGCTTTTATGTGAAAATCTTATCTATATGTATTATGAATTCATCCCATAAGTATTTCATGATATATATGTGTGGTGAGATGCTCATACAAATATTGTTTTATGGCTTTTAATAGTATTGTTATCTTACATTTGTATTAATGATTAACATTATCAATAACACAGTTGCTTCTTTTATTAATAATAACAATGTCACTATTAAAACCTTTACTATTTTCAATTTCAAGAAATAAAAGTAAGATATATAATTTTCTTTGGATATGATAGATATTAACATAGCCATGAATAAAAACAAGTTGGCAATTCCATATCCATTAGTATTAAGGCTGAGAAAGTAACTTTTATAGCTTGGATAATGAATAAGTGGATGTTGTCTTAGTGGAAGATGTTTATTTAAACCTGGATATATGATTCAAACTTGTATTGTATGACACTTTCTACAGATATCATCTTTTAGGTGGAATTTGATTTTTGTTTTAGTTTTTAATAATGAGAGAATAATTTTGTACTTGAAAATTATGTTGTACGGTTATCTTTCAATGCAAACATATGACTACAACCTTCTTGTCATATAATTTATATAAAATGTGTGTTACTCCTAATGAGATATATGCTTTTTCATATATTACTGAATATGTTACTAGTAAACAAACCCTAATAAAGGAAAAATCATACATATTGCGGTATAAAAGATTGGGTCACATTTCTATAGACAAAGTTGAAAATTTGAGAAAGATTACATTATTTCAGCTTTATATTTTGACAACCTAGAAACATATGTTGACTGTTACAAGCAAAAGTTTACCAAAATAAAGAAAATGGGTTAACTAATACTATTGGCCTTTTAGAGATCATAAACACTCACATATTTGGATCTTATATATCTATTATCTAATTCATATATTTTAACATTCTTTGATGATTATTTCCGTTAAGGACATGTGTTCTTTCTTAAAAAAGTTAGAAGTTCTTGAAAAATTCAAGATGTTTGAGATTGAGGTTAAGAAATAATTAGGAAAGTCAATCAAGATTGTCAAATATGATCATGGAGGAGAGTATTATATAATATAAGGACTTTTAAACAAGAAAAAAGTTTTTTTTGTCAAATACTTAAAATTGTACGGAATAACAACTCAGTTTACGATGCCGATAGTCTTAAGCAAAATGGTGTGTCCAAAAGGTAGAATTATACCTTAAAGGATATGATGAGATCAATGTAGAGTATGACTCCCCTACTAGATTACCTTTAGAGCAAATTCATAAGAACTAATATGTACATACTAACATGATTCCAAGAAAATCAATACCAAAGATGCCTTTTAAAATGTGAACAGAGTGGAAATTAGCTTTACTCTTCTCTATGTATAGGGCTACCATGTCAAGGTACGTTTATGTAATTCTTATTAGAAGAATAAATTACACTTTAGTTCCAAGTGTTTTTTTGTGGTATATCTTGACCACACTAAGGGATATAGGTTTTACTATAGAGAAGGAGGATTTGAAATAGTGTAATTGCAAACAACTAAGTTTTTGGAACAAAATGTTTATGATAAGTGTGGGGTCTCTCATCTTCCATATGATAGAAAAGTGAATATGACTGTTATATCATAACCATCACTCACTCAATTAGGACCAGTAGATCCAAGTATGAATACCATATACAGGAACATAAACCTATATAAGTACATACTGAGGTTTTTGAGGTATATAATCATATTAAACCATTTTGGTTAAGAAAATCTGTTTGAGTAAGGAGACCTGCAATATTATCTAATTACATAATTTATCTGGATAAATAGGACTATGATATTGGACAAGTAATGGATCCAATTATTTTTACAAAATTTTTTTTAGACCTAATGTAGATTTGTGGAAAGATTTTATAAGGGATGAAATGCAATCTATTAAGCATTTTAGGTGTGGAAACCTATAAATTTACTTCATAACTGCAAATTCATTTTCTATAAATGCATTTACACGATTGAGAAGGAATGCTAAGGTAAGATTGAGCAGTTTAAGGCTATGTTAGTTGCCAAGGGATTCACTTATAGAGAAGGTATTGACTTTAATATCAACTTTTTCTTTTATGTCTTTCAAATTTAGAGTGATTATGATAATAGTAGCTCATTTTGATATAGAGCTATATAAGATGGACGTTAAAACTACTTTCGTAAAAGGGGGCCTTTATGGGGAGGTCTATATGAAGTAGTTTGAAGGGATTCAGAATCAAGATAAGACTTATATGATCTGTATATATATATGGTTTAAAAGAGGCTTCCAGGTAATGGTACGTGAAGTTTATTGAGATTGTTACCTCATTTAGCTTCATAAAAAATAAAGTTAAAAGACATTTATATTACAAAGGTAAAGGGAAGCAAGGTTATTTTTATAATTTATATGTAGATGACATTTTTCTTATATCGAATGACTTAACCATGTTGTATGAGGTTAATCAACTTTTAGCTAAACATTTTGACATGAAGACGACCTTATAAGGCATTTTTCGTGTTATGTACTTAGATTCATCAGGAAAAATCTTAAAATTTATTGGGTCTCTCACAAAGTGCATATATTATGTGTATATTGCAAAGGTTTAATATGGCTTATGATAAACTTGTTGCAACATCCATCTATTATAGTGAGAGGTTGTCTTTAGCATAGTGTCTAAATAATGAGATTGAAAGAGAGTCCATGAGGAATGTTCCTTATTTTAGTGTGATAGATTGTTTGGTATATGCTCAGGTATACACTATATAATACATTACATTCCTTGTTGGTCTGTTAGATAGTATTTGGCTAAACCATGTACAGACCATTATATTGTAGTTAAATGAGTTTTGAAATACCTTAAAGGAACTAAGAAATATATACTGACATTTGAAAAAGCCAATAATTTAGACCTTGTTAGTTAGACTTTGTTACATGTTTAGATGACCGGAAGTCTATGTTAGGATATATTGTCATATTAATAGATGGTGTTATTTCGTAGAAGTTATCAAGCAGACACTAGTGACATCTTTGATTATGAATATAAAGTTTTTGGCATGTTATAACACCGTTTCACATGCAATTTAACTTAGGAACTTTATTTTTGAGTTATTTGTTGCTAATTCGGTTGCTAGGCTCATTCAATTGTACTGTGATAATTTTTTTTGTATTATTTAGTAACAACAATGAGAATATCACATAGTCTAAGTATTTAGACGTCAAGTATTTAGCCATAAAGGGTTCATAAAGACTGAGCATATCTTGGTTAATCTACTGATTAAAGGACTTCACTTAACTACTTTCAAATATATGTATACAATATAAGTTTGTTGAGTTTTTTTGAAAATTGTTAGGGATCATTAAATTTCACTCCTAATACAATTGTATATTTTCATGTATTATGATAGTACTTTCTTATATGCATAAATTGGAGATCATCAAGTTATTCTTAGTTATTCAATTTATTCTATATTGTCATAATATAGGTGAAAGTCTAGAGATTTGTGCCGATCTTAAGCATTTTAATGATCATTAGGTATATATACATATTAATCTTGATCCTATATCTCTAGGACACAATTAAATGTTTTGTGAAATCTATAAATTTATATGAAATAGAGAGTTATAAGTGTTTAATCATATACAAGTTTTCTCTAATGCAGTTTAGATCTAGTGAGAAAAGACAAAATTTTCTATGGCAATTTAACATAAAATAAAGAGAAATTGAGACCTATAAATGAAAAAAAATGATACATTTTATATCATATACGTATCATTGTAGTTTGTCACTCTCTATTTTTCTTTCATATTAATAAGTTATTACATGTATAAGATTGTATTATATATCACATATGACACATGTATATAATATTTTTTACTATTGAAAGCCTTACGAGATCAAATAATAGACTTTCATTATCTTTAGATCAAATCTTTTATGATAGTCAACTATTAAATTGATTTTCTTAGCCATTTTTAATATAACTTTTTTAATTAATATTTATCCAAGGAGAAAAATGCTAGAATTTTGAATTATTCTTTGGATACTAATTAATTATGAGTTTTGTAAAAATTAAGGTTAAGAAAATCAAAATTTATTCGAATCAAAGGTAATAAAGAAGTCAAATAAAAGATTTTGATTAAATAAACTCGAGTCTATTTACTAGATATGGGCTTATAATAAAAAAAAGTCGACGTACCTTAGTACACAAGGCTTCCTGCTTTGCCAGGGTCGGGGGAGGGTCATTAATTAATGATCGCAACTTTTCCTTTGTAATTTTTATAAAGAGGTTTTTTTCGTTATTCAAACCTATGACCTTATGGTCACAAAGGAATAACTTTTGTTAGTTACTCCAAAGTTCTCCCTTATGGACTTTCAGTAAATTTACTATAAATATTTGCTAAGGTCTTTTTTCGTTACTAAGTAAGTTCGTAGATATTCAATTTCTCTCTTGTTAAGAGATTCATGCACTAAAAAAGACATAAAAATATGTTAACAACATAAATTTATACAACTTTTGTAAGAGTTGATCGAACAATAGCTTGCTCAAGTTTATCAATAACTTGTTTATTGGAAATGAATAGTAAAATAAGTAATTTTTTACACTATCTTCATTTATTTAAGTTTATGGTTGATCATGAATCGATCACCAAAGTTCGTTTTATATTTAACATATTTTTTAGAAATATGTTTTGCTTTTAATTAGGAATGACAATGAACAGAGTTCGAGTCCAATCTGAAGTTCGATCATATTTGACTTATGTCATTTGATTTTGAAGCTTATTGGATTTTGAATAGCTCGAAACCCCCCTAAATCTCATCCTATCCCATCAAATCTTAAACCCAACCTAACTTGTCTAAAATCCAACCTGACCCGCCCAAAACCCAACGATTTCTTTTTTTTAAGGGAAGAAACAAAACAGATTACACGACAAGTCTAGGGATACAGATTCCCGATATATCCTCGAAGAGGATAAGGTGGCACCCAGTAGGTGTATTTACAAAGTAGGTGGTTCCTAAATCAAAATGTTTTGCATAGTTCGCTAACCAGTCTGCACATCCGTTGCTCTCTTGATAAATGTGTCGATGGATTACAGTCCAGTTTTGAGTGAACTGTTCATGAATACATTGAACTATGGAATTGAGAGCCATTGAATGGCTCGCCGAGTACGATAAGAGATTGATCACCGCGATTGAGCCCACTTCGAGTTCGATCCGATGATAGCCTAGATTCCATGCTAGCGTGAGCTTGGTATACCCTCCCCAAAGTTTTGCAGTCACCGGTGAGCACAAGTCGAGATTCTGGCTAAAACCTCCAAGCCAATTGCCTACACTGTCACGTATGATGCCACCTATGGTGACAGAGGAAGGGGACTGTTTGCAAGCTCCAACCGTCTTTAACTTAACCCACCCAGAAGGAGGCTTGCACCATCCAATAAGTTGCTCATGTCGAGTCCGATGGGCAAGGCCTGCTCTACCTTGCCACACGGATGACTGGTGTAGTTGACCTGCAAAAGATAAAATAACATAAATTGGTGAGGACGGCCAACGGAACTGGTCATCAAAGAGGGACATGTTACGCCATGTCCATAGGAACCAACAGATAACACCAAACATAATAGACCAATCGTGCCCAAACACTCGTCGGTGGTATTGGAGATTTGTGGTGATCCATTCTCGGGACGACATACTGGAAAACTCAATATTTGACTATTTGTGGAGGAAATGAGTTCTACACTTGTTGGGCTTTGCTGCAGTCTCTCATTGTATGCCGTGAGGATTCCTCGAGTCTACAGTGATAACATGCTCCATCCGAGTGAGGTGCCTTTGAACCCGATACTGATTGGTGAGTAGGTGATCATGGGCAAGGAACCAGAAAAAGAAGCAAATGCGTTGAGTGTCGTTCTATTGCCAGATAGCCTTCCAAGTACCATCAATCGAGACCACCTCTTGATCCATTAATATGGAGTATGTGGACGCTACTATGAAGTGCCTTGTGTCAGAAATGCCCCATATTAACTTATCTTGTCGTAGATGGTTCTTCGGGGGTAAAATACCAGCAATTGACCTACATATCGACATCGGGAGATAAGATTGCAAAGTGTCCCAATTCTAATAACCGTCAATGTCCACAAAGTGTTTGACACTGAGGTTACGATAAGAATCAGAAATAGGCGTTGTTGTGTGGGTAATAAGAGGTCCCATTGGACCAACCCACAGGTCCAACCAAAATCGAGTCCTAGCGCCATCACCGATTCTCCACTTTAGGCCCTGAAGCACTAGATGCCAGGTAGCTTTTCTACTCTTCTAGAGCATGGATCCGCCACTGGTGTCAATATGATTGGAGAAATTATTGGCATCAAATTTATACTTCGCAGAGAGAATTTGAACCCATAAGGCATTAGGCTTGGCAATCAAGGACCATCCTAATTTTGATAAGAAGACATCATATTGGTTTCACGAATTTTCCGAATGCCAAGACCCCCTAGCTCTTTAGGTTTGCAGACGGAATCCCAGTTAACTAAATAAATCCGCTTGGTGCTTGTATTTGAGCCCCACAAGAATTGGCGCATTAATTTCTCTAGTGCATCACAAATAATATTATGGACAGTCGGACTGTTTGCATAGTACAATTAGGAGGGCCGCAATGACAGCTTGAACTAAAGTGGTGCGGCCCGCAAAGGACAGAAAGTTGGTTGATAAGCCGCAAAGGACATCTTGAACCCAACGATTTTCTAATTCCAAATTAACTTCAGATCCAAAACCATAGCCACCTTCAATTCAGACCCAGCTCCAAATTCATACAACATGGCAGTTGTAAGAAAAGAGCGTAAGAAGCCTAAAGTCTGGTGTGGACGCAAGAAATCTTGAAAAGGAGGTGGTGAATGATGGTAAAAAATAAAAGAAGCAAGCGGCTGCCACCACAGACAGGACTAACATATTCCAACTCCTATCTTACCTAGACTTTTCGCCAATTTGGGGTTACGTTCATATCTACTCAAGCAAAACAGCTCATGAGCCGTTGAATCAGAACCACCACAGACAGGACTCATTGCGCGCTGGTATGGAGTAGTTTGTATCACTGAATTAGGTTGGTGGGCTAGAACATAGGCTTGGCAAAGTACTGAAAGAAGGCATGCATTCTTCCAAGCAATTATCACCAAGTAAACGATTTTTTTAAAAATATAATTCTAACTCAATTTGAAATTAATGAATTTAATTAGGTCTTATTTGCCAAGCCTACTTCCAATATTGTCTATGATTATAGCAGCTAAAGGAACGTTTACGATCAATAATTATGGCGATATTGGCTAATGGTCGTGATCGTCAATCAATCAATCAAATGAAAGTAATATAAATTTTTATGATAAGGTAACTTCATTATTGTGATGTAGAAAAGAACTGCAAATATTATCAGAGGTCCACGTGCATTTCACTGTCAATGTTGCAGGCTCATTATCTGAGGCACCACCGCATGTATTCTTGCTTTGCCTCAAGATCTTACTACGACTGCACGATATGCACCAGATTCCAAATTAAAGCTGTATCTATCTCTATGGATACGTACCTTTGAATATTAGAAATAAAATTCTAGACTATACCTTTGAATATTCAAAGAATTGTCACTGAAAAAAGGGATATATCATTCTCTTTTTTTTTTCCGTGAAATGGAAAGAAAACACAAGAGATATCATAGATATCATATGACTAGTCTAGGAAAATAAACCTTTGATATATCATTTAAAAGGGTTGAGATTGAGAGGCACCCTATAGCTATAGGTATATTTTCAAAAGTAGTGATCCTTAACTTAAAATGATCTGCCAAGTTAACGAGCCAGTCTGTAGACCGGTTGTCTTCCTTGTAAATGCGATAAGATAGAACTACTCGGTTTCGAGTAAACAGCTCATTAATACCCAAAACAAGGGGATTGAGAGACATTGAGCGTGTAAATAAGGATGACAGGATATTAATCACTTAGCAAATCCACTTCTAATTTAATCCGACAATAACCCAGGTTCCACGCAAGCTTAAGTCCGGTAAAAATTTAGCAAGATTCAGCCGAGATAGAAGAGCACCATTCAATATTCTGCACAAAACCTCCAAGCTAAGCGCCGAAACTATGACGAAGAAGGCCACCTGCTGTGGCCGAAAAAGACGATCTTTTACACGCTCCATTCGTATTTAATCTTACTCAATTAAGAGGAAGTTTGCACCAGCCTATATAACATGTTCACTCCGAAGGCGATTATCGAGATTTACTCTACCTTACCAAACCGAAGCCTTGCAAATCCGATGGACGTGTGCCAGAACTCAATGGGAGGTTGAAGCTCGACGTAACATACCCAAGACCGAAACAGGGAAGGGTTATCAACTTGCTTACCCGCCTAGTCCAAATCGATCATTAACCGATTAAACACGAGATTGGTATATGTAGTTACCAGAGTACGCCATATCTGATAAAACTTTGAACCATTACTTAAATATGTATTGAAGTCTTAGGGTCAAAATATTTTTTACATAATATGAGATCAAACTCCTCCTCACAACCATTTACAGACAAAATTTTACTTTGGACTAGTGAACTACACACAAGTTGGTTGGTCCAATGTAATCTTAAAACAAAATTAAAAAGAAAAAATAATCAACTTAAGAAGTTGGATAAAACATTTGAGTTTTGTTGGATGCAGTGGTAAGTCCCCTATCCCAGGTCTAGATTCAGGCCTTTGGTTGAGGGATTTACAATTTTTTAGTTAAAGAGAGAACAGAGCAAGGGAAGTGCAGTTAAAGATAAGGTTTTTCTGATTGATTGTTGTATTGGATTGGTGTCTTCAAGTTATGCAATTCTGATCAAAGGGCATCAGCTTGAAACCTGACACTGTTCAAATATTAATTTACTTCAGCAAGCGAACTTCTAGTCTTTAGCTGAAAAGGCATATCCCTCTCCAAAGTTGAAAAAGAAAGTTTTGAGACTATTTAGCTTTTTTCATATAAAGAAACTGTCATATGCGTGTATTAAATAAATCTTCACAATTAATTTATTTCAGCCAAAAATTTTGTAATTAAAAAATAAATATATTTAACTTTTTACTTTAACCAGAAAGAGAAACATATTGAAACAAAGATTTTGATAAAAAGGAAACACAAAAAGAGAACTCAAATGGAGATAAAGAAGAGAAGTATCTGATTTTGTCGTAAGGAGACAGAAAAGAAGCTTATAAAAGCAGCCTATTGGCGTTGAAAGACTTTCATTAAGTCTTTTCACCAACATCACTCCAGCATAAGGGACTTTAAAATTACGATCTTTTCATTTGAAAGGCTTAGTAGGACAGACAATCCTGAAATTAGATATACTGTTTTCTCTCCCTTTGCTTAGAACAGCTAAGCAAAAACCAGAGAGAATGAGTGCGAGTCAGGCAAGTTCCATGTTTGAGTACTCACAGCTGCTTGTTCTCTTTCTTCTTCCATCACTTATATCCCTACTTCTGATCTTTATTATTGTTCAAAGAAAACAAGCCAGCTTTAATCTCCCACCAGGAAACATGGGCTGGCCATTTCTTGGAGAAACAATTGGCTACTTGAGGCCTTACTCTGCTACTTCAGTTGGAGATTTCATGGAACAACATATATCAAGGTGAAAGAAAACTACCCATAAGCGAAAAACCAACATTCAGAACAAAAATATAGTAGATATTGTTTAACCATAGCATTTAAACTTTAATTTTAACGTGCAGGTATGGAAAGATTTACAAGTCCAATTTATTTGGGGAGCCAACGATTGTGTCTGCAGATGTTGGGTTGAACAGATTTATATTGCAGAATGAAGGAAGTTTGTTCGAGTGCAGCTATCCAAGAAGTATAGGTGGAATTCTTGGAAAATGGTCTATGTTAGTCTTAGTAGGAGACATGCATAGAGATATGAGGATAATATCACTCAACTTTTTAAGCCATGCCAGGCTTAGAACACATTTGACGAGAGAGGTGGAGAAGCAAACCCTCCTGGTTCTAAGCAGCTGGAAAGACAATTCAACATTTTCAGCTCAAGATGAAGCAAAAAGGGTAACTTCTGACATTTGCATTACAAAAATAATGTAACATTAATGTCTGAATATTATTTGTAAAGAAAAAAGTATAGCTTATAAGAAAAATTGCAGTTCACCTTCAATCTGATGGCAAAACATATCATGAGTTTGGATCCTGGGAAGCCAGAGACTGAGCAGCTAAGGAAAGAGTATGTCACCTTTATGAAAGGGGTAGTATCTGCCCCTCTAAATTTGCCAGGAACTGCATATAGAAAAGCCTTGCAGGTAAGCTAAGAAAATAGAAGATATAATGCTTCATCTTCACTTTTCAGATTCGAGTTTAACGAGTTCTGTTCTTGCATGTTCTTTTTTGACAGTCTCGTTCATCCATCTTGAAATTCATAGAGGGGAAAAAGGATGAGAGAATTGAAAGAATGAAGGATGGAGTTGAATATAGGGAGGAAGATGATCTTCTCGGATGGGTTTTGAGACATTCCAACCTTTCGACAGAGCAAATCCTTGATTTGATACTAAGTTTGCTCTTTGCTGGGCATGAAACTTCCTCAGTGGCTATTGCTCTGGCAATTTTCTTCTTACAAGGTTGTCCCAGTTCTATTCAAAAGTTACAGGTAAGTCAGCAAACATCGTATACAGAAACATGTTATGTTAGTTTTTATCAGTAGCCTTGATGTTTATTTAACTTGCAAGATTTTTGGTCAATTTTTTCCTTAATAGGAAGAACATAACGAAATAGCCCGAGCAAAGAAGCAATCAGGAGAAACAGAGTTGAACTGGGAAGATTACAAGAAGATGGAATTCACTCAATGTGTAAGCTCTGTTAATCTTCACTATCCAGTCAAATCAAAAACTTGAATTCGTGCCGTGTTAAAGAAATTAATCAGCTCCTTTTGTTCGTTCAAGGTTATCAGCGAGACACTTAGACTTGGAAATGTTGTCCGATTCCTCCACAGGAAGGCTCTGAAAGATGTTCAGTACAAAGGTAAACATAATCCCACGTGTCCCAAAACCAAAGAAATCTGTGTCTGTTTTGTCTGATTTACTGTAGATTTGCAAATGAAATTTGTAATGTTTAAAGGGTATGACATTCCACGTGGATGGAAAGTGCTTCCGGTGATTTCAGCAGTGCATTTGGATTCTAGCCTTTTTGAACAGCCTCAGCGCTTTAATCCGTGGAGATGGCAGGTTCGTAAAAGCTTTTTGATATTGACTACAAATGCGTTGCATCTCCTGTTTCCAATGTTTGTACTTGTCATAATCTTCTTATTCTTTTCCTTTTAACCATAAAAAACCATGCAAGTTTTCCATCTTGTTTCTTCTACCCTGTAGCTAGCATCCCTGATTGATTCCCCTTGTCTTCTCTTTGAATTCTACACACCAAAACGCTAAGGCACTAGAGAATTATTATGTGACTGAAATATGATTAGGATAGACGAAACTCAAATTAAAGTATCTTTATGTAAAACTTGGAACGTTACACGAGGGTTACGAAGTTTAGAGAGTTCCAAACACCAAGTACTTCGGGGTAAGTAAGTATGCGTTTTGGAATGGTTGCTACGTCCTATCCCCTAGAATGGAAAAGCTGTAAGAAAGCAACCACAATTATTTAGGCCAGAGCCTCGACGTTAGTATCTGAAAAAAAGGATTAAGAGACGTTAACATTAAGTGGATCCTGCAAACATGGCATTAAAGCCATTGTTTTGTGCCTCGTCCAGGCATAGTAATCCTACGATCTTACGGTTTCCGCACTAGATCAGCTCTGCACTGTCAGGATCATTCAATAGGATGTTTTGCTTCCTGTTCTTGGGAAGCTGGCCGACTTTAACACACACAATCTCTATCTTTTCTATTTGCTTCGCGTGTCGATGATTTGATATGATTAAGCCACATGCGAAGGTGGGGCTGTAGGGTGCACGTGCAACTGTCCTTTAGTTGCTCTAATGGGTCAACAAGCAAACAGCACGCTGGTCCACGCCAGGGTTAAAAGATGTATATTTAGAAGAGGAAGAAAAAAGAAGCTCCTTTTCTGTATGGTATGTTTAGAGAACCTTTAGCTTGCACCTTCGCGAAGAGAAACATTAGATGGGAGTTAATTAAGTGTAAGTTATACGGGACTGACTTGAAGTTGAACCAGCGATAAAAAATAAAAAACGAGAATCGAAAATAAAAAGAAAATTATTAATTATGCAAGTTTGGTATATATGAAGTATTAAATATTAATCATAATGGAAGGTTTTTTTACTTTAGTTATTAAATTATTTATGTTATAACTAATCAATCAAAATATTTTATATTTAATAATTAATTAATTACACTTATTTTAAATAATTTATAAAGTATTAATTTTTAAATAAACAGGAATAATTTTATAATAAAATAAAATTAAAGAATTAAAAAGACTTGTTTTACTTTATATAATATCAATAATAACATAAAATGAAATTTAAAGAAACTAGATCTAAATTAACGTAATATACAATTTTTATAATAATATTATCATAAAAATTAATATTATGATATCTTGAAATATCTTAATTGTTAGGAATTTTAGACCTTCCCAAACCCACACCAAGGATATTTAATAGACAAAAATATCAGAAAATAATAACACAAGAGAATTTACGTGGAAACTCCTAAACCGGAGA
>JAOQMR010000213.1:6996621-7009357 GCA_027563865.1 Erythroxylum pelleterianum
GGTGCACTAACTAAGGAGGTAGCAACCTCCTTATATAGGTAAAAGCCCTTGCCCATTTGTTGTCCCCAACCAATATGAGACAACAAAGGAGCCAAAAACCCAACATTAATAATGTTTTAATAGTATTCTACTCGATTTCTTTTTCTTTTTCTTATTCTTATATTTGATTTCATCTTATACTTACACTCTTCTTAAAAATAAAATTTAAATTATTTGAAATATACTCTTATGATTTCCTATTTTAACCAAACAAACTAAAATTATGAAATTGCATTTTCATTCACTTTTTTGTTATGACTACTAAACAAAACTTTAATGGCACCAGATATATATATATATATATATATATACTGTGACTATCAAAATATCTGGTGCCATTACTTCCAAACATATATATATATACACCAAACACTATCACCAACCAGATGATTTTTTTCTGCATTGCTGTGACTATCAAAAGAGTTGGTGATAGTGTTTGGTACGGATCTTCCTTCCTTCGCGTCCATTATTGAATGGTTGTTAATCCTACAGGACCTTATCTGAGTAAAAACTACTTGGTTGTATTTGGTGCTCAACGCATAGATATGCTAGTGATTGATCGAGCTAGCTTATCTACAAGTTTGGATCCTTGAGACTAATCAAGGTAAGGAAAAGTCAAAGAAGTCGAACTAATTCACTTGGCCAAACCCAGCTCGTCTTAGAAGTTTGGTATTGGTTAGATTCACGGATTGAAATATCTAGGAGGAACTGGTGGCAATTCTAGTCCCAACCATCACATTTGCTTAACCAAGTTCAACTTTTGGACTTTGTCAAAACTCTACCTTCTTGAAAGTAGTGAAAATGTAAAACTATTGCTCTGTTAACATCTATTTCATGTTTCTAACTTGCTTATTTTGCCTTTCTAATGGTCGCCATCGCGGTGGTGGTTGTAACAGAGTAATGGTGCTCGTGGATCTTCTACGGCGGCTACTAACTATTACATGCCATTTGGTGGAGGACCACGGCTATGCGCCGGATCAGAGTTGGCAAAGCTTGAAATGGCAGTTTTTATTCACCATTTAGTCCTTAACTACTACTGGGAATTGGCTGATACTGATCAAGCCTTCGCATACCCATTTGTCGATTTCACTAAAGGTTTACCTATCACAGTCAAGAACATCGCATTTTCACATGAATGATCATCGTCTCATCCCTCTGTTACAGGGACTTCTCTCTTGCTCTCAGCCTCTTGAAATGCACGCACGTTGGACACCACTTTGGACTATAGAGGTAGATACAGAACAAAGAAGGTCATTTCTACGTGAAAATTGAGTACTTTTTGACGTGATATACGTCGCCTCACGTGAAGGAATTGAAGTACATAGATATTAGAACCTCTCTTTCTCTCTGCCCACTCTGTAAATTCTACGTTTCCTTTGCCCCGTTCTTCGCTGTTGGGATTAAGGATTGGACTGTTTGTTTTTACTTCACTTCTGTAATTAATATGGATTTTACTTCCATATATTTCAGTCTGGTGCTATGAATGTCAAGTCTGCAAGCCTCTTTCTGCTGGGGAAACCAAATTTCTGCAGATTGTTTAGAAAGATTTTCTGGGAAAGTAGGACCTCAGCAAGCAACTTTTAGATTCTTGACTGATCATGCTCCATCAAATAGTCACTGGAAATTTATTATTATCAATGATCATTAATTAACTGAACCAATATGTAACACTAGGACCATCGGAATCGAATGAATGAGTATAAGTAACACAAGGATCATCGGAATCGAATGAATGGGTACATGCACAAGACTCCAATAGTAACAAAATATGGAAAAATAAAGTTAAAAGAATTTTGATATTACTCTATGTTATTTATAATGTTAAAGAATTTAGATATTATTCTCAAAATATGTAGAGAAAATAAACAATTTATATTGCAAAAGTAAATATTAAAATGTGTGGAAATTAGAATAAATTGAAATATAAGACTAATTAGTTTGATTCATCTATAAATAATATTTATCTCCCTTCTTCTTTCATGTATTAATAAATAAATTTAAGCAACTAAGATTATACTTTGTTGGAATCTCAATCTGATAGGTTAAATTGTAAATTCATATTTATAACCAATGTTTTAAAAACCAAACTAGACATCAAATTGGTCAAATGAAAGATTTAAGGTTTAAACGTTTAACCGTTATCAAACTGGTATATAAAAATAAGAAGTAAAAATTATAAGAATAAGTAAAAATAAAATATTTCATTGAAACGGAAAATAAACTAATGTTTTGTTCAAATACTAATATTTTGAATATTATAAAAATTATGTAATAGCCCAAACGATCCTCCCACAAATATTGTTCGTTTTGGGCTCCAAGCCTTTCACGATTTTGCTATTCCCACCTTTGGGAAAATGCATCTGAGGGGTACAGGTATTTATACTTTTATAAGACATACTTCGCTCTCCTCTCCAATCAATATGGGATCTCACACTCTCCACCCCCCTTAGGGCCCAACCTAGTTAGCACAACGTTTCAGGTCCTGACTCTGATACTATTAGTAACAGACTACCCTCCCACAGATATTGTCCGCTTTAGGTTCACAGTTTTGCTCTTTTCACAATAGGGAAGACGCGTCTGAGGGGGAGAGGTATTCATACCCTTATAAGGCATACTTGGTTCTTCTCTCCAACCAATGTGAGATCTCACACTCTCCACCCCCTTAGGGCCCAACCTAGCTAGCACAATGGTTCTTGTCCTGGCTCTGATACCATTTATAATAGCCCAGATGACCCTCTTACAGATATTGTTAGCTTTGGGCTCCAAGCCTCTCACGGTTTTGCTCTTTCCACCTTTAGAAAAACACGTATAAGGGAGAGAGGTATCCATACTCTTATAAGGCGTACTTCGTTCTTCTCTTCAACCGATATGGGATCTCACACTCTCCACACCCCTTAGGACCCAACAAATGAACGTAGCCCAAATGGAAGCTAAATCATGATAAATTAAAATCAAAAAGTAAAAAGAAATTAAAATACTACAATTGTGACAAGAAGGATTGCTTAAAAAAGGATTATTAGAATTTAAACGCGAAAATAATCAAATTTTGTATGTAATTTAGATGATGGCCACTGAAGTTGCCACAGCTATTGAAATTAAGAAGTTACTAATTTATTTATGACTCTTCGATTCAAGAGCTACATTTTGCATGATGTCTAAAAGCAAATGGTTCCATCGTTATGAACCTTTCTTAAGAGGATCTGAGTAGCATTGTGATAATTATTCTATAAAGGTTATTGATATTGGAACTATCAAGATGAAGATGTATGATGGTATAATTAGTACTCTTCAAAAATTCCGACATGTGAAGAATATGAAGAATAATTTGTTATATCTAAGATAACTAATTATCATGGGTGTAAAGTAAAAATTTTCAATAATATTTTGAAAATAATTCAAGGTGCACTAGTACTTTAGTATAATGAAAATGATTTATTATATATACATGTTTTTATATTGTTTACTAATTATGAATATTTTTGTTCTCCTTTATTCCCTTTTCCTTTGTTATCTTATTTAACGATTTGGCCCTATTACAACCTAAAATAAATTACTTTTTTATTTTTACTTATACGTATCTATTTGAGTAGTAGAGATTAGATGACTTCCAAGCTTGTGGTAAATTTACTTCCATAAAAGGATGATGAGAGTGCCTCGTTAAATTTCAAACACTTGCATAAATGAATGATATCTTATGAGGACTTATCTATTCATAATATTTGAGCTTGAAAAAGGAGGTAAATTAGTGTTTACCTTGTTTTATTTGTAATGATATTTTCTTATGAAAGTTTATAATTCCATTGAAGTTTGGATTTTTATATGCTGTATTGTTAATTGAAGTTAACTAATGTATATGTGTTTAGGTCAATAATTAGGGGTAACATTTAAGTAAGCCCTTAAGAGACTATAACTCCTCTACTAGAGGCTTCTAGGGGTTTAAAAGCTTATGATATATGCTAAATGTCATCATACACCTATGAAAGTTGAGTTTTTCTTGTTTTAGTTTGTTTATTTTAAGTTAGTAGTTATGGTTTAAGTGCTTGAGGACAAGCAATGAGGTAATCTTGAGAGAAATTGATATTTCAATATTTTATATGTTATTTGGGTTTAATTTACTTAGTATTTAATACCTTTATAACATATCTTATATTGATTTCACGATATTTTTCTATGATTAGTTCATTGTCACGTAGGAACTAGGTGACAAATTTGAAAAATAAAGATAAAATTAATTGCAACTTTCTCAACAATTGTCTAATTGAGGTGATTTTAGAATCACTGGAAAGCTAATTTGATGCAAAAATTTTATATACAACATCGGGAGCTAATTCTAACGTAAAGATGTCAAAAAGTGGAGAAGTTAGAGAAGTCAAGCAAAACAAGTGCCAGTGTTTACTATAAAATCGGGACTTGTGTTTCGTAAAGGTCCTAGGAGATAAGATACAATAAAATATTAACACCAAATTTGATTTATAATCAGCATCAGACTTGTTATTAAAGTTATACAAGAAAAAAGAAAAATAATATTGGAGTCAATCTTGAATAATTTGCACCAGTTCTTGGGGAAAAGTTACAAGAATGTGGAATGCTTCAAGTTAAAGTCATTTGGAACTCTATTCTTATAATCGTAACTATAGATACTTATATTAGAATTAATTTAGGAGACCTCGGGTATACTTTAATTAGACTTTTGTTAGACCTCTCTTAAATTTATAGCCAACATTAGGAGACTAAAAATCTTCTCTTAGATTTTTGCTTAGACATTTTTCTAGCTTAGTTATGATATTTTTTAGTTTTTTAGCATCAAGATGGAAGAATTCGAGCAAGGATTAAAGAAGCCAATGATAACTCTCAACTCTTTCTTCTACTTTTTTGTTTGATGATAAAATTCATTTATTAATATTTTGTTTTTATTATATTTAGTAGCTAAAAACCTTAGGTAATGTTAAGGATGTAGCTTATAAGGATTCATTCAATTATTTATATATTTATTAATTTATGTTATTTTCTTTTATCTTAATATTGGATTTCTGATAGCCAATATAGATTCAAATAAGTTTGATTAGATTCAATTGCACATTAATGAATGGTATTCACTTAGTTAGATATATATGTGTGCATCAACGGAGGGCATAGATACATTAGGTTAACTGTTATTTCAACCTAAATAATTGGTTATGTGTGGTAATTGGATATCAATAGAAGTGAACCCTAAATCCCTAAAGTTTATATTATTGATTTCTTTCATTAGTTATTTGCTTTATTTTAGTTAGTTTATTAGTTAACCCAAGGCTTTACTGAGCCGACACCACTCAACCCTTGACACTATCTCTCAACCTCACTTATCGTGAAAGAATTGCAAACCCAATAACATGACCGACTCGTGTTAACCTCATTAGATGATTTTTCTAAAATACTTTTAATTAAACAACAATTAATAAAAAAATAACTCAAGTACTTAATCAATTAAGAACTAAACAACAATATGCTTGAGATAAAAGAGAAGAACAACTTTCCGAAAGGTTCAGCTCCACTGAAATAAATCTAGAAGTCTTCGCAACAACAATCACATAAATACCTACACAAAGCCACAATTGTACCGATAAGACATTCACCAAGCAAAGTATATGCAGCCCATAAAGAAATCAATTAATAATCGTTAAGCCAATGAAGAATGATACGACCAAGAAATCATGCAGAATCCCAAATGACCAAGTTTAGAAAATAGATGTTAACCCAAGGTGTTTATCTCATGAAGAAGACTGGAAAAATAACTAGCTAACCCACGATATTTGCAATCACCGAAGACATGCACATGCAGCTGTATTTTTCAATAATAATTAACACACTCTTCACCGTTGTTATTCCACGCTAACATCATATTTGCTTCAGTTGTAGGTAAAGACGTGCACATGAACTCAAGCAAGAAGAATCCCACTTCAACCACGGAACTGTTGGTTTATGCCCTTGCAGCCAATTTTTTGGTTGTATATTTATTTATATAATTTTTTTATTCAATAAAAGACATTCTTTATCTTTGTGTATTTGTTAATTATTTAATTATTAATCATAAAGATAAAATCCTTGGAATAATTGTTATGCAATTAGATATTATAATGTGATTATAATTATGAGATTCAAATTGCATTTTGTATTATTCTTAAAATATTCCTAGTCATAGTTTCATCAAGACGGGGTATTGATGAAATGGTTAGACTAGCACATATTCGTTTATTTCTTATGAAAAAAGTAATCGATCTCATAGATTAAAGTTTGGAGATACTTAAACAAAAATGTGGGTGCTTATTAGAGAATAAGTCCACTGAACTGACCCAATTATGAGAATCCTGAATGGAACATTGCTTGTGCGTCTGTGGATTATCTCATTATAATGGTTGTATAATTGATCCTTAGACTTGAGATTACTAAAGTTATCTCATGCAGGAATTACTATGTTTTGATACTACTGATGTTATATTCTTGGAGTAGTTCAATTCAATAGTTATTGGATATAGTATGAACTATGTGGAGATAGTTGAGTAAATCAATAAAGAATTTGTTATCCTAAAGTAATTAGGAAGAATGTTCTGTTGTTCTTGATTAGAAATGATTTTGGGAATCTCTAGGCAGAGTAAATTGAAATTTGGATAAGTTTTTTTTTCAAATATCAATTATAAATCATTTACTAATTAGGAAAAACGAACATGATTGAATTATTTAGAGTAGACACAAATTCCATACTCTAATTCCAATTGGAACATTAGATGACGAAAGGAATATTTTATACATTACAGTCATGCATAGACAGGTTAAGTCAAACCACTTTGACATTCCTAATATTTGGGTGGTCATGACATATTGTTAGACGTCAATCATAATCTATGATTATAAATTGTTTAATTAAGAAATTAAAGATAAATTAAAAGGAGTTTTAATTTATCTAATTCTAATTATGAATTAGAATTAGAATTTATAATCATGGACAACATATTAGGAGATTAATGGGTCACACATAAAAGGTCTATAAACAAAAAGTGAATTTGAATTAAGTTGGACTTAATTGAGAAGTTTTAAAAAACTTTTAAGGATCAATATGTGAAATTTGATCTTATAAGGATTAATTCATAATTATAACTAAAGTTTGACTTTAGTTATAATTTTAATAAAATCCTAGAACATGAAAATAAGATTTTTCATATAAAAGGAAAAATTAGAAAAATTTGAGGCTAGCACTTCTTACAATTTTTCCTCTCAAATTAGATTTAAGTTTTCTCTAAATAGATCTGTGGATACCATTAGAGGTCGGACGATTGAACGGCTCGTGGATTGATGGATTCAATGAAACAAGAAATTATAACAAGAAATTGAAACAGGTTACTATAACTATATCAATTTCTTGTTTTATGTTTCTAATTAAAATTTGTTAAAGTTGATTCTATGAAAAAAAATTAAATTCTTCCGCTGCGTTTAGATTCGATCTTGTGTTTTATCAATAGTGTTCACGCGTCTCCTGGCTGAATACACCATACGCCAGGAGACAACATCTCCTAGCAAAGACAGCGCCACAAGCCAGGAAACATTATTGTCTCCTGGCAGATGCAAAATAGCTTATAACCGGTGCTGTACTTGCAGCGCCACTGTTTTTATTATTTTATTATTTTTAATTAATTTAAATTTTCAAGAGCTGACTAATTAAATTAATATTTTTATTAAAAAGTTTTCAATTTATTTTTCATAATTAGATTATGTCAAATAAATTTATATAATAAGATTATATTTTTAGAATGAGACCTTATTTTTAATCCCTTATTAAAATGTTAAGTACATGTTTAGAACATGAATAATGCCTTCCATTATTATAGGATTAAACCAGAGTTTTGTTTATTGTTAGGTTTGTTGAGTATAATCAAGGCCGCTTTAACTCGAACATTTTTAATCTTATAACGATGAGATATACTTAACTAAATTTATATGATTTGGATGAGTAAACTCATGATCTTATTCATTTAGAGGTAAGGTTAGGAATATATTATTAGATATGTTTTGGCAAAGAGTTGTCTCCTAACGAAACTAGGAATCACATAGGATGTGATTGATAACATGTTATCTACCTATTTTTAATTTAATTGGTTTGTTGAGCAAACTCAAGATCAATTAAATTACAATGGGATCCTAGCCCACTAGGAAATTATGTGATAATTTCTCAAATTAATAGTGAGGGCTATTAATTTGTTTAAAATAATGGGAGTAACCAAATTTTAAAGTTCTTATTTATTTGGTTTTACGGCATAAACTAATTTTTATTTTTTGACGAAACATTTTTTGAAAAATGAGTACAAACTTGTCCCTAAAGAGCATCATGGATGCAAACAAATTGACTGGACCAAAATTTTCAGACTAGCTGCATAACCTTAAAATTGTTTTAAGGCAAAAAAAAATGTACGTTCTTGACACTGAGCTTCCACCTGAACCTGTGCAAGATGCTGTTAATAATGATTGGAAATATTATTAAAGTCATATAGATGACAATGAGCAAGTGACATGTGTGATGTTAGCCAATATGTCTCCCGAGCTTCAGAGGCAACATAAAAATATGAATGCAAGGGAAATGTTCTTACACCTTCAAGAGTTGTTTGGTGCTTAGAGTTGGTTGGAGATGTTTGAGACTGCGAGAGCTTTGTTTCACAGTCGTATGGCTTTTAGATCATTAGTGGAAATTCATGTTCCTCAGATGATTGGCTACATTGAAAAATAAGGCCAATTGGGGTATGACATGAACCTCGAGTTGAGCATTGATTTAGTGCTCCAGTCTTTTACCCCGAGTGTTTCACAATTTATTATGAACTTCTACATGAACAAAAAGGAAATGTCATTAACTGAATTACTCAACATGTTCAAAACCGTTGAGGGTTGTCTTAAGAAGGAATCCAATTATGTTCTTGTTGTTGGCTCGTCTTCTTCCAAGAATAAGGGTAAGTCTTTTAAGAAGAAGACCAAGAACAAGAACAAGAAGGCTTATGCTAAAGGAGCAAAGCCAGTAGGCGGTTTCAAGAAGAAGAATGACAAGGGCATCTGTTTCTATTATGGCATAGCTGGACATTGGAAGAGGAACTGCAAAGCTTATCTTGCTAGCTTGAAGGAAAAGAAGTTAAACGTAACTTCAACTTCAGGTTTGTTTATGATTGAAATCAATCTTTCTACTTCTATTTCACAATCTTGGGTATTAGATACCGGATGTGGTTCTCAAATTTGTAACAATGTACAGGTACTGACAGACAACAAAGTGTTGAGAAAAGGTTGAAATGGACTTACGAGTCGGTAATGGAGCAAGAGTTGTTGCATTAGCTATTGGAATTTGTAATTTAGCTTTGCCTTCTGGTCTTGTACTTGAACTAAATAATTATTATTATGTTCCTGTCATCACAAAAAACATTATTTATGTTCCATGTTTGGACATGAATGGATTTGTTTTCAATATTAAGAATAACAGTTGTTCTTTTAATAAAGATGATATTTATTATGGATTTGGTATGCTTACAAATGGTTTGCATGAATTAGATCTTGAAGACCAATTCTGCAAATAAATAGCAAGAAAAGGAGATTAAGTGACCAAAATCCTTCTTATTTATGGCATTGTAGGTTAGGTCATAGTAATGAAATAAGAATCACTAAGTTACATAAAGAAGGATATTTAGATCCTTTCGATTATGAATCATATGAATCTTGTGAATCTTGTTTAAAGGGTAAAATGGTCAAACTTTCCTTTAGTGTAAAGGGACAACGAACTAATGAGTTGTTAGAGCTTATACATTCAGATGTCTGTGGCCCTATGTCTACTCAAGCTAGAGGTGGATTTTTATATTTCATAACTTTCACAGATAACCATTCAAGATATGGTTATGTGTATTTAATGAAATACAAGTCTGAAGCATTTGAAAAGTTTAAAGAATTTAGACTTCAAGTATAGAAACAAACTGATAAGAGTATTAAGACACTTAGATCTGATCGAGGTGGAGAGTACTTGGATCATGAGTTTCTTAGTTACTTAAAAAAGAATGGAATTCTCTCACAATGGACTTCGCTTGGAACTCTACAACATAATGGGGTTTCTGAAAGGGTACTTTATTAGATATGGTACGTTTCATGATGAATTGTGCAGTTCTTCTAGTTTCATTTTGGGGATATGCTCTTAAAACTACTACTTACCTATTAAACAAAGTTCTGTCCAAATCAATTGACAAGACTCCATATGAATTATGGACTGGTAAAAGACTAAGGTTGTCACACTTAAAAATTTGGGGATGTAATGCTTACATGAAGTATGTAATGTCTGATAAGCTTGAAGCTAAATCAGATAAATGCATGTTTGTGGGGTATCCAAAAGAAAGTTTTGGATATCAATTTTATCATCCTCTTGAGCAAAAAGTGTTTGTCTGAAGACATGTTATATTCTTAGAAAGAGAATTTATTCTCAATGAAAGTAGTAGGAGTGAAGTGGAACCGAGAGAAGTTCTAAAACCACAAACACGCATCCAAATGGAACAAGAACCATAAGTTGATATATTAAATGTCCAATCAATGGTTCAAGAAACATATAGTTCGACAGTCTGGAAGGGTACATCATCCTCCTGTTAGATTAGATCTACATGTTGAAGAAGAAAGTGATGATGCTTCACTTACAAATGATGAACCTATTGATTTTAAGGAAGCAATGTCAGACATAGATTCTTTAAAATGGCAAGAAGCCATGAAATCCGAAATAGAATCCATTTACACTAACCAAGTATGGTCTTTGGTGGATTCACCTAAAGGTATAGTACTCATTGGGTGCAAATGGATTTTTAAGAGAAAAACTGACATGGATGGAAATGTACATACGTACAAAACAAGGTTAGTGGCAAAAGGTTACAGACAAAAACAAGGAGTTAATTTTGATGAAACTTTTTCGCTAGTAGAAATGCTTAAATCCATAAGGATTTTATTGGCTATAACATCATACATGATTATGAAATTTGGCAAATGGATGTCAAAACAACATTTCTCAATGAGAATTTACAAGAGGTTGTGTATATGACACAACCTGAGGTTTTGAATCCAAAGAATTTTCTGATCAAGTATGCAAGTTGCAAAGGTCCATTTATGGACTGAAGCAAGCGTCGTAGAGTTGGAACATCTGTTTTGATGAAACAATCAAAGAGTTTGATTTTATCAAAAATGTGGATGAACCTTATGTTTACAAGAAGGCAAGTAAGAGTGCAGTCGTTTTCTTAGTTCTTTATGTGGATGGCATATTGCTCATTGGAAATGACATTTCAATGATCTTATATACTAGGTATAAAGATCTATCGTGACAGATCAAAGAGGTTGCTTGGTTTGTCCCAATCCTCGTAAATAGACAAAGTGTTAAAGAGGTTTAGTATGGAAAATTCCAAAAGGGGATTCTTACCTACATCGCCTGGGATTTATCTTTCCAAGAGCATGTTTCCTAAGACACAAGAAGAAAGAGATAGAATGAATGGTGTTCCATACGCTTCGGCTATTGGATCGATCATGCATGCGATGCTATATACAAGACCAGATGTTACTTATGCTTTGTGCATAACAAGCAGATATCAAGCTAATCCTGGTGAGGGTCATTGAACAACTGTGAAAAACATCTTGAAGTACTTAAAAAGAACTAAAGATATTTTTTTGGTCTATGGAGGAACTGAGCTAAGAGTTTAGGGTCATTCAGATGCTAATTTCCAGTCTGATCAAGACGATAGTAAATCACATTCAGGGTATATTTTTACTCTTTGTGGTGAGCTGATAGTTGGAAGAGTTCCAAACAACCAACCATTGCAGATTCAACAACTAAAGCTGAGTTTATTGCAATTTCTGAGGTAGCGAAGGAAGCAGTTTGGATCAAGAAGTTCATCACTAAACTTGTAGTGATTCCTAGCATTGTTGATCTGATATTAGTGTACTACAACAACAATGGTGCTATAGTATAATCGAAGGAACCGAGGTCTCATCAGCGATCCAAGCATGTACTAAGGAAGTTTCATCTGATCCGAGAGAGAGTTGAACGGAAGGACATCCTGATAAAGCGAGTTCCCACTGAAGAGAATCTAGTAGATCCTCTCATTAAGCCTTTATCTTAAAAGAGACATGATAGACATATGGATAGCTATGGTATTCGATACATTGGCAATTGGATTTAGAGCAAGTTGGAGATTGTTAGTTTATGCCCTTACAACCAATTTTTTGTTTGTATATTTATTTGTATAAATTTTGTTTTTTATTAAATAAAAGGCATTCTTTATCTTTGTGTATTTGCTAATTATTTAATTATTAATCATAAAGATAAAATGCCTGGAATAATTGTTATGCAACTAGAAATTATAATGTGATTATAATTATGAGATTCAAATTGCATTTTGTATTATTCCTAAAATATTCCTAGTCATAGTTTCATCAAGACGAAGTATTAATGAAATGGTTAGACTAACACATATTTGTTTCTTTCTTATGAAGAAAGTAATCGACCTCATAGATTAAAGTGTGGAGATACTTAAATAAATATGTGGATGCTTATTAGAGAATAAGTTTACTGAACTGACCCAATTATGAGAATCCCGAATGGAACATTACTTGTGTGTCTGTAGATTATCTCATTATGATGGTTGTATAATTGATCCTTAGACTTGAGATTACC
>JAOQMR010000213.1:7029995-7041248 GCA_027563865.1 Erythroxylum pelleterianum
CTCAACTTAGTCTTTTGATGAAGGTGAGATCGCTGTAAGCGAGGAGAAACTAGGGTTATGATTGTACGTACCTTCATCACGATGAAAACATACCTTATATATGATACGGAGGCTAGGGTTAGGTTTTCACGTAGACTCCTACCCCTGCATGAAAGGTTTTCTCCTGATAATGGGCTACGGAGATTATGGATCGGGCTTGGGTTTGACGTCCTTAATGAATGGACCGATCGGCCCGCGGGTCTTTGTGACGGGTCTAGGCCCAAGACGACCGACCCGACCACATACCATATAAGGGAATATGGTGTTGCTGAAGTTGGAAGTTATCATATGGAAGGAACCATAAAAGAAAAGGGACCAAGAATTACCTCAGTGTCTATTGCTTGCGTCCTTACTGCCTGCCGTCTTTGCTGCTGCCTACATCCCTGCTGCTGTTGTCGCTGCCTCTTCCACTTACATCCCTCGCCACTGCCTGGAATCATTTGAGTTTGAATGTGGTTCGTCTATTTAGTCTAGGAATTTGGAGGAAACAAATAGGTGGGTTGAAAACATTAGTTAAATGAGTTAGGTCGAGTCAGTTAAGGTGGGTTGGGTTTTTGGATCAAGTAATTGATATATGTGACCTAATATTGCTACACTAGCATGTTTTGATTGGTCCACGTGGCTTAACATTGATATGTCACAATTTCTGTTTTTGATGGAAGTCGACCGTAAGGAATTTTCCGATGAATGTAAAACAAGAGGAACCTTTTTTGAGAATTTTAAACTACATAGAGTTTTTAATTTAATTTCTCTAACTACAAGGGATGTTTTTATCTTTTACCCTAAGGCTATATTTGGTTGGATGATTATTAATAGAATATAATTAAATATAATATTATTTCATCATTTAAGAGGAGAGTTTATAATATAATATAATAGAATACGATGAAAAGAGAGGATTTAATATTACATTTTATTTTATTATAAATAGTAAAAATAAGTTATCTTCAATTTGGAAAGTTTACGATGAAATATAAAATGATAAACAAAATTTCACTATATTATATTATGAATCATTTTTCTAAATAACATTTTACTATATTACATTATGAATTCTTTCGTCTTTCTTAAATAACAATATTTTAATATTACGTCCATTTACCATTCTATTATATTCCATTCTATTTTATTTTATTCCATTATAAACTATTCTATTTTATTTCATTCCATTTCATTTTATTCATCTATTTACCATTCTATTATATTTCATTCCATTTCATTATAAACTATTCCATTTTATTTCATTTTATTAATCTATTTACTATTATATTCTATTCCATTTTATTTCATTTTACTCTATTATAAACTATTCTAAAAAACTTATTTTTTTTGGTAAATTAAAAAAAAAAACCTACGTGCCTGGGCATTTATACTCTTCCTTTGACCCGAATCCTGCTCGGGTAGGACTACTTTAATGGCAATTTTATTTAAAGAGAAAGAGAGAAAGTGGCATTTTAGTAGTTTGTCACGGGGCAGTTCTAAGTGCTTTGTGTGCATCAGCATATTTGATTTCTAGGTCGCCAATCCAGGAACGTGGTGGCTTTCGGTTCAATAAAACCTCCCAGTTTCGCCCATTCTACACTTTTTTTGGGTCTACTTTTCGGCTTTTCGTACAACTGATTCTCTCTCCCTGAAAGAAGCGCTTTATTAACCAATTCACTATCTAAGCCTAGAGATAGAGAGTTGACGAGAGTGATGTGGCGGTGCGTGGCTCGTGGCCTCCGTGTTCCTTCTTCTTCTTCCAAGAGATGGATCGCTAATGACTCTGTTAGATCTCACATATCCAGATTTTTCTCTACCGATTCGGTAAGTGTCAGCCTCTTTTTTGTTACTCTACTATTTTCTGTTCGTGTTTTCACATTGTTATCGGTTTAATAGATTTCGTGTTCTCTTCCAATTTTCTGAAGTAGCAGTAGCAGTTGCTAGTTGATAATTTCTCTCTTTGTTTTATAATAAAGGATCTTATCAGGTACCAGTGGCTTTTCTTTGCTTTTTTTTTTTTTGCCATTTCTATTGCTAGTTGCTCAGGTCGGCGTTGCCGTTATGTGTCCACATGCAGTTTTTCATTTTCTAAAAATCTCTGTTTGGAGGCTGAGAAAGCGAATTAGACTCGATTTAATGAAGAAAATGGAGATATTCAATTTAACGAAGTCGATACAGTTTGTTCTACGTATCAGTTTGAGGTCAATGGCTCCATTAATGAGGAAGTTTTAAAAATAACTAAAAACTGCTATGGTATCTAAATTGTTGAAGCTTGTATCAGCGAAAACTTTTCCTATCATTGTTTTATCGATTTGTAAAGTTGGAACATTGTGCTCTTCTCTTAATTATATTTTAGGTGTTGTTCTTCGCCATTTCTTCTTTGTTCTGTTCTATCCATTAGCATATATTTGTGGGCGCATAACTTTGCCTGTACTTCCAATTGAGCATATAGTTTACCTTTGCAAACAGTGTTTGGTATTGATGTTTGCAATGACTTTGTGGCAGACTGGTGGGAGATCCTCATATACGATTGTTGATCATACATATGATGCAGTTGTGGTAGGAGCTGGTGGTGCTGGACTGAGGGCTGCCATTGGACTCTCAGAACATGGATTCAGAACCGCTTGCATTACCAAGCTTTTCCCAACCCGTTCTCACACTGTTGCAGCACAGGTATATTTCATGTTAGATTGGAGTATTTTGATCGAATGATGCTACAATTATTTGTTTTTCATATGAATATAGCATGTACATTTTCCAAATTTGCATTGAATTTTGATCATGAAAGAAGGGACATGAATGAATGTGACAAGTAAAAGAAACATCCTTTTGAGAAATTAATTGAGGTTCTTGATGTGCTGGAGTCATCCTTCTCTTTCAAGAAATATTTATGTCGGGAGTAATTCATTTTGGAACAATTGGGTGTTGTTGATAGGAATCCTGGGAGCATGTTTGGCCTTTGTGCTTAATATGATTTTTAACTGCGCATGCATGACAATTGTGTCTGTATAACTTTGTAGTGAAGGATTCAGCCTTTTGAATTTTTGTAGTTATTGGAGACATAACTGGTGTAATGCTCAACGGATAGGAGAACCCTACAAGTTTCCATCTTTGGATAGAAATTTTGTTGACATGCAATTCTGTATCTGGCAGGGTGGTATTAATGCTGCTCTAGGAAATATGACAGAAGATGACTGGAGGTGGCACATGTATGACACTGTTAAAGGAAGTGACTGGTTAGGTGTGCTTCTTGTTCTGCTCTTGGATTATGTGCTCCTTATCTGCTCTATGTTACCCAGTGTTTCGAAGACATGTTATTCTAAAGCATATAGACTATCTAACAGAAGGTTAATTGCGTTCTATGCTTGTTGAACTTGTGCAGTAGAGCAACTTGACTGCTTGGATGTTTGTAATCATTAAACTTTCTGTAGCTGTGAAGATATAAAAGTGGAGGTGTTACTTTCATTGGAACAACACTTAATTGACCATGTAGCTCAACTTAAATTATGCAGCTGCATGTTTGCTATTTTACCATATTAGTATTCTTTCTTAATGTCACAAGGCACAACTCATTGCTTGGGCATTAATCTTGAGGATTTTTCTACAGGTGATCAGGATGCTATACAATACATGTGCAGGGAGGCACCAAAAGCAGTTATTGAACTTGAGAACTATGGATTACCATTTTCTCGAACAGAAGACGGAAAAATTTATCAGCGTGCATTTGGTGGTCAAAGTCTAGATTTTGGAAAAGGTAAGAACTAATACATTAAATTCGGAAATCAAGTAATCAGATGGTTGGTTTCCACTAGTAATTTTCTGTATTTGATTCTTGGTTGCAATTGCCATAGGTGGCCAAGCGTATCGTTGTGCATGTGCTGCTGACAGAACTGGGCATGCTCTTCTACATACTCTCTATGGCCAAGCTATGAAACATAATACACAGTTCTTTGTTGAATATTTTGCCTTGGATCTACTGATGAACAATGATGGTATGTTCCAAATGAAGCTTATAATTGTTTTTGACAGTTATCTTTTTTGTACTTCACTCTAATTGATGGAAGTTATACATTGGCCCCACTAGAGATATAAATATATAGCAGGCAGAATTTAAAGGTTTTGAGGATTTTCTCTTTCCTATTGGACAGTACGGCTACTTAAGCTTTTAGACTTTTTTTCTGTGAAATTGCTCCACGTATGTTACTTGCACCATATGCCAAAAGTATATACTCACTAGTGCATCAGTTGTAAGTTTCTACAGAGATGAAGATCTTTCCATTCTGAGGGTCTGCTAGTTAGTTGTCTAGCAGTATTCATTGTTCATGTCATGGTATGCCAGTCATATCCAAGAGATGGCCTGGTTACTGACACTTATGCTAATCCAAATTAACAGCGTTTATCTACTTGTTGTGAGCTTCTAGTAAGATGCAGATCTTTACTTTAGGGTCTGCTAGCTAGTTGTCTTGCAGTATTCATTGTTCATAGCATGGTAAGCGAGTCATATCCAAGACATGGTCTGGTTACTGGCCACTTATGCTAATCTAAATTAACTCAGTTATCTACTTCTACATTACAAATGCTGTTTTCGGAAGACAGTTGTGAATGTGAAACAATTCTTGATATCCAATATTCAGGTAGTTGCCAAGGAGTAATTGCAATGAATATGGAGGATGGAACATTACATCGAATACGTGCTGCTTCAACAATTCTGGCCACAGGGGTATAGTTTTTTTTTTTTTTTGGGTAATGGATGTGTTTTATTTCATGTAGTACTGGAATTAAATTGTGTCATTTTAGTGTATCTCTCTGTCTTTTATATGTTTGTTTCTTTCAGGGCTATGGCAGGGCATATTTTTCTGCAACCTCTGCTCATACATGCACCGGAGATGGCAATGCTATGGTTGCAAGGGCTGGGATTCCTCTCCAGGTTGGTTTTGTTTCTAGATCCTGAAATGTTTATACGGAATTGTCTTCTTGTTTACACAAAAATACATTAACATTTATGGACACAATATCTTCTCCAGGATCTTGAGTTTGTTCAATTCCATCCTACTGGCATATATGGTGCTGGATGTCTCATTACTGAAGGTAAGAGCTTTTTGAAGTTGATAGGTGTTTTCTTCTTTGCTTATATGCTAATCAAACTGTATGATCATTTGGTGTCCTGTTCAGATTATACCATACTGAGTTGCAACTCTTTAGTTGTTTTTATGGTGAACTTAAGTTAGTTTGATTCAGGTGACAAGAAAAATTTGTATTCCAAATCTTTATCTGCTTTTGTAGGATCTCGTGGCGAAGGTGGTATTCTTAGGAATAGTGAAGGTGAACGGTTTATGGAAAGATATGCACCTACTGCAAAGGATCTTGCTTCACGAGATGTTGTTTCCAGGTCTATGACAATAGAAATTCGGGAGGGTCGTGGTGTAGGTACGATTGGTTCCCATATTTAGATAGTTCATGTAACTAGAAGGTGAGTATTTACTTATTCACCAATACTTGAGCTAAATAATGGTCCTGTGAAGAAATCGCGTTGGCAGTTCCTCAGAACTGTACATAGCTTCTGGCATGATCCAGAAGAGCATTTTGTTTTGCTAGTAAATGAGGATACGTAATGAGAGTTATCTATATATTTTGTCCTTACTAATGCTATCACTATCCACAAAATTTTGAGAGGTTGTACCTTCTAATTTTACTTCAACACTTCCGTTTTATGATTTGATTGAGTTATTAATATCTTGCAGGACCTTTGAAGGATCACATATATTTACACTTAAATCACTTGCCACCAGAAGTACTAAAGGAGAGGCTTCCTGGTATCTCTGAAACTGCTGCCATTTTTGCTGGTGTTGACGTGACAAAGGAACCCATTCCTGTCTTACCTACTGTGCATTACAACATGGGTGGAATTCCTACAAATTATCATGGAGAGGTAAGATTTTGCATATGTTGGGTTCTTTTATCATGATTAACTGTGTCATAAAACAAGTATAGGAAGCTAAAATGTCACTTAATACGTTACTATGGTGAACATGTGATTGAATATTCGGCTAATTTTCAAAAGATTGTTTTTCAAAGAAATTGACAAATAAACAGCAACTAGACAAGGCAGTTACTTTTGGGTGACCATAGAGTATAATTTTCTTCTCATTTCATGGTGCTCATGCCATACAAGCGACTCATTGAACAATCTTGGAATCTTGCTTTCTGATTTCATATTGAAAATTATTGTTCAGGTAGTTACTGTCAAAGGCAATGATCCAGATGCTGTTGTTCCTGGACTTATGGCTGCTGGGGAGGCAGCCTGTGCATCAGTTCATGGTGCCAATCGCCTTGGTGCAAATTCTCTTCTTGACATTGTAGTTTTTGGTCGAGCTTGTGCTAATAGAGTAGCAGAGATCCATAGACCAGGCAAGTTGATTGTTTAATTGTGGCTAATTGAGAGTTACCATTTATGTGTGAGCAATGAAGGCCCTGATCCGTAGTTGATCAGAACAGCTGTAGACATCTATATGATATTAATTGATAGAGAGTTAAAGTCCTTACTGCTTTAATATGATTGAAAAGCCTATGCTTCTTACCTTGCAGGAGAAAATCAGAAGCCTTTAGAAAAGGATGCTGGGGAGAAGACAATTGCCTGGCTTGATAAACTAAGAAATTCAAATGGATCATTGCCTACATCACAAATCCGATTGAAAATGCAGAAAGTAATGCAAACTAATGCTGCCGTGTTCCGTACACAGGAAACATTGGAAGAAGGTACCTAACTTACAGCCAGTTATAGTTCATTTTCCTCGAAATCACAACCATGTGGTTTTCATTATTATTGTATGCCTAATTTTCTTCTCCATTCTCCTTTGCTTTATTTCTCTCTCTTTTTTTTTTTGTTTTTGGGTTATTTCGGCTAGACAGAAGATTGGGACGGGTGGGTATTGAATAAGGGGTTGCCTTTCTATTACAGACCAATAAGTATTTAGTAGCATGGGGGCAATGTAGAACATTCTTGACATTCTAAAGCAATAATTGTTATCTTTGCTGTGTTTCCAGATGGACTAAATCTAATAAACTGTTATGATGAACAATTTGTATTGATTGTATCTAATTTATACTTGTCCTTGTCACTGTCTTTGCTACTTGTTTAGGATGCCAGCTGATTGACAAGGCATGGGAGAGCTTTCATGATGTAAAATTGAAAGACCGAAGTTTAATATGGTGTGCTACTTGTGAGAATGTCAAGTTATCAAATTATTGGATTATTATTTTCTTCAAGCTTAAATTTTGATGAATTATGGTAGGAACTCTGATTTGATCGAGACAATTGAGTTGGAAAACCTTTTGATAAATGCATGTATCACTATGCATTCTGCCGAAGCCCGTAAAGAAAGCAGAGGAGCACATGCTCGTGAAGACTTCACGGTTTGTATTTGTTCTGCTATCAGTTGACTGTTCTGTTTTATTGCCTGTTTTCATCTTATTTACGAAATAAGATGGTTAATTATTGCAGAAAAGAGATGACGAGAACTGGATGAAACACACACTAGGGTAAGTCTCTTTGGGATGAAATATTAGCGATATGGACATTAGTCTCCCTAGTTGATTCTTGTGGGTGTTTCCTAAAGTGTCATGTGTTGTGTTTGTTGTAAGCCAATTGGTAAATTTTGGATTCAGTTTTTTCACTTGCATTTTGCAGATACTGGGAGAACGAGAAAGTTCGTCTTGATTACAGGCCAGTTCACATGAATACCTTAGATGATGAGATTGAATCATTCCCACCTAAGGCCCGTGTCTATTAATGCCGTTAAATTTTAAGTACTGGCATTTGCAGATTTTCTGATAATAAGAAACAAGCGGATGCAATAAATTGGTTGTATGCAATGCAATGCAAGACATTTTGACGATCTTGTAGCATCGGGAAATGTTAATATTCCAAGATTCTACAGTTAAACTGTGGATTTTGTATTTATATATAACCATTTGTTGTTTGCTTTCGTGGCCGTTCTCTTGTCTGTGTCAGCAATACAATTAATATGATATATGATTTACTGGTCGAGGGTAGCAATCGTCCTTCAAAAAAAAACTCGATAATTTAAGAGCAACAATAAGTTCAAAAATAAGTCAATTCTTATAATTTTATTAATAACGAAAATAAGAAGAAAGGAAAATAAAAATATATAATTTAGAAGTTCAATTAAAGATTTCTTTTACTGAATTTAAAAATCAAAACAAGTAGTTACTACAGAATCCAACTACTCCCTTTGATTAACAGCCCTGAGAAGGGTATGATGGTTGAAGAGCTGAGAACTATGAAGTTGAAGAGCCATATACCTGACGAGATTGTGAAGCATGCATATCTACTTCCATTTGTTGTACAGTCTTCTGTATCTCTTGTATCTTACGGACTTTCAAGTCGAAGTTTGGCCCCATGTAACGGGTAGAGATGTATTGCTTGAGTTCAGCATCCAATTGTTGGATCTGAGCTTTATACTTCATGTATCTTTTAGAACTTCTTTCAAACATTTTAAAACTCCCTTTTGATAACGTGACCAATATAAGGATGCATGCCAAAATTGAACACGTGGCTCTGTGTAGAGGATACCAGCATAAGATTCTCTGTAAGGTCGATGTACGTGGCTCGTGCCATGACTGGAGGTTTGATGGGGAATCTGGATCACTTGAGTCATCAGAATCGCGTTGGCGCTTTCTGAACTCAGCTTGATGGAATTGGTGCAAGAGCCGATCAATCTCAGTTTCAGAGATGCTGTTAGGATCTTGAGCATCTTGGAAATTAGGAGTAGGCTGAGAAGGGCCTGCAATATCAGAAGCAATAGAAGTGATGGCTTCTGTTTCTTCATCTGTATCATATTCTGGACTATTAGGACCAGGCATATCAGTTTCTGGTGCTTCTGGTTCACCAGGCATAAATTCACCGGGATATGGTCCAATGAAAGTAGTCAATACTGGTGGAGTAGAGAAATGATTAAGTTCTTTTAGAACTTCTTTCAAACATTTTAAAACTCCCTTTTGATAACGTGGCCAATATAATGATGCATGCCAAAATTGAACACGTGGCTCTGTATAGAGGACACCAACATAAGATTCTCTGTAAGGTCGGTGTACAATAAAAAAACATTGTGTTGCCTGTCGTCTGGCAGAAGAGGTCCGAAGACTGTGTTGATCAATTACAATAGAACACTGATGTTTCCATTGACTTAATGGTTGAAACCATTCTAGGAGAGTCCATAATAATGAACTAGCATTATCAGGGTTACAGAGATGTTGATACAGGAATAGTGGAGAGACAGCAAAAGCACAAGCATAAAGGGCAGAAAGAGCCCAGACATACCAAAGACGATTTTCTGACACTAGGTCATCAAGACGAGTCACATGAAGGTATGGTGCTTTAAAACTGAACATATTGGGTAAACCAGGAGAAGAATGTTCAAGTAGATGCAGATGCAAGTAATAGAATAAACTATTCCGAGCAAGAATGACAACTTCAGAAAGATTGACAGGAGGAGAAGTAAGAGGAGGAAAAGCTTTCTTAACTAGAGCAGAAAGACTAGTCATGCTACAAAATTGGCTGGAAATATTTTTGGTCTTTTTCCTTCGAAAAGAAACAAGGCCTGTACACTTACTAAGCTGATAATAACGAAGAGAAGAAGTCAGATATTTATAGGCCAGAAGGATATCAGGAGGCCAAGGAGGATGCTGTCTTAGAAGAGTAGCTAAAGCTAAGAGAGAAAGGGTAGTAGATGGACTACCTGTCAACCAATAAGAGGGTTGAGATTCAGCTAAGCTGTTGGGAGAAATGCTTTTGACAAGCAGTTTCAGATATTCGACAGCTGTAGTGTGTTCTTTTCCCTAAGCTGGTGGATTCTTGAGTAAGAGCTTAGATAAGCATGATGTGAAGGTTGCCACATGTGGAATGAAATCTCGAATATAATTAACAATCCAAAGAAATTGTTGAATCTGTTTTACTGAGAGATTTTCATCTGGAAACTGTAGAAGTTCTTTAGCAATATGTGGGCTTGGCTGGTAGAATCCATCCTGAAATTGCATCCCAAGATATTCGATTTTTGTAGTACTAATTGTGCTTTTCGAGGCCGAAAGCATAATCCCATGCTGTTGGGTCAAGTCCAAGAACTGTTGTAACAAGGCCTGATGCTCCTCTTGGGTCTTTGAGAACAGTAAGATGTCATCGATATAAATCAATGCACTGTAGAGGATAGGCTCATAGATCTTGGTGATGGACTTTTGAAACAGTGAAGGTGCAACCTTTAATCCAAAGGGCATCACAGTCCATTGGTACTGAGCATTGGGAATGCAGAATGCAGTCTTGTAACGTTCTTCTGGGTGAATACCCAACTGCCAAAAACCTGCCTTAAGGTCAAACTTTGAGAAGATCAAAGCTTCCTTGAGATATAGTACCTGAGTACTAATTTTAGGCAAAGGAAACTTATCATCCTGCAGGAACGCATTCAGTGGCTTGTAGTCTATGACTAGACGTTTCTTTCCACGTTTCTGTTCTGAACGCTTATTGACATAGAACGCTTGGCAAGCCCAATCCGACTTTGTGGGCTCAATCAATCCTTGCTGCAATAACACGGCACACTCATCTTGTGCGAGCTTCAAGTCATCAGGATTCATTCCTGGATGTGTAGCCTTTGTAGGATTGATATCCTCATTCTTTTTGAATGGTAGACTTATAAAAAAGTCTCGATTCTTCCATAGAGGATTAGGATGAGTAAACTGTGCATGAGACTCTGGACAATAGCTCAACAGTTTATCTCGAAGTCCAGTGTAATGTGCTGGAACCTGAGTTAGTTCAAACACATTTTTCAGATCAGTGTATGGACTCATAAGGTTTCGATACTTGAGGCCTGTGGGTAGAATCTGTAGACGTCTGGCTTTACAGTAGACATCCATCCCAATCAACACATCTGGGCCTGGTAAATCGTTTCCAAGAACTTTGGTCCAAATTGTACACTGAGGAAAGAAGCGAATGCCAATTCTGCTTCTTGTACGCAACCCAATTGTAAAGATTTTCCTATCATCTGCAATAAAATCTTCTTTATAAGATGTCCATGCTTCTGCTGGTAGGATGTTGGGCTTCATAATTGTACGAGTAGATCCTGTATCCATAAATCCAATAGCCTTTATGGGCCGATCATATTTATCTTGTTGAAAGATCTGGATATGGACATATGGTCGTTGTACTGGAGTACGATCTAACTT
>JAOQMR010000213.1:7045104-7069063 GCA_027563865.1 Erythroxylum pelleterianum
ATATATAGCGGGTAACCCGCGGGTCTACCCATACCCGCTGGGCAGGGTATGGATTTTTAAAATCATTACCCGTTTTCGGTGGGCAGGGTATGGATTTTCAAAATCATTACCCGTACCCGTAAGACCCATACCCATACCCGGACCACCCGCCCGTTTGCCAGGTCTACTGAACTCACAACTATGAAGTTTGATAGGTCAAAGAGTATACAACAACATGTCCTTGATGTGACTAATATTGCAACAAGACTTAAAACACTGGGTATGTTTATCATGAACTCACCTCCTACTGAATATGAACCGTTCCATATTAATTTTAACACATTAAATGATAAGTGGAATATCGATGAATTGTCTAGTAAGCTTATTCAGAAGGAAGCGAGATTAAAGAAACAAGGAGTTCATTCTATTAACATAGTAGGTCAAGAAGCTGGAAAGAAACTCAAACCAAAGGCTAAGAATTTTAATAAGAAAGAACCTGCTAAAGTTCCATAGGTTGCTGATGGTGAAAGAAATGAACAAAAGTTAGATAAATGTCACTTCTGCAAGAAAGAAGGACATCATTAGAAAGATTTCTTAAAACATAAGGCTTGGTTCGAAAAGAAAGGTATACATTATGTTTTTGTATGCTTTGAATCAAACATATCTGAAGTCCCTTCTAATACTTGGTGGTGTGATTCTGGTGCCACTACTTATATTTCAAATATTATCCAAGGATTCTTTACAATCCAAACCATAAGCCCAACTAGCAACTTTTTCTTTATAGGGAAACAAATAAAAGGCCCAATTGAAGGTGTAGGAACTTATAGGCTGACATTAGATACTGGGTTTCACTTAGATCTAATGAAAACTCTCTATGTACCTTCAATTTCTAGAAATTTAATTTCTGTTTTTAAACTTGATGCTAGTGGATATACCTTTAAGGGTGGATATGGTTGTTTCAATTTGTATAAACATAATTCCTTTATTGGTTATATAATGCTTATGGATGGTCATTAAAACTTGACAATGTTTTGTGGTAATCCCTATTTATTGTTAATCATAATGTTGGAATGAAAGTAATTTGGCAAATGAACAACATTCTACTTACTTGTGGCATAAACATTTAGGTCATATATCCAAAGAGAGGTTAGAAACATTAGTAAAGAATGAGATTCTACTAAATCTATATTTTACTGATCTTGGCTTATGTGTGGAATGCATTAAAAGCAAGCAAACCAAACATAGAAAGAAAGGAGCCACGAGAAGCAGTCAACTTCTTGAAATAATACACACCGATATTTGTGGACCTTTTGACACTCCGTCCTTTGATGGAGAAAAATATTTCAACATCTTTATAAATGATTTTTCACGGTATGGATATATCTATGTGTTGCATGAAAAATCTCAAGATGTAAATAACCTTGAGGTGTTTGTAAAAGAGGTTGATAGGAAATTAGATAGAAAAGTGTAAATTGTAAGATTTGATTGAGATGGTGAGTACTATAGAAAGTATGATGAATCTGGACATTATCCTAGTCTGTCTGCCAAGTTCCTCGAAAGTCATGACAGATGTGCACACTACACTATACTAGGCACACCGCAACAAAATGGTGCAGTAGAAAGGTGAAATAGAATATTAATGGATATAGCTAGCAGTATGATGAATAATTCCTCATTACTCAAAAGTTTGTGGATGCATGTACTTAAAACTGCTATGTATTTGTTAAATAGGGTTCTTAGTAAGGCAGTTCCTAAATCTCCTTTTGAGTTATGGACTGGAAGGAAACCTAGTTTAAGACACCTGTATGTTTAGGGTTGTCGTATCTATAATCCACATGAAAGAAAATTTGATCCTGGAACAATTAGAGGTTACTTTATAGGTTACCTAGAGAAACCCAAATGGTACAGGTTTTATTGTCTGAACCACAGTTCAAGAATTGTTGTAACAACCAATGCAAAATTTTTAGAGAATGGTGAGGTTAGTGGGAGTGTTGAAATTAAGTTGTAGATATTAATGGAATAGGGCTGATGTTTTATTACCCATAAATGTTCTTAAACCCATAACCACAACAAATGTTGTTTCTACTTTAGAAAATCAAAATATTCAAGAACAATATTTGGATAATGAAGAAGCACCCCATGAAGAATCTAACTTACCACCAGCTCATGCAAATGAACCAGTTAGTATAACTTTAAGTAAACCTGTAAGGGTAGAAGGTTAGCTATTTCTGATAATTATATGGTTTATTTGTAAGAGTCAGATTTTGATTATGGCATTGATAATGATCCTATTTCGTTTTCACAAGCAATAGGTAGTGATAAGTCTAAAAGATGGATTGATGCTATGAAAGAAGAGTTGAAATCAATGGCTCAAAATAATGTCTGGGATCTTATAGACTTGCTAGAAGGTTCTAAACAAGTTGTTGTAAGTGGATCTTTAAGACCAAACGAGACTTGAATGGCAATATTGAAATATATAAAGCTAAACTTGTTGCCAAAGGTTATACTCAGAAAGATGACATTGATTATAAGGAGACTTTTTCACCTGTCTCAAAGAAAGATTCATTGAGAATAATTTTAGCATTAGTGGCTCAACTTGATTTAGAGCTACATCAAATAAACGTGAAAATAACCTTTTTGAATGGGGATCTTAAGGAATAAGTTTATATGAATCAACTTGAAGGCTTTTCCATTGAAGGTAAAGAAAGTATGGTGTTTAGATTGAAGAAGTCAATATATGGACTTAAACAAGCTTCTAGGCAATGGTATATTAAGTTCAATATAACATTACTTCTTTCTATTTTAAGGAAATCCCTATTGATGGGTGTATCTACAAGAAGATTAGTCGGAGTAAGTTTATATCTCTAGTCTGTATGTTGATGACATTTTGCATGTTGCTAATGACTTGGGTTTGTTGCTTAAGACTAAAGAATTTCTTTATAAGAATTTTGAAATGAAATATATGGGAGAGACATCCTATGTGATTGGAATTTCGATATTTCGTAAGAGATCAAAAGGTTTACTAGGATTATCTCAGAAAGCCTATATTGAGAAAATTCTTGAGAAATTTAACATGAGTAAGTGCTCAACAGGTGTAGTCCTTGTTCAAAAGCAAGATAAGTTTAGTCTTATGAAATGTCCAAAGAATGATGTGGAACGTACGGAAATGGAAACAATATGCTTCTGTTGTGGGCAGTTTGATGTTTTTACAAACTTGTACTAGACCCGACATCAGTTTTGTAGTAAGGATGTTGGGTAGATATCAAAGTAATCTTGGTATTGATCATTGAAAGGTTGCAAAAAAAGTATTGAGATATCTTCAAGGAACAAAGGATTACATGCTCGCTTATAAGAGGTTTGATCATTTATAAGTGATTGAATATTCATATTAAGATTTGCTAGGTGTGTTGATAGTAGAAAGTCAATGTTTGGCTATTTGTTCCTATTAACTGAAGGAGCAATCTCATGGAAAAGTGCCAAACAACTTGTCATTACTTCATTCACTATGAAAGAAGAATTTGTAGTTTGTTATGACATTACAATTCTTGAATTATGGCTACGGAACTTTGTTTCAGGACTTGGGGTTGTCGAAACAGTAAGCAAGCTGTTGAAATTTTATTGTGATAATTCTATAATAGTTTGCTTTTCTAAAAATGACAAATACTCTAGAGGCACAAGACACATGGAATTAAAAGTATTTTTTTGTTAAAGAGAATATTCAAAAACAAAGAGTGCATATAGAATATATTAGGACGGATCTCATAGTATCAAATCCTCTAATTAAGGGCTTACAACCAAAGACATTCAAAGAACATGTATTTAGGATGGGTCTTGGTTGTATTGATAATTGATAATAATGTTTGGTGATGATGGTTTAGCACTCTTGAACTTAATAATAATACGTTTGTGAATTTTATATTTCTTATTCATTATGTTTATGTATACATAATTGTATGAATAAGAAATTTATATGTATTTTCTTAACAATTCTGTGGACTGTATCTTGTTTATATACAACTTATGAACCTAAATATAATAAGTTTGTAACGTAGTGGTATATGGAAGGGAGTATACAACTATACTTTGTATGACTGCCATAACCCACATTATGTGATTTGTTATGTTGAGGTGCTTGTGATGTTAACGATTTATAAAATTTTTATTTTGCTAGCCTTATGTTACACTATTAAGTGTAATAATGAAACATCCAGCCAAGTGGGAGAACGTAATAAATATGACCTGATATTATTACCTATATTTTCTATAGGCCCATATTAAACTTGGTTTAGGGTTTTTCTTTGTTTAATAATAAATTAAATCTTGACCATTAATTTAGTACTTAATGGACGTACAAGATTTAATGTTAACAAAGAAGTGTATATAAACTAATCATCTATGTATCCTAATAAAGTACGGATAAAATACATAACAAATGTATTTGTGTATTGAGTTATCCATCAAGCTATCTAATATAGAAAGAGGGTTAAGAGGGAGAAACAATTAATGGATCTTGTCTACAACTTTGTTGAGTATCATCTATATTGAAAACTTGCTATTTATTGCAACATTTATTCATTGCAATTCACAACCTCCAGTTTTACCTCTACATATTTTTTCAATAATAGCATTGGAAAATGACAACAAATCAATAATGATAAGGAGATATTAGAATATATAAATATATATTTAAGCATAAGTCTATTTGAGGGTGTTAAAGATTAACAAACCCGAATTGATTGATTCATTGTTGTTTGAGGCCGAATGAAGTTGTGTATGACTAATTTCATTAATGGCTTAGGTAAAATGTTGTTATTGACTTTGAATTGATGACACTAACTAATTGATCTGGTTGAAGTTGCAGATCCCTTTGTTCTATAATTTCCATAGCTATCACCTTTTTCTTTTTGTTTCTACCAGGTGCCATTATATTGGATATCTAACAAAAACTTAAGTCAATCATCAACAATACACATTAACATAAGTCAATCATCAACAATACACATTAGCATAAATGTTACCAGCATTACATTTGAGACAATATAAACAAAACTTTCATGATACCTTCAGTCATCATAATCAAGATCTTGAAAATCATCATCATTAATTGCATTATGATTCAACTCTTCTTCGCTACAATATTCAGCCAAAGTATAATCATTGTCATATAATACATCCTCAATATAGTCTTTATCTCTTTCCAATACAAGATTGGCTTGTACTTCATTTACTTCTAATATATTAAGATCAACATCTCTCATATGGAATGATGATATATTTACATCTTCTATTTGTAGGGATCCGTTATTCAGCTCTGATTCATTCTTTTGATATACTTCATCACCATCCTCACCCATTGGATCATTTTCCCTTTCACAAATATCAAAAAGATTTTGGTGTTGAAACTTTTGAACAACTTTCCAATTGCTGCCCAATACGGTGTCGTTCAGGGAGAATACTTGCTTCACTTGACTTGCAAACACAATAAGTTCATTATCATACCATGTGTTACTAACATTGATGCTAGTAATATTGCCATTCACTTTTATGTTTATACCTTTTTCATTGAGATTAATCCATTTGCACTTAAAAAGAATAAATTTTTATCCTTAATGTGATGTAACTATATTATTTCTTAGATGACATCGTAAAAGTTAATAAAATTGTTGTTATGCTATCCCCTAACAATAAACTTACAATTTTGGCTTCTAAGTCAATTGTCATGATCTTTTATGTGAAATCTAACTCCATTAACAATGCAACCAGTATTCGGTCAAAGTATCATCATTGTCATATAATTCATCCTCAATATAGTCTTCATCTCTTTCTATGACAAGATTGGCTTGTACTTCATTTGCTTGTAGTATATTGGCATCAACATCACAATTTTGGCTTCTAAGTCAACTGTCACAACCTTTTATATGAAATCTAACTCCATTAATAATGTAATATGTATATTTTTTCCCACACATATGAGGTCCACATGCCAAAGCATATAATGTTGTGTCACCTCTGGCAATTTATGGTTATGTAATGGTATCATCTGTAGAAAAAATATAATTAGAAGTTTATGTCACCTACAATTTTCATTTGTTCCTGTTATTCCATGAATAACTTACTCAAGTCCTAAACCATGATGGGAAGTTAATCTTATGTCTTCCTTTAACATAACAATCCCTTTGCTTCTAATCTCATCTTTGTGCTCTCTATTTAAAAAAGTATAGATGTCAGAAGAGACAGGTTGAATGCTAAATTTAAATATGAAATAATGAATGAGAGGTAATATATATACTCCATATATAAATCGACTTCCTCACGATTGTTCAAAATATACCAATGACTAATTATGAGTTCGTCTTTAATTAACTTCACATATTTTCTTGTTTCAAGTGGCCTTACTTTTTGGGGAAAAAACCAACGAACTACCATCTTAATCAAAATCAAAGTTATTTTCTTCTGTATTAAAAGTTGTCTCGACGTCATTTAAGTACATAAAACAAAATGTCAATCATTCACTTGATATATAAGCCTCTATAATAGACCCTTCAGGTCGAGCTCTATTACGCACATAGAGCTTAAGAGAGCCTAAGAACTTAAAAAAGTGTAAAACATTAACAATTGTTACTAAATAAAGGAAAAAAGTAGAAGTTAATATAAAGTACCTCTTAATCAAGAACATCCATCGTAATTGAACCAGTCTATAACGTTTTGCCTTAAAGAGTAAGTGAATTGCCATATACACCATAACATCAAAAAAAGATGAGGGAAAACTGGTTCAAGCTTACATAAAATCAAAGTTATGTTTTTTTTTTCACATTTTCAAGCTCTTCTAATTTTAGTGTCTTACAACATCATTACTTAAAAAACTCACTCAATTGTTCCAAAGTTATAGACAAGTCCTTTAGTAAATACGCGTATATTCTAACAGGAAGTAATTATTACAGAAGTACGTGACAATCATGACTTCTTAATCTCAAAATTTTTCCCTCATTATCCTTGACACAATGGACCATATTAGATGCATATCCATTAGGAAGCTTAACTGGTTTAAGAAATTGACAAAAGTTTGTTTCTCCTTTTTTGACATGTTGTAAGGTACAGGTGGAATCATGTATAACCCATCATCTCTTTTTTAAAATCCAAATCTTTTCTTATATTTATGTATTCTAAGTCTAATCTAGCATTAATTGTGTCTTTCGATTTACCATCAATTCCCATCAAAGTACCTAAAATATTCTCACAATTTTTTTTTAATATACATGACATCAAGATTATGTCTCAATAGCAAATCCTTCCAATATGGTAAATTGAAAAATATGCTTTTTTAATTTCAATTAAGATCAAGAAAACTTTGCTTTTACTTTCTATTATTTGGGTGTTTTCCAAGTGTAAACTTTGACAAATGTGATAGCTGATCAACTACATCATCACCAAACAAGTGCAAAGGAGCTTGTCTATGTTCTACTTTGCCATTAAACAATTTGCTTCTTTGCCATCTATGCCAATGCTCTAAGTAATGGTTTTGTCTCATATAACATATTTTAATTTGTAGCCTCATTGAATGAGTTTGATGGTTACACACAGGAGAAGTCATGTACCTTTTAGTACTTCATCCAGACAAATTGACATAAGCTAGAAAATCATTTATAGTCAATAAAACAGTTGTAAGCATTCTAAAATTTTCATATTTAACATCATAAAGTTTCTAACCTAACCTCCCAGAGATGTTTTAAATCATCAATTATTGGTTTCATGTATCCATAGATATCCTTACTAGGAGCAATAGGTCCTGGAATAAGTAAAGACAATAACAAAAAGGCTCCTTTATATACTTTTATGAGGGTAAATTGTATGGCACAAGAATTATCGATCTCATGTTGTAAGAAGTACTCATATTATCCAATGGATTAAATACATAAAAGGCTAAACCATGTTGAACATTTTGAGAATCTTCTGCAAACTATGGAAACTTTCCATCAAAGGTTTCCATGCCTTTGAGTTTGTTGAATGACATAAAAAGCCTTTATAGTCATGGTTTAATTAGGAAGTATCTCAAGATTTTATGGGATATATTTTTTCTTTTCCATCATCCACTTACTACCTTGATGTACTGTAAATGGGTCATTCTTCAAGATCTTCATTGTCCTTCCAAAACATACCACAATCATACTTATAAGCATATATTGATATATATCCTAATCCAAAGTCCAACAATTTTTTTACTTCATAGTAAGATTTGGGCAATTTGTGGCCAACCGGTAATGCATCATTGATCAACTCAATCAATATGTCAAAAGATTTGTTACTCTACCTATTATATACCTTCAAGTGTAACAACTTCACAACAAAGGATAACTGTGAGAAATTCAAATACCTTGGTTATAATTCTTTTTTAGTAACTTTCAATAACTTTTCAAAATTATCTTCTGTAATACTACCAAGTGTATTAGGCAAACTAGTATCATTCATAGTCTTCATATAATTCCCCAAACCCTCTAACATCTCTCCAATCCCACCATCACCATCTTTATTAAAATCACTATCATCTACATCATTATTATTACCACCACCATCACCTATATCAACACTTCTAACATTACATGCTTCAGAATATTTGCCATGATAAATTCATGGAATATAGAATTAATCTATGCCTTGGATTAGCAAGTGATTATATACCACGTCTTGACTTTGAATGTTGAAATTTAAGCAATCTATGCATGAACAATGAATTTTACATTGTAAACCGATTTGATCTTTTACAAATTTCACGAAACCCTCGCTCCTTCTAAGTATTAAGTGAACCATCCAACTTTTTTCCATGTAGTTACATAATTAAAAGTAAATTATTGAATTACTAAACGAAATTTAAGTTGTAAATAACACAATGATAAATCAATTTGAGTTGACATACCGAGTTTGAATTATACCAAAGATTGAAATTGAGCATGTTAAGAATAGCAAGCATGACCTCATCTCAATAGCTACATGTATAAGTAATGAGTTTTAAACATACCTCTTAATTTTAAAGCAAGATTTGTAAGATTTGATTCAATGTAACCTCTCATTGTTATGAGCTTTCAGCACCTCCTTTTCGACTGCATTTGTAAATAAAGTATTGATAATATGATTCTTAAGAAGAATATAAGAGAAAACCAAATTTTTTTCACAACACCATTATCAAATAATGAATGATATGTCATGTACAATATTTAGTCATTCTATTGACAACATTAGGATCAAGTAAAAGAATATAACTTTGATTGTCATACATTATCTTTCATTCAAATATTTGAATGTTCTTTTCACATCTGACACATTTCTAAGATTATTAATGGACATCAATAAGTTAGCATAACTGGTGAAGTTGAATTTATAACCTACTCACAAAAGAAAAGAAAGTTTCTATTACACACATAATCAGTACTTTTATATGTTGTCTATTCCAAACATTCATCACAAGCTATATAAATACACTACCAAATTATACAGCATATACCATATAACTTTTTTAAGTCTTCTATCATCAAATGTAATATAAAGATGCTCATCAATGAAGGTAAAGTTTACTACTTCTCTTTGTGGTTGTGATCAATCCAAACATTATATTTGAATATAGGTATAAAAATAATGCATGGATTGATGATAAATTTGCAAAACTTAAGCTATTAACTTGATCTATGTCTAAAAAAGTTTAATGATACGTGATGATGGTGTTTGACTTTCAAGTATATCATTCTAGAGTAGAGAAAAAGCAAGCTAGGTCCACTTACATAAGATATTTAACTCTTGAGAAAGAATATAATAAGTTTTTTGTCTCCAAGATGGATAAAACAATTTGGTACTCAATCCCATAAGTATATTGGAAAAATCTAGCCAAGGATCACACTCAGTAAACAAAAGTAACAAGGAAAGGAATAAGTGTTTGATCTCTATAATCCATACCTTAAATTTTTATTTTTATTTTTTTGAAGCTCATAATACATATTAAACAACTTAAAACAAAGTATAATGAGTTTCAAACAAAGTTAAAGTTGATCTATACGAAAGAATAGGATCCTCAAATGAATTAGAACTCTACTTTTATAATTGATTTACAACGCTATTTCTGTTAGAAACATTTATACAAAAGAGGCTTCATAAATGCAAAAGTAAAAAGTATGTGGTTATTCATTCATTTTATTAACATTGTCTCTGCATACTTAACATGTTTTATCATTTGCTTACTTTATTCTAACACTTTAATTATTAGTTTAGTAGTTCTCACACCAATTTCAATTCAGATCAACATGATGTCAACATTAATATAAAAACAATATCATAACACGGTGATATATATATTGAGTAAGAAAATTATCGCAGAAAACTATAAGAAATCAAAATGATTAATTGTTCATTTTAACTGTTAATTAACCAAAGTTTCCAGAATCCTAACTACACTTTAACTATCCATAATTTTGGCCTGGTCCATCCTTTAACCTTCTTACAAGATGTATATTGATCTCTTTTTGTTTGTTTTTCTTTGAGAGTGAAAATTTTAGGAACAATTTTATTACTCAAAAACTAAATTTCTATATACAACTCAAATAATTAACAAATTGGCCAGTTAAGCTTTTCCTACTTATTATTCTGCCTAGAAAGCAAAAAAAATTTCCAGCTTGTTGAGGATGAAGTGAAAAACTAAAACATTCTCATATTCATGAAGTAATCAGGCTTATCTAGTGTCCAGAATTAATTAGGACACTTAAGACATTATAAGACATCAATAAATCATGCAAGCCCCAACTTGTTCCTTTTGAACATCATTACTTAATATAATCACAGACACCAAATCTTTCTGGTCTATGGTACAACAAACTAGTCTCTTTAATATGTGTACAAGTCCAATACTCAATGTATAATTATTATGGAAATGAATTATCTGGAAATCCAATACCCTTGTATAGAGACGAAGACAAAGACGCACACTAGCGACGAAGATGAAGACAAGGTTGGAACTCGAACACCAAAGTGGAAGAGAGTTAATCGTAGCTAGGAAGACGAAGATAGGACAAAATTGACATTTTCGTACTGTCTTTGGGTAATTAGGTTTTCAATTTGATAAAACGACATCGTTTGGGAGACATTTGACAACGAATACAAAAATGTCACCAAAAGTTCACACTTTCGCAACGATTTCTAAAATTATCTCCAAAATAGGTAACCATTTGCCGACAATAAAGCGTCATCAAAGGGAAATGTTGCTAAAGGTTTCACATTTGGTGACGAATTTTGAAATCATCACAAAGCTTACCTTTGACCAAGATTTTAGCCAAAGGGTCTACCCTTCGCGACGATTTTAGAGAAGCGTCGCCTAATGCTAGACCTATATATTATAGAAATTATATATAATATAGAAATTCTATATAATAGTATAGAATTTATATATAATCAATATTGGGGGATTATACTAAGTGTTGTTGTTGTATATGGTTACTAATATAATGATATATGGTAATTAATATAATGATATATGCATGTATAAATAACAGATAAATTTTTTCATATCTTAGTTATCATATTACAATATTTGTTATATATAAATTCTATACTATTACATAGAATTTCTATATTATGTATAATTTGTATAATATCTAGATCTAGTGTAATATATAGAACCCTTTGGCGACAAATCTAGAAAAAGCATCACCAACTGTGAAACCTTTGGCGGTGCTTCACTATCCCTTTGGCGACACTTTGTTAGCTTTGGTGACAATCAAAGGTAAAATAACTCGCCTTTAATGTATTAGTAATATTTAATAATAATTTCAATTTTTAACTATATTGCAATTATTTTTTAAATATATTGTAATTAGTATAATGATATATGATAATTAATACAGGGTCATACAGGGTCAATTTTGTAAGCTTGTTCTTTAACAAACAACCAAACATTTATTTAATTATTTACATATTTTAATTTATAAAATTGACTACTTCTTTCATAAAGAACAAACATAACATGTACTACTATTTTAGGCCCTATTAAGTCTTATTTTATTAATAATTTAGGATACTATATAATCAAAATATGAATATCATAATTATGATCTCATCATAATTTCGATTGTAATATATATTTCTATAATAGACTTTATCATATAATATTTAAATATGTATAAGATTAGAAAAAAAAAAAGTACTTTTCAAGTATATTAATAAATATAACCAACTTATTCGTTGTAAAGCTTAAATTAACATAACTTCCTACGAGGGGCCACAATAGCTTAATGCTGAAAAGATGATATGAATTGGAAGCCATTTTCTTGTGCTTAATATCGTAAAAGGGTAGGGCTGCTGAGCTATTGCCTTCAATTTTTATAATACAAAAAGGTTACGAAAGAAACGAAAATCTCATCAAGCAAACAAACGGATTGGAACAAATTCATCTTTTGCAAGTGATTTTTGACCACGAACAAAAGATGATACGTTGTTTTTGCTTTCATTATCAATAAATCAGCTGTGTATTATTTTTAAATATTAATTAAGAATCCAGGGGCCTGAGACTCTTCAGAGATCATCATCTGTATATGATTGCGACTAGTTAAACTACTATCATTTTGAGTATCAAATTTTCATGATTATTTTCTGGCACTATTTGATCATAAAAAGTTACGATTCTTTTAATTAATTTCCATTTAGAGGGCTCAAACCCAAATAACTGGAAAGGTGTTTCTTTCAAACGATAATCTGGATCCAAAATCAATATATATATATGAAGGCATGCTAATTATTCTCCCCAATATTGTTATCGTGTTAGAGTGTTCCATATTGCCTAGACATGAAAATGTTAAAGGGTTTATAAGTTGTACGAGTCAACTATCCAAACAACTAGTTCTAGTTATTTGGACAATAGTTGACCCAAGCCCAATTCTTGTTAATGGACTCTACACTCTGCCCATATTTATTTTGAGAATTTATTTTGGAGGAATAAAATCCAAAGACTTGCTGAGCATTCTCCCTAAGCCTATAATTAGAGGATTTAATTGCTGAATAGGACATAATTTAGCTGTGCTTGTTCATTTAAAGTACTGCTTTGAATATGAAGGGATGCTTTGACACGGACTGATTCTATGTTAAAATAAAACTTCTGGTGTATCACATGACATCTATGTTTAAGGTTTAAAAAACCTTTGGCACTCTCACAGATTGGCTTGACAGTGATCTAAGTCGTAGGTTAGCTTTTAACGTCCAATCTAATTAAATCAAATCATTAGCAAATAGAGAAGAAACTTTTATGCTTACAATGATCGAATCCAAATGTGCCGCATCAGAGATATCCAAATCATTGTATAGGTTATTGTACCGTACCAGTCAAGAAAAAAATATGGCATCCCTCAGTATCGTACCAGTCAGTATTCTTAATATCAGTATTGTACCGGACAAATAGGTTAAATTAAAAAAATGAGGACCAAATTAAAAGAAACAAAAAATTATACCCTACGACTAACTCTAACTCAAGCACCGGCCACCCTTAACCCTAAATCCTCACCTTCTCTCACTCTCAACGTAAAGTCTGAAAGGCATATTTTTAATCTAAGTTTAGATAAAATTCTTGTTTGACATAAAGAATCATGTCTTCCTGATCATAAAATGAATGATAATTTTTACAATATGTAAAAACTTATTAGGAACTTTGGTTTACCAATTGAGAAAATTAATTGTTGGAATTTGGGATGCATGTTGTTTTGGGGAGATAATGTAGAATTACAAGAGTACAAATTTTGTGGTCAATCTAGGTTCAAACCAAGAAAGTATACTACGAAGAAAAAATTAGTACCTTGGAAGCAGATGTATTATTTCCTATTAACTCTAAGACTTCAAAGATTATATCCCTTTGATGTTACTACATCTTATATGAGATGACATAATGAACATGAACAGGAAGATGAAATAATGAGTCATCCATCGAATGTACTCGCTTGGAAACATTTCAATAATACCCATTCTGAGTTTGCAGTCGAAAGTCGAAATATTAGGTTGAGATTATCGACAGATGGATTCTAACCTTTTGGTCAATCTGTCCAATATTCTTATGTGAGTGAGAAATCATATGTGATGAAAATAGAAATATTCTATGATATATCATAAGGTCTGCTAGTATTATCTCAGAACGACTACATCAATAAAGTATTTAAGGATTTAGAATGGGAAAACGATATGCAAGAATAGTTTCATTTAAAAAAGGGGATAAGTTTAGTGAAATTTAGTGTCTCAAGAACAATTTAGAATAGAAGGTAATGAAATATATTCCCTATACATTAGAGCATATATGCTCAAACATGCACTTAGTTGGATATCATCTTTGTTATTGGAATATTAGGTCAATATCAAAGTAATCTCATAATAGATAACTAGAAAATTACAAAGAAAGTTTGTAGATACTTACAAGGCATTAAGGGTTACATGCTCATGTAAAGAACGTCAAATTACATTGAAATGATTAGCTACTCTAATTCAGACTATGTTAGATATGTGCACTCGATGAAATCCACATTCGGTCATATGTTCCTTTTGGATGGAGGAGTAGTTTCTTGGAAAAGTGGAAAGTAGTTTCTTGGAAAAGTGGAAAGTAGTTTGTCATTGATACTTTCACTATAGAGGCTGAATTTGTTGCAAGCTTTGAAGTCACTATTCATGCGTTGCGGTTATAAAATTTTATCTTAAGGCTTGGTATTGTCAATAATATAACTAGGTCGCTAAGAATTTACAGTGATAATTCCACAGTTGTCTTCTTCTCTAGGAATTACAAGTATTCAAAAGGTGCAAACCATATGGATTTGAAGTACTTATCTATCAAAGAAAAAGTGGAGAAACAAAAAGTATCGAATGAGCATATTAGAATTGACCTGATGATAGTGGCTACGTTAACTAAAGAATTGTTATCCAAAATATTTTCTAGCTATGTTGAACAGATGGGCATTATGGACAAGTCCTTGTTAGTATGGTAGTATCATATGTATATATACATATGGTTGACTTACTTGTATTATTGTTATATTTATGAATTCAATTAAAGTTATATTTTTGCTTGTTTTCTATATTATATTATATGTATGCATAGACGGAGGCACATGGGGCCCAGTGGTGCATTGGGCCCCCAAGATTATTAAATTTTTTAATTTTTAATATATATATATATATATCAGGACGGAATTATTTAGGGCTTATTGGTGCACTGGGCCCCCAAAATTTAAAAAATTAAATATTTGGACCTTCCTATCTTAAATTCCTGGCTCCGTCTATGTATGTATGTATTATTTCAGTGTGATGACAGATTGTGTCTTTTGAAAGACAATAAAGTTAAAGATTATGGTACTCCTTAACTAAAGTTGTTTTAAGTTGAGTTGGTTACGTGATATATGGAAGGAATCACACTATTAAATGACTTATAACTTTCATGATCCAATCATTTCAATTTAGTTAAGGATGATGACTTGATAGATTCAATATGTGGTATGAGTTTATGATTTGTTGAACCACCAAGTTGTAACATAGATCAAGTCAAAGATTGTTAGATTATTTCAATGATTCGATTATTTCAATTCAGTTAAGGATGATGACTTGATAGATTTAATGTATGGTGTGCATTTATGATTTGTTGAATCACCAATCATAATATAAGCCAAGTTGGAGATCATTGGATTAACCAACCTCTTTACTAGTTAAGAGTAAGACTGTGTACTACTAAACCTCTTTGTAAAGCCCTAATAGATACCCAAGAAGCATTATAGTATGTCTAGGGTGTATTAAGAATTGAACATAAAGAATTTAGTGTATTTAAGCATAGTAAGGGACATAAAGGTAATTAACTTAAAAGACAGGGGTAAATTAGTAATTTCTTCATTTAGGCATGGATATGAATAATTATATGTGAAATATGGACTAGAATGAAATCAATTGATGACTTTATATGCCAATGTGGGAACTAAAGGAAGAAAAAGGACCAGATGTACAAATTTGTCAAAAACTAACATATGGTCTAATGGGATTGAAACATATGTCTAAGACTAGAAACTTCATAAAAAGGGAAGTAGAAGAGAGGGGAGAGGGACGTGTATGTATGGTTTTAACTCCATAATTTTCTCTTCTCATCTCCTCTACATTCCATCTCCTTAATCACATCATTTTCCATAAGGAATCAAGCTAATCCTAGGTGAAAATCAAGGTAAAAGTTTATGATTTTTCTTCTCACCTTCATCTCTCTTGCTTTTCTCATGAAGACCTGGAATTATAAGATTGGATATGGGATTGAGATATGTATTTGTGGCATTTTAGTTGGTGAATGAAGCAAAGCTAAAGGGGAAGAGAAGAAAGAGTACTAGAAGAAGAGCTAATTGACAAATTTCAAGGTTTGGGACTACACTTAGATAATTTCTGTATGTGTGCTTATTTGAATGTGTACAAAGATTTATTTGGACATGGAATGGTTGCTGGAATGATGTCTAAGTGATACTTTGCATGGAATTGGTTGAGTATGACAAGAGAGTATAACATTTCTTGAAATTCTATCTTAGGTTCTCGGTTCACATGAACTAGCCCTATTTCTTTGGCCATAACTCGGCCTATAGACCTCAAAATTAAGTGATTCCAATTAAAGATGAAACTTAATACATAGAAATAAAAATCTCTATAAGAGACTCAAACTTAATTTTGGCTTTATGATATTGGAACTTAATGGTGACCTGATGTTGTCCCTCTATTGGAGTAGCTTGTAATGTTTGGTACATATCTCATGGTTTAGAAGTCCAAATGGTATGATTTTTGGTGCTATGGAAACTAAAGATATAAAGAGATAAATGTTTAGAAGACCTCAAAGCCTATATCAAATGTTTGGTATGTGAAAAATATGGAATAAGTGTAGACCTTCGTGTAATTTGTTTCTGGACTGATTTGTTTGCCTATTTTTAAACCTACCATGGGCTTAGCCCAAATTACACTATTTTGAGTTTTTTGCTTCTGTTTTTTTTTATCGAATCATATCGGAACCTTTTTAAATGTTTATAGAACTTTGCATACACCTAGAAATAAATGAAATATGACTTACTATATGTAAATTGGGTGATTAAACATTGAAATTTAAGATTGATCATAATGTATGCTAAAGGAAATTTACATGTATATAGATGATTTATATGTATATTTATTTCTTATATATGTATAGTATGATTATACAAGTGTGATTCTAATACTATCCTAATGGTGATAAGTTATGACTTACATGTATGAACTTAAAAACAGATTTTATGTTTTCAAATGAATATCATATGATTTGTCAATATATTAATTATGAAATTGGCAAATGATTAAAAGAAATGTTACAGAGCCTATTTCAATGTCTTGGCGATGGATTTATAGGCATGCTTATAGGGTTACAACGTAGTTACTACAGTTTGACACCACTAGTGTCTTCATCTTGAGACCATAGTGTCTCTATAGTTCGATACCTTCGGGTATCCACAGTTTGATACCTTCGGTTATCCACAGTTCGATAACTTCGGGTATCTATAGTTTGATATCTTTCGATATCCACAGCTTCCGTTATTGTTGGACCCCGATTCCAGAGCCCAACATCCAGAGTCATAAACTTGTGCTTATTACCCTGTAGGGTCATTAGCCATCCTTCACAAGAGTGGTGTGACCACACCAGTCAATTATCAAAAACCCAACTTGACTTCTTCAAAGAAATTATACCTCTAAGTCTCTAGTTTGATTTGAAACAAGAATCATCTCAATTGAAGCTCTGTAGCTCAAGATATACTTAAAAAGGCCTATGTGTGTTTATACCCTAATCATGCTCTCCCAACTGACTTCTCGCTTACCTTAATGCAAACTTTCTCAACACAAATCCAAAAGACACCATTTTTCATTGAGAGATAGATACATGAGTTAGAAATCCAATGCTTCAAGAATCACTTCATTTGGAGGTCGGATGAGGAAGTTATACCCAAAAAAATAGAACATGTTTATACCCTCAATTGATTAGTACCTATCTTGGCGCGATTGCCATAACTTTCAATCTAGATATCGGATTGAGTTCTTTTTTGCACCATTTGAAATCTGGCTTGTAGATCTACAACTTTTATGAAGACCAAAAAGTGAGATTCGGCTTCCAAAAAGGTCAAAAATCGTCATTTCCTTAAGTTGTCCCGTGGATGTCCGTTTAACGGACATATATCGGGTTTAAGAGCCCATTTGGCCCAAGAACGTCTATTTAACAGACATCCATGTCCGTTAAACGGACATTGACTGGCCTGGGGTGTTTTTACACCCCAGAAGGTCCGTTAAACGGACCTAATGTCCGTCTAATGGACATAGGCATAGGGGTTTCCTAAACCCCTCCAATGCTTCCTACATCCAATCTAACTTCATTTTCACTCAATATCTCCCCAAAATCAACTCTTCTAGTGCCAAATCACTTCATAACAGCCCAAACACCAAATTTATCTCACAAAATTCTCAATTCCCAACTCATTTGGTTCATCAAAACTACAATTTTCTATTATTCATCATAGTTGTCCCATACAAGAATCCTATGGAACATCATAACTTATAATACTCATATCTTTCCATTCCGATATCCAAAATTTACAAACTTTATATTGTTGAAAAGCTAGAAAGATCTTCTACAACTTCCAAGAAGACAATTTATATCAATTCTACCTAGATAAATCCAGAATTTCCCCTGCATTTAGAACACAATACTACCCTTATGAAAATTTGAAAATAGCAATGTTAAGCTTTCAAGTTTAACACTAGTGTTAATCTGTGTAGGTCTAAGTAATAGGACTAAGACACAGGGAACATCTACAAGGACCAAAGTTAACCGTTAGAGTACCTTTGGATGTGTGTTTTGATTAAAGAATAGTTGTATATATAATGAAGGAAATTGTAGTTTCTTAACAGTTTGTAACTAAGAATTTAAGCTTTGAGTAATATCTCTTTTGGATTACCATATAAATGTAAAGATATAATACTATTTTTAAATGATAATGTTAAGAGATATGAAATTTTGTAATATGTATATGTACATCATTGAATAGACAAATCAGTGATGACAATCCTAATAAATGAATATAATTATATGCCATGAATGTATGTACAAGAATTTGGGTGTCATGTGTGTAAGTAGTTGTAGGTTCGTATAAAGGGTCTTACAATCATAATCATCAAAGATTATGAAAAGAAGAGAAAGAACAAATCATAAGAAAAAGGACTAAAGAACAAATCATAAGAAAAAGGACTAACGTAAAAGTAAACAAATAGTCATGAATCAAAGTAAATTTTTATTGCCATTATTATTTGTATAAAAGTAAAATATGTGAATTAATGAGATTTAAAATTAAAACACTTTAGTGAAGGTATCTATTCAATGAAGGAGGAAGAAAACAAAATAATCTCTCTTTGTGATAATTTCATAATTTTCTTAACCAATTTTATATTTATTTTAAGCATTTTTATAACCTCATTTGAATAGTCATACATATTTTGAATTTATCAAGCATGTTATTATGATTTGAAGTCGTAAATTGAAATAATTTTAATATTCCCTTATATTGAAATAGTCACCATTCATATTGAAATAAGGATCTGAATCAAGAAAAATCGAAAGTAGGGATCCTGATTTCAAACTATTAAATGAACGTTACGGTTGCCAAGTGTGAAAAGGCGCAACCTTTTTGGACTGGTAACGGGCACTTTCTGTGAATATGGTCAAGGGTGAGTATAGTAGGCTGGGAAAAAGGGGCGGACTTCGCTTATTACCTGCCGTTCTTTTTGGGCAGTTGGTGGGAATCCCTATCTCTTAGACCATCGCCGTAGAAAAAAGTGGCGCAAGTGGGGCCTAACTCAAGAAGCTACTTTTGACGGGTAAAACGCAACGGTGGAATGATATTTTTGATGGGTGCTTCTTGGTGGCTTCCACTTCGACAATGGCCAGAGTGAACGTTGCGACTCATGATAGTCTTAACTCCGTTAGAAAAGGGCTGTTGTGGTTTGATCAAATGATTTTTATTTTAACTCTTGTTTCTGGCAAATATCGTTGATTAGTAAGAGGCTTATGGTTCTTTGACCAGGGTTATTTACATTATTGTAGTTTTATTGGTTAAATTACTGTAGATTGACTTCAATCTAATGATCTCTTAGTTAGTTTGATGACTTCAATCTAATGATAAAAGAGTATGTCATGCACAAAAGTTTGATGGGTAAAAGAGTATGTTGCAACATGTCCTTGATATGACTAATACCGCCGCAAGACTTGAGACATTAAGTATGGTTATGAAAGACTCCTTCTTAGTGCAGTTTATTATGAACTCACTTCCTACTGAATATAGACCACTCCACATCAATTATAACACATTAAATGATAAGTGAAATATTGATGAATTGAGATTAAAAAAACAAGGAGTTCATTTTATTAATCTAGTGGGTTAAGGAGCTGGAAAGAAACTCAAACCAAAGGCCAAGAATTTTAAGAAGATAGAACCTACTAAAGTTCCACAGGTTGCTGATGGTGAAAGGAATGGAAAAAAGTTAGATAAATGTCACTTCTGCAAGAAAAAAGGATATTATCAGAAAGATTGCTTAAAACTTAAGGCTTGGTTCGAAAAGAAAGGTATACATTATGTATCTGTATGCTTTGAATCAAACTTATCTGAAGTTCTTTCTAATACTTGGTGGTTTGATTCTGGTGCCACTACTCATGTTTCCAATATTATACAGAGATTCTTTACAATCCAAACTATAAGCCCAACCAACAACTTTCTGTTTACGGGGAATTGAATGAAGGCCCTAGTTGAAGGTGTAGGGAATTACAGGCTGACAGTAGATACTTGGTTTCACTTGGATTTAATGAACACTCTCTATGTACCTTCAATTTCTATAAATTTAATTTCTATTTCTAGACTTGATGCTAGTGGATATACCTTTAAGGGTGGACATGGTTGTTTCAATTTATATAAGAATAATTCCTTTTTTGGTTATGGAATACTTATGGATGATTTATATAAATTGAAACGTGATGATGTTTTTTTTTCTGAATCCCTACTTATTGTTAATCATAATGTTGAAATGAAATGTAGTTTGGCGAATGAACATTCTGCTTACTTGTGGCATAAAGGACATATATCCAAAGAAATGTTAGAAAGATTAGTAAAGAATGAGATTCTACCAAATGTAGATTTTACTGATCTTGGCTTATATGTGGAATGCATTAAGGGCAAGCAAACCAATCATAGCAAGAAAGGAGACACGAGAAGCAGTCAACTTCTTAAAATAATACACACCGACATTTACAAACTTTTTGACACTCCGTCCTTTAATGGAGAAACATAATTCATCACCTTTATACATGATTTTTCATAGTATGGATTATATATTTGCTGCATGAAAAATCTCAAGTTGTAAATACCCTTGAGGTGTTTCTAAAGGAGGTTGAGAGACAATTAGACAAAAAAAGTGAAAATTATAAGATTTGATAGAGGTAGTGAGTAATATGGAAAGTATGATGAATCTAGGTAGTGGCTTGATTCGTTTGCTAAGTTCCTAGAAAGTTATGGCATATGTGCACAGTATATTATGTCAGGCACATCGTATCAAAACGGTGTGGCAGAAAGGCGAAATAGGACATTGATGAATATGGTTAGGAGTATGATGAGTAATTCCTCATTATCCAAAAGTTTGTGGATGTATGCACTTAAAACTACTATGTATCTGCTAAACAGGGTTCCTAGTAAGGCAGTTCCTAAAACTCCTTTCGAGTTATGAACTAGAAGAAAACCTAGCTTAAGACACCTGCATGTTTAGGGTGTCTAGCAGAAGCACCTATCTATAATCCACATGAAAGAACATTAGATTCTCGAACAGTTAGTGGTTACCATTAGATTCTCGAACAGTTAGTGGTTACTTTATTGGTTACCCAGAGAAATCTAAAAGGTATAGGTTTTATTATCCAAACCATAGTTCTAGAATTGTTAAAATAGATAACACCAAATTTTTAGAGAATGGTGAAATTAGTACGAGTGTTGAAAATCAAGTTGTGGATATTAATGAAATAAGGGTTAATGTCCTATTAACCATAAATGTTCTTAAACCTACAACTACAACAAATGTTGTTCCTACCTACTTTAGAAGATCAAAATAATCAAGAACAACATTTGGATAATGAAGAAGCACTCTATGAAGAACCTAACTTACCACCAACTTATGCAAATGAACGAGTTGGTATAGCTTTAAATAAACCTATAAGGGCTAGAAGGTCGACTATTTCTAATGATTATGTGGTTTATTTGCAAGAGTCGGATTATTAGTGTGGCATTGATGATGATGTTGTTTCGTTTTCACAAGCCATAGGTAATAATAAGACTGAAAGATGGATTGATGCTATGAAAGAAGAGTTTAAATCAATGGCCCAAAACAATGTCTAGGATCTTGTAGACTTGCCAGAAGGTACTAAACGAGTTGACTTTAAATGAGTTTTTAAGACTAAACGCAACTCGAATGGAAATGTTAAAAGATATAAAGCTAAACTTGTTACCAAAGGTTACACTCAGAAAGATAACATTGATTATAAGGAGACTTTTTCGCCTATCTCAAAGAAAGATTCATTGAGAATAATTTTAGTATTAGTGGCTCAATTTCATATAGAGTTACATCAGATGGATATGAAAACAACCTTTCTGAATGGGGATCTTGAGGAGGAAGTTTACATGGATCAACCTAAAAGTTTTTTCATTATAGGTAAAGAAAGTATGGTGTGTTACTTGAAGAAGTCAATATATGGACTTAAACAAGCCTATGTTGAAAAAATTCTTAAGAAATTTAACATGAACAAGTACTCAATAGGTATAACCCCTATTCAAAAGGGAGATAAGTCTAGTCTTATGCAATGTAGTCTTATGCAATGTCCAAAAAATAGTGTGGAATATAAGAAAATGGAAACAATTTCATATGCTTCTGTTGTGGGTAGTTTGATGTACCTACAAACCTGTACTAAACTCGACATCAGTTTTGTAGTAAAGATGCTGGGTAGATATCGAAGTAATCCTGATATTGATCATTGGAAGACTGCAAAGAAAGTGTTGAGATTTTTTCAAAGAACAAAGGATTACATGCTCACTTATAAGATGTCTGATCATTTAGAAGTGATTGGATTCAGATTTATATTTTGTTGGGTGTGTTGATAGTAGAAAGTTAACATTTTACTATTTGTTCTTATTAGCTAAAGAAGCAATCTTATGAAAAAGTGTCAAACAGTTTGTCATTGCTTTATCCACTATGGAACCAGAATTTGTAGCTTGCTATAAGGCTACAATTCAAGCATTATAGCTGCGAAACTTTATTTCAGGGCTTGGGGTTGTCGACTTAGTAAGCAAGCCAGTAAAAATTTATTGTGATAATTGTATAGCAGTCTTCTTCTCTAAAAATGACAAATACTCTAGTGGCATAAAACATATGAAATTAAAGTATTTTGTTGTTAAAGAGGATATTCATAAACAAAGAGTGCATATAGAACATATCAGGACGAATCTCATGATTTCTGTTGGACCCCGTTACCGGAGTCCGGCCATCGGTGCTCAACCCCGTTCGCGGAGCCCAACTAACCAGAACAGTAGTACCGAATTCCATTGGGCCTAAGTCCCGACCCACCTGGATGACTTGCCGGGACTAACAAAGAAATAGAAATGCGGAAGCAATACATACTTAAATCAATCATATGTATGTCATACAATACATACTCAAACAAAATAAAGTACACCGGGATGCTCAATAATGAGATGCTCCATGAACTATCCAAAATACAATACTAACTTAGTACCGTATAGATGAATAGTATTTGTATAGATGAACAGTGCTCGCCGCGGCGAACGGTACCGATGAACAGTGCTCGCTGCGGCAAAACACTCCATTCGTTGTGACGAACGCTCGCTGCGGCGAGGACACGTTC
>JAOQMR010000213.1:7081324-7119094 GCA_027563865.1 Erythroxylum pelleterianum
GAAATACATGCATATATGAAAGGAATACCTCGTAATATATTATTAACAAATCATAATGTTAATACATGAATCACAAAAGTTCATTGGCCTAGGGAACACTACTAACAATCTTTTCCTTAATGTGATCTACAAACATATACTTTCTTAATTCTTATTAATATGTTTGTTTCAACTTAAACCATTATTGTTCTTTAAGAAGAACATTGTAGCTAAACTATCAAAGTGAATCTTTAATTGTTCTTTAATATTGTTTATGACCCTCATATTTGTGATAAAGAATATATCACCTTTATATTAAAATGCATGTATTTGAGTCTTGTACAAATGCATGCATACATCGACTACTAAATACATAAGCATATTATATTTCGTCATTGCTTCCTATTTTGACATAATTTATATTGCCATTAAACATGTGTTGTTGAAATGGCTTCAATAAACTTCTCTACATCAACACCTCCATTATTCAATAATGATATGCTTTATTGCTCATTTTGATTGTTTCTAACCTTAAGCAATTATATGTTGATTATTTCCAATCTTAAACATTTATATGTTGATTATTTCTAACCTCAAGCATTTATACATTGATTGTTTAAGATGGATGAGCATATTCCTTCAGTAGAGAGTTGTAATCCAGTACTAGAGATAAAAGTGGGAACTTCTATTTCCGTACTAAGTGGGGATAAAAGTTCAACTAAAACTCAATAAAAAAGTGAAGATTGTAATCACTTTAATAAGACTAGATCGGCGTATGGGAATGAAAAAGCATAGTGTAAATATTATTAGAAGTTGTATTCTGGTAGTTCGAAAAGTGGAACGTTTCATTTAAAGAACATATGGATTTATGTAGTAAAAGGAAAATGGTATTAGGAGGTTAAACATTTTTTACCCCTAAACTTATGAAAGGGAATAATGAATTAACCGCAACAATTTATGACAGCAACAGATCAAGATTTTTGATGGCTGTCTATAGTTGAAAGTAAAAGATTCAGGATGCTTTGTAATTTACTGCAACCAACTTTCAAGATTCCAAGTCAAAATACAATGAAGAAGGATAATCAAAAGAAGGGTTATATAGTGATGAAGGCACATTATGTTGATAACGATTGGATGTTATGCAATAAATTTTTAAGGTAATTTATATTCTTTAATATTGTTATCATTTCCTTTTTCATTATGTTATGAATTTATGATTGATGTTGGTAATATTTGTACGTGCTAGGTTCATTTATGTGCCAGCACCACATACAAATGAAAATTAGCAACCATATTGAGAGACTGTTTAATGGATTTTAACATCGGCAATAAAGTATCCATGATCACAATCGACTATTGTAGCACGAATGATGTTATGATTGAGAAGTTAAAGAGTAAGATGAGAGTTGGGAGCTAATTGGTTAGTGGTAGGTTATTTCATTTGCATTGTTTTCCCCCATATTCTTAACTTGATTATGAAAGATGGGTTGGAGATAATAAAGGAAGTGATAAATTGTATTTGGAATAGTGTTCTATATTGGAGTGCAACTCCTAAAAGAATTAAGAAATTTGAAGATGTTGCGTAAATTCTATGCATTCCAAATACAACAATCCCATATGCTGAGGTGTTTATCAAACTAAGGGAAAGGGATTCTTAGTATACCTGTTTGCCAACAGAAGACTAATGGAACTTGGTTAGAGAACTTTGTATGAAGTTAGAATTATTTTATAATGTGACTAAATTGTTATCAGGACCAAAATATCCAACTTCACATAGTTTCTTTAGTATTATGTATGACTTAAAGCATGATTTATCATTGTGGATGTTTGACTCCAATGAGATTATTTAGACTACGGTGGAGCAGATGATGAAGAAGTTAAATTCTTATTGGTCTATGGTTAGAGATATTGTTGCATTGTTATATATGTTGGACCTAAGATACAAGAAGGACAGGGTTGAATATATTTATCATGCATTGTACATGATCGAGCTTAAGACCATGTAGATATCATTAAACAATTATGGTATGAATTATTTAATGATTATCAACTCAAAATAGAAAAATTCATGATCGGGATCTTAGTAATCCAGGCAGTTCAACTTCGGGTTTAGTTTCAGGCTCAACCTCATCTTCTAACCAGAGATTGACATATTCTCTTTAAAAAATTTTGAAAGAAGAAAGGGCTAGGACTTTTTATAATATGATGGAGTTAGATAATATATTATCGAAGATTGTGTGTCCGAAACTAAAGGTGGGCAGTTTGATATATTGTTACGATGGAAGAAGTGAGAAAATACTTTTCTGATCATGCAAGTCATTCCACGAGACTTATTAGTTATTCCATCATCCATCGTTGCGTCGAAATATGCTTTTAGTACTAGTAGTCGAGTTATTACTCCTCATTCTGTTCAATTTCATCCTCGTATTGTCAAAGCCCTTATATGTGCTCAAAGTTGGTTAAATTATGAAGGTATTGATAGTAAATTCTTTTCTTTTTGATATATCAATTTTATCTATTTTATATTATCTTACCTAATATTGTGTTTTTAATTTTTCATTAATATAACCACAGGTATTAATGCAGAGGTTACTAGTCAAATAAATCGATCAACTGAATGTTATTTGGATCAAATATATGACAATGAAGGTATATTTAATTATTTATTAAATATTACCATGTCCCAAATATTCATTTAATTTTATGATTACATCATCAAATATAATATTTTATACATATAAATGATTTTATCCAAACTATTGACGATCCTAGCACAACAATTTGTTGCTCTCTCAGTTTCCAGTCTCTTGTAAAGTACGTGTACAGTAAAAATTACTATAGTTAATAAATTTGGTTTTATCATTTCTCTCTTTTAATAATTAATAAATTATTTAAGTAAAATTAAAATTCGTAATTAATTGAATTGAAACTCCTAACTATAATTAACTTAATGAATTTTCCCACAAATTCCTACTCAATTGAATTGAAATTCCTAATTAATTATATATTTATATAATCATATGTTTCAATCGAAGGTTATTATTAAATTCAACGTATTTCATTCAACTTAAGCACTTTGAAATTTGTATTTTTTGAATATATTAGTGTCAATGTAACTTCAATTAACTAAATTTATAACTTTAATTTTAATCTTTTTATTGCTTATAATTTTATTTTAAATATAAATTAATTTAATTTTTTCTAGAGTCGTTAGTAAATTTTCTAAAGTATCCAAGCCGTCTGTTCTAATTTTTTCATCATTTCATAAGATTTCCAAATGTTAAGATTCAAAGAGTTTAACACAAGGTTCCATCATTTGGTTCAAATATGTTGAATCCCTTAATTTATCTAATAATTTGCTCCAATTTATTAATTATTACACATATTAAAGAATTTATATATTATTTAAAATAATCATTGTAGCTTTTCATTACAAAAAAATGTGAGCTATCATCATAGTTTACATTTACTGATTATTTATAATCAATACTTTTGTTATAGATATAATAAGATTATTATATATAAATGAACTATTATTAAAGAAAGACATTTTATTAACAATGAGGGGTTTATATATTGGTATTGTTTTATTAATTATAAGAGTTTTGGAATATGTAGTATGAAAAATTTTAATAATTATTTGATTTAAATATGTCATTAAATTCAAATTTTCTATAGATTAATAGTTTGATAATTATTAAATGCATTAAAATGTTTATTTGATATATAATAAATAATTATTATTATAAGTTTGTTATAAAAATAACATATATATTTAATAATTTTTTAGTAATAATGAGATAATTTATATATTTATGTTATTTTATTAGTTATAGCACTTGAAATTAGAGATGTCAAATAGAGCCCGCCCGATTTTAGCTCGGGTTAACCAAGCCACAAGCGGCCCACTGGCTGAGGTCTGGCCAACCTGGCCTGTGGCCCGACTGTTACTTCCAAAATAACGTCATTTTGTCAAAAACAGTCGTTTTGGAAGTTTTCTTTATAAAAAGTGGGCCGGGCAGACCTATCCTAGCCCACAGGGCCACGGGCTGAGCCAGAGGCAACTCGGGTTCGACCCAGTCCGAGCCAGAGGCAGTCTGATCCAACCCGACTCATTTACATCTCTACTTGAAATCATGTATAATGTATTAGAACATGACACATAGTAGCTAAATTGAAGATTTTGTTAGCGAGCTCAAAGTAAGTTTAGACCGCGAAAGTTAAAATTTTTGATGTACTAACTTTTGCCTTTTATCATATACCACATTTATCATTTGATCAAAAATCGCTACTAGTTATCTATTAGTTTCATAAATTACTATATATATATATTAGTTTCATAAATTACTATATATATATATATATACATATAGTAATTTATGAAACTAATAGATAACTAGTAGCGATTTTTGATCAAATGATATATATCTATTAGTTTCATAAATTACTATATATATATATATATAATAAAAGAATTTAACTTGAGTTTGTGTTTATAAGAAATCACCATGTTTATTTTAATATTTACTTTTTATATTTGTAACTAATTACATATATAACATTTAGTAAAGTACTTATAATTTCTTAACATCATTATAACATAAGTTGTTAAAATAATTATAAAATAAAGCTTTCATTATGTTAAAATTAAAAAAAGCTAAAATTAAATTAAAAATTGAGATGGGTCGGGTTTTAGAGTCCCCCTCGTGGCCCAATAGAGCCAGGCCACAGACCAAGTTACCGAGGATCACCCGGGCCTACTTTTCCCTTGGCCAGGCTAGGCCCAGGTCTCGTTTCTATTCCTAGTTGTGACTTCTGGACTTATTTTTACAACCTAGTTGCTGAGAAAGAGACATATGGCTACCTCGTGAAGAACAATAGAGTTGTGTAGAGACATAAAGAAACGTTGTTTCTTCGTATGAGATAGATAGATTATCTTCCTCTAAATGTCTATATCTAAATTCCAGTATAGGTCTGAGTGTGAGAATATGTGAACCTTTCTACATGGATATAAGTATGCATGCCATGCTAATTTATGACATGGTTATAGTGTTGATAATGGACCGGGTTAGGCCTAGTGTTGATAATGGGCCGGTTCAGGCCTAAGGCTACACGAGCTCAGCTTAAGTCTATTATAGGTTGTTTGATTGAGTCTGTTTTGAAACCTAGTCAAGCCTAGCTTGTATCATTCAAGCTTGAACTTGATTAGAAGCTTGAAACGCCCACCTCCCAGTCTAACTTAAGTCGGTCCATCACAGCCGCCTTTGATTGATGCTTATCCATGCTCTAACATCTCCTTCATTACTAAAGATGGAGAATCCTCACCTAAAACTCAACAATCTTGATTCAATGCCACATGATCTGCGTAACTAAGGCTATATTTAGTTTAGTGGTTATTAATGGTGTTAAGAAATATGTTATGATATTTTATTATTTAATTTTGGACATTATTTAAAAATAGACTTAGTTGGACATATTTGAAATTTTGTATTTTATATTACGTTTCAAGATAAGGTTAATTAGGTTTAAAATTCTAATCAAGATAGGATTTAATTGATAACTTATTTTAGTAATAATAGTTATCTTTGGTAGCAGATTTTTTGGAACTAATGTTATCTTTTGGCAATTGCTGTCTTCAAAAGACGAGTGAATTCTTGGATAGTTGTTTTAAATCTTGACTAGGTAGTTCTACAAGATTTTGACCTTTAGTAGATTGTATTAACTACTAGCTGATTCTATTAGCGGTTAGTTGACAACGAATTAATATAGCTGATTTGACCAGCGGATAACATTAGCTATCTCTTTAAAGATGTTTGGTAAAATTAGTTATTTAGTATGAGTTGTTTTATGTAAAATGATTTATGAGGACATAACTTTAAAAAAATGATTTATAAAGACATGAGTATTATATTTTAGTTTTTTTTAATATTTTCGTGAGAATTTAGATAGAGCAAAAGAAATCAACACCATCATTTAAAACAAAGGTTTATAATAATCTAAGAACATCATCTAACTCCCATTAAACTAGAAGTAATGTTATCACGAATAGTTGTTATCTCTCGAGTTCTTAGTTTTTCAATACCTTCTTGTATAGAGTTAACTTTAATATCTTCAAATATATCTGGTGGTATTGATCGATAATGTTAACCTCGTCGATTGATATATTACTAATCTCACGATTTTAAGTGGTAGCTATTAATAAAGTTAAATTTGTATGTGTAATTAAAAGAATAAAATTTATTGGAATATGATAAACTTATCTCTATTTCTATCCTTTATTAAGCTTGTATTAGATGGTGAGTTGCAATTTACACTTTTGAAGTTATTGCGGAATTGAATAACGCTGTCTAGAATCAATTGCGTGAAAGTGCATTATTTATTTCCTAAAGTTTCTATCATGCCAGGTCAAATCACGTGCTATGGAATTTTTTAGTTTTAATTATATTAAATATTTTAGTAATAATTATTGAATTAGTTGTAAAATAAAATTTTATATGTTAAAAATAAATTACATTAAATTAAAATTTTAATATATGTATAATAAGAATAAAATAAAAATAAGTTATGAAACTAAATAAAATTTTATTTTAAATTTTTATAAATATCAATTAAAATTTTATTTTACACTTTTATTATGATATTAATTAAATATATTTATATTTGTTAATAAAATAAAAATGAGAAAACTAAAATTTATTATTTGAACGAAATCAAAGGTAGTTTCAAACTGAAAAATCCGTGTTTATCGAGACGAGCACGTGCCATCCTTGACAAATTAGCTGAGAAAAAACGCGACAAAGAAATTTCCAAGTCTTGCCCACGGCGCACGTTATGCCGACCTTATCCCCAACCTAATCGTTAAAATAAGGCACCGCCTCAACCACGTAAAACCAATCTTGCCCGTCTATCTTGCTTCCAATCTTTCAATCTCGACCGTCCATTCCTCAACACTCGCTATATAACAAACTAACCTGATAAGCGAGCCATACAATTCGCCTCCTTCGTTCTGCGGTGGTGTTTTTCCTTTCTCTTAGAATATCCTCCTAACGGAGGCACGTAGAGGCGCGTGGATGTCTCATCCCTATAGATCGTGTCCGGATCTACATGTTGGTTGCCGTTTTGTTATGTGATGTTACAAATATGTGAAGATCGGGCTATGAAGTCATGTTTTTCCAGCCGTCGATCCATCTGATGTGAGTATTCGATAGTCTTTAAGTCTAAACTTTTGGTTCAATTGGTTTTTAGCTAGTATTAGCTTTCAATCTTCTGGATTTAGCTTAGCTGGTCTAGGTGTCGACGGTTTGTTTTTTTTTTGCAGATCTCTTGCAGATGTTCTTGAATAAGCGGGAATCGGTTCATATGGTACGATTGCAGGCGTCGGTTATGCTCGTGGGTTCCGGAACTGTTTGTTTGGTGATATGTAAACCGTATATCAAAAAGTATTATGTGTATAGTAATTTGTGCCTGTGGTTGTTATAGGGAAAGCAAAGATGTTAGGCCTCGCGTTTAGGTTGGACAGTACAGAATAGAACGCGAACTACCTGGTGGTTCTCGAAGCTTCTTTCGTAGCTTGTGCCTAATACGACGATGCGGTGATCTGATGTTAGATATAAATTGGATGTAAAAGATATCGGAAGACAAAACGCCAACTGGTTGAGTCTTCTTGTAATATCTTTGTCATCCGACCTTTGCCATGACAGGTGCGCTTGCATGGCAGGTCACTCCTATTCTAATAAAAAAGATCGTTTTTGTGTCTTGAGAGGGGATCGCACGGGGATTGCTCGGGATCTCCTCTCTACAGTGTGTGCCTTGTCCCAGCTTTCTTATTACGTCTCTACCAAACCAAATCCATCCTTCCATAATCATTGCGCTGCCCAGTAATGTCCGCTGCACAAATCCAGAAGGTTCTCCATGGAAAGTTAAGGTATGAAAGCAATCAACTGTCACGAAGTTCTTTATTTGACATCAGTCAATCATGGGTTAAATGGAAGGTATAATCTCTGATCTAAATAATCTCTGATCTAAATTTGAGTTCCTAAAATCATTATTTAGTAGTCTTTAAAGTTCATAAACAGCTTCAAAGCTACATGGCAAAACGGAAATCTCCATTTTGATAATCCATAAAAACTTACTGAGTTAATTTCTCTTCTGGATTATGACAGTTCCATAATGTGGAGTACTTCACTTTGATCTCAAAGGAATATTATTTGAGGTATCAATCAGTTTTGGAAATGATGGTAAGACATGAAAACAAATTTCTCCGTATTGGTTCTCATTGATTAAGATAAGAGGTGTCATCCATTGTGGAAGTGATGGTAATGATTCAAAAAAATTTCTGCGTCCGTCGTTAACTGGTAAAAGAAAAATTTTCATTTGCTTGTTAATTGCGTTTATAATCGTTTGTCGGTAAGCAAAATTCTCTTCGTCAATTTGTAGTTAATTGCTATCATGACTCGGCATCTTTTACATTCAAGTTAAATAATTATTATGCTTGGACTTGGTTTTTCCCCGGCCCCCAGTTGCTTGTAGATGAATGTAATATTTGAAGCTCTTTGTATTTTTTTTTGTTTTGGTTGTCTTTTCAAATATATTGTACTGGGAAGTTTATGAAGGCGGCAAGATCATCGCCTGCAAAGCAGATGGTGGGAACAATTGGCGGCTTTCATTTTAAGTTATAACTAGTGTCTATTTTGTGTGTGTTGGTCAGACGAATTATACCGTGGTTTGAGTTTGCGTTTTAACCGTGATTCATGCTTGTTTCTTATTTTTCAGCATTTACCAGTAAAGTGATCTGATGGTATCGAAGATTTACCAATTCCTAAACGATCTGCTCTAGTTTGATCTTTATAATATACCCCCAATTGTTTTTATAAACGCGTTTGTGTATGCATTAGTACAATTGGGAGTTTTTAAGATTCAAGTGCTATTTCATCTTTTATTGTTTATGCATTTATCAATGCTTCTATTGGTATTATTTTCTTTCGTTAGGAATCTAGCATTTTATTAAATACAATGATGCTAGTTTTTCAAAACTCCCCAACTTAAGGTGAAAGTTATATATATGATGTCTAAAAAAGAGCTGTGGTGGAAAACGCTACGTTATGTTTGTGTTCAATTTTTATGAAGCTCGTAAAGAGTACTTTAATTGCATCCATGGTAAATCTTGCGTTATTATGGACAGTGCATGGATAATTATTCAAGTAAATTAATAATTTTTTTATTTTTGTTTTCTTAATTTTGTCGACTTAGTTTTGATCTGTATTTTCCCTAATTCTGGAAGTCGTTTAAAAACGGATTTACGTATTTAAATTTTGGTAGGAATAGAATCTTTAAATGCCCGAGGAAAAAAATGTTTTAGAAGAGGTACATCGAGAGTATAGCCATTCTGCTCTCGTCATTTTATATTTTGATGCGAAGGTCTGTAAGCTTGGTTAAGCTCTCAATGATCCAATGGAATGTTGGGAGACTGGTGGTTCGAATCCGCCCAGATCTACAATCCTTTCATCACAGTTGTTTAATCATTAATGTTTATTATTAGTTTTACGCAAATTATGACATCAGATGGAAGACATAACAAAGGAAGAGACTAAGGTGATTCACGGTGGTGCTTTCCTTTACAAGTTGGATCAATTCCCATTATTAGAGGGGAGTATGCAGCAATAGCTGTCTCGTCAACTGGCCTGATCATCGTAGCCATTATAATATTATTGTTGAGAATTTATTGTATTTGCATAAATGGGACCCAATTTAGACAGTCCAAACTATACGTTTTGTTTGATTTGGCTCTTGAATCTCTTATTCTTTATCTAATACCTTTTAGCTATTTTTTTGAGGGAAAATACCTTTTAGCTTTTGCCCTGCTCTACTTTTGTAGTAATTCCTTAATTTACTTTTTGTACGAAATTAACTTAATTTACTTTTAATTTGTACCAAGTTAACTTGTTCATCTGCTTCGTGTATTCAGCTTCTCTTTTCTCTGGTATGCTCTATCCCTCGGGGCTTTATTCCCCCCCTCTTTAAATAACTACAACAGAGTATCAAATGATTATCCATAAGGTTAATAGGATATGATTTTTTAGTATATTAATTTACATTTACTTGAGAGAAGGAAAAAAGATTTGGAATAAGTTAAAATTTTAGTATATTAATTTACATTTATTTGAGAGGGAAAGCTTTAATTAAGTTACTTACGAAGCGTTGTCTTCTACTCCGATAGCTTTCTCGACTTCGCTGAAGGATACACCTACAAAATGTTCATGCCATCAAATATAACGCTTCCCAAGGCATAAAAAAAAACTGTGATAGGACAGCTGAGTTTCCTAAATTCATTTAAACAAGAGACCATTGTTTGCTGACGATGATACAATGTTTATATCAATCTTGAGAACTGTAATGAAAATTCTAACTCCATATATATATATATATATACCAACGAAGGTCGTCAAGGTCGGGAATCCTATTTCCGTGTCCATGAGCGGAAAACAACTTCAAGTTTGAACAACTAGAAGGTTTATTATGTCTCCAATTCGAAGGCGGCATATAAGATGTTTTAATATATTAGAACTTTTTAAGCTTTAGAACTCAAAAGAATCAATCAAAGGTACGTAACTGCGGTCATCTACAACTTGTATTAGTTAATTAGAATTGAACTAATATTTTTTTTAATATATGTGTCATTATTTTTATTTTCTATAAATTATTATAAGAATTTTATAATGTTAAATATCATTTTTATGAAGATTAATTATGTTTATATTCCTGTTTAAAGTATAAATATTAAGTTCATACAAAACTAATATTAAACTAAAAGCTCTTTTCCCCCCGGATACTTGATATTAGGTTGTAGTTATCTTAATTTAATTTTTTAATCAACTTATTAAGTAAAACCTAAAAAAATATAAGAAATTGAATTAATATCAATTATTTTCTGACAATATATAACTAATATAATATAAAATTTTAAATAATTATCTAATAATAAATATTATATAAGAACATTATAACAATACCGTAAATTTTTCACACTTTATATGAAAATATAAATAAATTTCCATACTTTATTTAGTTATACAAATGTGAATGGTATAAAATCATAGGGCATCGTTTGGTAGATGACATTTAAGTCATATTTTAACATATTGAATGACGTTAGCTATTTGATAGCTAATACATTTGTTTGGTTATCATTGGATTGAGTTGGTTGATTCAACTCATTCCGCTAATTTTTAAAAAGCTTCTTTATAGGAGCGTTTTGGTATTCAGCTGATAAAGATTGAACAATAATAACTATTGTGTCTTCAAAAAAGAATAGTCATAGATCTAAGAGGACATTCATAATTGTTAAATATCATTTGCTATCTAATTTATTTTGCCCTAAAAATATAACTATTATTATTATTATTATTATTATTATTATTATTATTATTATTATTATTATATGTTCTATGATTGTTATTAGAGTTATAAACTTAATTTTTGTAAAATTAAATATCTAAAATATAAATTATTATGAAAATATTCAAAGAAATACTAAGATATGATAATCATGTCCTTACAATTTTTTTTAAAGTCATGCCCTTATAAGTCATTTTATACATAAACAGCTAATACTAAACAATTAATTTTATCAAATATTTTTAATAAACAACTGATGTTATCTACTTGTCAAATCAGCTGATGTTATCTGCTATTAGCTAACTATAGATAGAATCAGCTAATTGCTAAATAGGGCTAGCATTTCATTACTCTTTAAAAAGTTCATCAAAATTATTATTCCTTTCTTGGCATCATTTAGCAATATATTTTAGTTTGTCTTTAATCCATCACCTTAATTATAACAATGATTTGTCGTATTTACGATGAACTTATTCCCTACTTCGTATTACTCTCTTGGCGTAACTCTCGCCTTTTAGAGTGCTTGTAGAACATTTCTTGTTGAGCCATAAAAAGGGAATAGGTTAATTTTCATTTCTAAACAGTTAAGAAAATCACTAAAAACAATATATAATGCGACTTAACGATACAAATTATTTATTTTTAGAGAAAATAAGTGAAATAAATTAGTTACCATGTCTTTTGTGAATACATCTAAGAAGAAACGGCCGAGTAGTGGTATAAGGAGATACCGCATTTCAACAGTAGTAGTACACTTCGCTGGGACTAGGGAGTATGGGGATGCTTGGTCTGGCGTTTTATTTCATTTCCCAGATGTGCATGCCTATATATAAAAATCGTAATTGTGTAACAAAACAAACCCATAAACCAAGTCGCAACTGGGAGGGAGGCATTAGGAGTAAGACCCTCTCCTTCGTCACTTCCCTGATCTGCTGTTTTATCAGGTTTGCTGTTGTACATTTTTATAATTCTTGCTCTGCATTTGTTGTTGGTGACCAGCTTATGTCTCGAAAACCTGTAACGTTGGCATTCTATACCCTTTTGCTCTTTCTTTTGGATTTTAATATCTTCAGATCTTGGCTTATTAGTTTTCCGAAATGACTCAATGCGAAAACAAAAGAAAGTGAAGAGGAAGAAGAGCTGAAGTTATGTTGAAGATGATTGAATTTTTTCATTCAAGTACTTAATGTGCCTTGGATGTTTTGCAGTCACCATGTCTCTTGATAGAAGGCTATCGTATAAGCATCGACGAAGTAACAATCCAGATTCAGATTCAGAGGTAGTGAATTACTAACCTATGAGGATATGAGCAAGGCTTGATAGTTGATACTGATCTGACAAGCTAGCCCTTTTTTTAATTCTTAACAAGCCAAAGCATAAATCCTTATTCTAGTGCAATCATTAGATTGCGTTGTAATATTAGTCTGAACATACAGTTCGAACTATGGAATTATATCCGTGTAGAGAACGAACTCATGCTTCTTGTACAAAAACCTCTAGGTTGGCCAACTGAGAGCTGCTCTTGAACCTCTATCTGGACGCAACTTGAAATATTGCACCTACTCATGCTTCAGGAGATACTTGGAGGCTCGGAACTGGAATATTGACAAGGCCAAAGTAATGATTGAAGCTACACTCATTTGGAGGGCAACCTTCAAACCTGAAGAAATTCGTTGGGTACCATATGCTTTTATGTATCATCTGTTTTCCACTGGCTCTTATAGATTTTAATCTAGTTATTTACACATCTGCCGTGTCCAGAGTGACGTCGCACATAAAGGTAAGACAGGCAAAGTCTCAAGGGCCAACTTCAAGGACAAATTTGGGAGGACTGTGCTTATTTTGAGACCAGGAGTTCAGGTCTCTAAACTGTATATCTTGAATTCATAACCATTATCTCCTTGTTCACTGCGGTTTTGTGCATGGATTGAACTTTGGTTTTGTTTTTCTTCTTATACAATTCATAGAACACGGCATGGACAGAAGATGGTATCCGCCATTTGGTTTATCTGATTGAAAATAGTATCCTAAACCTTTCTGAGGGACAAGAACAGATGTCATGGTTGATAGACTTCACAGGGTGGACCTTTGGAGGCAATCTCCCTATCAAAATAGCTCGCGAGACCACTAAAATTTTACAGAATCATTACCCTGAGAGGCTTGCCGTTGCTTTTATATATAATCCGCCTAGATTTTTTGAGGGAATATGGAAGGTAAACTACTCTCCCTGATTTTTATATATTAGGAAGCATAGGCATACCTACAAATTTCTCGCCATTGGGTCTAATTTGGAATTCCCAAATTCTAAACCATGTTGTTTATCTATGTTTGCCTGTCCATGAATACTAGTGATGCAAGAAATGAATTCCATTTGCAGGCAGTGAAGTTTCTCCTGGATACGAAGACCTCCCAGAAAGTGAAGTTTGTGTACCCTGACAATCAACATAGTTTGGAACTCATGAAATCTTTCTTTGATGAGAACAATCTGCCATGCGAATTTGGTGGCAAGGCCACATTGAGGTACGACTACGAGGAGTTCTCAAGGTTAATGATTCAGGACGATATAAAAACTGTCAAGTTCTGGGGAATTGACGAGAAGCCAAACCTCACCAATAGTGACCATTTAGGTTCTGAGTTGAAGGACAAGATGTTGCAGAGTTAACCATGTTACATAACTCAAATACATGGGCAATTTAGCGAAGTCTATATCAACTCACCACTTTGTTTCTTTATTTCTTACATGCACCAGTTTATTTTTTTCTTTTTCATCTTTCACATCAATGCGATATTTTGATTTCAAACAGATAAAAAATGAAAGGCAATCTTGCTGTATTACCCTTCTTTTGTTTAACATCTTATGTTTATCTAGGTTTTGTATTCTTCAAGGTTCATCACTTGTTGGGCTGCTGCTATTGGCTAAGGGCTCACCAAGTACCAAATCTCCATTTAAGGTAATATAGAATGATAAGTGAAATCAAGTTTTAGTGAGATGAGGAACTTGTTTGATTAAGATCATTTTCAATCCATCTTAATCAGTTGGCCTTAACTCGACCGATACCTGTCTTTTTCTGATTTAGAGATTAGGATAGGGATTATGATGATAATTAATGGCATTTCAGTCGCCAAGGTCCTCAACCTAAAAGATAGGTTATAAGTGAAACAAAAGCGATTGCCCTCCCCTTTCAAATATGACATTGCATCTACTTACACAATCTTGAATTGGGATGTTTTTAAAATATTTTTTTAAAATTAAATATGTAAAATAACATCTTTTTGTAATTAAGTCACAGTTTAGATTACTCAAACCTCACAAAACTTAATTCTTATAAATAAAACGTTAATTTTTGTTTAAAAAAATTAGATATCGGACCGTTATAGGTCTAATTTAGCCCATAGGCCGGCTCATTAAAAGTACCTTAATTTAGGCCCTTGAGCCAATTTATTGTTATACCTAATCTTTAACAAGTTAAATTAAAGACACATCTAAGAGTAATAAAAAATCAAAGTTATGCAAACTATAATGACTTGTATCACTAATAAAGTATCTGAAAAGTAAGAGAAACAAAAAAATGGTCACTGTCTTTTCGTTTCTAGAGCATGGAATGTACTTCAGTGGCTATTGAAGTCGGAAAACATACACCATAAAATTTTCCTTTCCCTTCTGTTTTTTTTTATTTGTTATTATTTGATATAAAATATCATGGCCCCAAATAAATAGTGGTTCCAGTACCTCTAAATTTAAGGAATCGGGTCCAAGATAAATAGCGTTTCCTGTACGTTTAAATTTAAGGAATGTGGTCCACAAAAGAGACTGCCTCGTTGAATTCCTGACCAATACTATTAGAAATTCAAAAATGATGGCTGTAGAACTACAAAGACCTTTGCTTTATTCTCATATTGTATGGAAGCCTTGAGATTAGTTGACAGTACTGATTCTTCCTTCCATCCTCATGCAAATCTCATTGAAGATATTAAAAATATGCTTAACTGAGAATGGGAGGTGTCTTGTGATCACATTCTCGGGGAGGGTAATAGTGTGGCTGACATTTTAGCAAAGATGGGTAGTCATGATAAGCTACCATTTCAGATTTGGTTGTCTCCCCGAAGTTTAGTCCTCATGGCTCTGGACGGTGATAATGTTGGAACTTTGTTTGAGAGAGCTCGTTAGCTAGGCTTCGTTCTCTGTTTTTGTTATCTTTTCCTTTACTTTATTGTTTTAAGTTTCTTTTGCACCACAAAAAAAAGAACCACAAAGACCATTGTAATCATTTTCTTACCCTACCGTATGGCATTGGACGGTATGTATTGTACCAGCCAAAAAATAGTACAAAATATAATATTTTAGTACTCAGTTTTAATACCGGCTAATGCTGGCTTGTTTTGCCTGATACTGACAAGTACTATCGGTATTTAGAATATAGGCTATACATTGGCTGGTGTCGAAAATTTTAAAAAAATTAAGAATGTTTGGCCTCAAATTTTTGTATTTTTAAAAATTATTAATATAAATATAACAGTACTTTATTATTAATAACAATTACATATTAAGATAAAATATATATTTTTATTATTGAAAATTAAATATTAAGATAGAAATTATATTTTATTATTGATAATAATTATTCTTTTTATTTGATATTTTAATGTAATTATTATTTATTATATAATAAAATTATAATATTTTAAATACTTTGTATTGTTCTTAATTTTATATTTCTATGATGATAAAATAATTTTTTATATTAATTATAGTTATTATTTATACGTGGAATATGTACAAATAATATTAAGAAAATAAATAAATTTTTTTATTTTAAATTTACAATATTATTATTTTTTGAGACAGATTGATTTAAATTATACAGCTGGTATAATATTGTATCAGAATCTGAACCAGTATTAACTCCGATACGATATTTGTAACATTCAAAGACAATACATTTGTAAATATTCACAACTTTACTACAAAAAGAAAAGGATAGTGACCAAGAGGGGAGAAGATCTTCTGCTCCCATTATTCTGTTCCTCTTGGGCATCTGCTCCCATAACTTTGTTCCTCTTGGGCATCTGCTCCCATTATTCTGTTCCTCTTGTACCCAGTCATTTTCATTTATCTAATTTATTGCAATAAATGGACGGATTAACTTATGAAAGTGGGGTTTGAAGCAGATGGAATAGATCTATTCAGAACAAAAGGGCCTACTTTGTTTAGACTTTCCAATTCCATGCATACAGTTCAAAGGTCAATGCATCAGCCTCTCGTCTTCATGTTGAAAATGGGGATGCTTGGCTTTGAGTTTGCGAATGAATCACTTTGTATGGAAAAATAGATTCGGTTAGTTTTATATTATGATTATAGGACACATTTTATATTTAGGAATCGTCTGTATGTTTCATATATTATAAGATAAAGGTTGTCATGTTAGTAACATACGTGTTCTTTTAATTAATTAAAATATGATTAATTAATTAATTATATTATTTTCTTTGTTAATAATTAAATGTAATTAATTAAAATATATTAAAATTTGATATAAAAAATTTAACACATTTTTATTTCTAAAATTTTATTTTATTTCTTAATATTTTTAATAAATCAACCAATATTAATAATAATGACAATCATTCATTATCTTAAACAACCATCGTAATTATAATGATTATATCAATTCTTTTTTTCGTTATATTAATTTCCATTCATATTCTCGTACTATATTAACTTCCACTCATATTTTCATTCTCTTATGAACCAATCGTCCTCTTACTCTTATTATGTAATTGATGCAATTTAATAATTATTAAAAAGTCGTGTTTTTATCCTAATATATGTATCGTAACTCTTCTTGCTCAATTTTACCGATTAAATATACTGAAATAATAATATTGTATAATATAATATTAATTCCAAAATTTATTACTAGCAAAGCTCTCTCCTATAGTTGGCAGAAAAGCGGTGGTATCAAGAAACTTCTCTCCATTCTCGCTGCTGCTTCTGCCTTTTGGTCAGCTTTGGCAGTCTAGGTATATCTGCATCTCGTGTATATTTTTGTTGTTTACTTTTCTTTTAATAACAAGATAAAAGGGTAAGAACATTGAAACTAAAATTATAGCCTGGATCTGTCGACTCGGGACTAAGGAGCTTCTTCTACATCTTTTGTTTAAGAGTAGTTGAAGCTGCAAACACTGGTTTCGTTTGAAGGAGCTGATGGGATCATTTTAGACTTCATCACCTATATACGCTGTCATTAGCTGCGTGCTTCTTTCAGGTTTTTATCTGTCCTTCAGTTACGTTTCCAGAACTAAATGTAAAAAGAAAAAAACAAAACAAAAGGTCCTTGATGCTTGGTCAGACATCAGGATTCCTAGAGTCCTGGACTTTTCTGTCCTGACTCTGTACCTTAGGGAGATTACTTTTTAATCAGTAATTTCGTTGTGTTCATGTTTCTTCTTAGTTATGGAGGTAAAGAATTTCATGTTCTTGGGCCAATAGTTCTACTGTCTCTGTCTGAGTTATTTAATTTTTGTACTGGAACAGTAAACACAAACAAGATAGGGCCCTTTGCATGTGGGCATTTGCAATCTGGCAGATTTTTTGGCAGGGATCGTCTGTCTTTCGGTTGCTTTTTAGCTCTTTCAATAATTCTGCTCGTAATGATTTCAACTTATGAGCTCAATTTTCTCTCTGGATTTACAGGGTAACAGGTATTTCCTACAAAGCATCTGAATTTTCCCGTTGACAAACTGCAGTCAACATGTTTCTTAGAAGAAAGAAATCGCAAAACCATGGAGAGGACGAGCACATTGAGCGAGATGCAAAGGTAGTAAGAAAATGGATATAGAAAGTAACCACTCTCAATTAGCCCTCACTCTGTTTCAACTGCACCCTACAAAATTAAAAGAAAAAAGAAAGATTCTGATTGTTTCAATTTCACTGCCACTTAACTCGAACTATGGAGAAAGGGCACTAAATGCTTCTTGTACAACTTTCAGGTTAGTGAGCTGAAGGCCGCCATCGGACCCCTGTCAGGACGCAGCTTGAAATACTGCACTGATGCTTGCTTGAGAAGATACCTGGAAGCCCGGAACTGGAATGTTGACAAAGCAAAGAAAATGTTGGAAGAGACACTCAAATGGAGGGCCACTTTCAAGCCTGAAGAAATCCGCTGGGTATGACAATATTCTTTTTCCTTCGTTGTATTCTTGGTAAAGTATCACTTCAATCCAAGTAATCCACCTTCTGGTTCAGAGAGTTAAGTTAAATTGAAAGAAATAATAGAGAAGTACCTTCCCTAACACGGGCCGGGAGACTAATATCGGCCAGTTCAGGAGTTTTTGGTTATGCATATCTCTACTTGCAATTTTCATTTAAATGGTTATCCTATATCTTCATATTCTACTCGGTCGATCTATTTAACAAAATAGACAAGTCAATTCTCCAGCATGAAGTTGCAAAGGAAGGAGAGTGCGGTAAAGTCTCCAGAGCAAATTTTTGTGATCGATATGGCAGGACTGTGCTAATAATGAGGCCAGGATTGCAGGTCTGAAACAAACCACCTAGATGCTTATGTTCCTATTATTATGTTGATGGTTGTCTCTCTCCCCGTAACATCGATTTACTATGCCAGAAAGCTGCCTGTACAGAAAAAACTATTCCCCATTTGATCTACCTTATCGAAAATAGTATCCTTAATCTCGGTGAGGGTCAAGAACAGATGTCATGGTTGATAGACTTCAGTGGCTGGACATTAAGCACCAACATACCTGTTAAAGTGGCCCGCGATATCAGTTACATTCTGCAGAACCACTATCCTGAGAGGCTCAACGTTGCATTTCTTTACAATCCTCCTAGGATTTTCGAGGCTTTTTGGAAGGTTTGTGCTCATGTAAATTTCTTGCAAGATTATGCACAGTGTGAGTCTTCTAATCTTTCGTTTTCATTTGCAGGCAATCAAGTATTTCCTGGATCCAAGAACCTTTCATAAGGTGAAGTTTGTGTACCCAAAAAACAAGGAAAGCGTTGAGCTCATGAAATCTTACTTTGACATCGACAACCTCCCAAGTGAATTCGGAGGAAAGGCTACACTAAAGTATGATCACGAGGAGTTCTCACGGTTAATGGCTCAGGACGATATAAAGACTGCCAAGTTTTGGGGATTTGACGAAAAGCCTGACCACATTGTTGATGGCCATTCTCAGCACTTGGAGCACCAATCCAACTGAACTGCGTCCTGATGTTGGAATCTGCTTGTAACTCACCAAGTACACCAATGCAAACAACTAGCATTAAGTTTATTATCCAAGCTCCCGTCAACATTACAAACGATGTTTGATACAATGCAACTTAATCATCATTAGTTTATACTTCTCATTCCTATTTTTCGATGTCATGAAAAATTAAGATTGTAATGAATTTAAATGTTATAGGTCCAAAGTCTGTAATTTTTTCCAGGTGAAGGATTGGAGATGTGTTGAACCCATTCAATATGAGCTCCATTTACTTTCTGCAGAGACAAGTACGGAGAAAACAGTATCTCATTTTCTATCAATCTCATTTCTTCAAATCAATTACTGCATTAGTGATTCCTCTTAGCACATTGATAAGTTTAATGCATGGTAGTCATGCATTTCAAGTGGGTGCGGAATATCAGCTGAATTAGTGGGAGGGATCGTGGTTTCCCACGGTTCCATGCGGAGTAGCACAGGATGTATGAAATACTGGAACTTGTAGATTTTAATATCATGGCGCTAGGTCATTTTGGCGAGTAAACTTCTGTATCGAAAATACTGATTTCGGACAAGGTGAGCTAACCAGCTACGAAATTTCGCTGTCTGATTTAGTTGCTGATCGAACACCGCATTTCAAACCTTGATCTAGTAAACTTCCGACCATCAATCGAAGGCATCATTCTTGAGCTAACAATCAACACTGAAATGTAATCAGCTAAAGGAATTACACCAACAATTTTGTAGAGATTGACCCATGATAATAACAAATCAATGGTAAATGTAAATCCTGGCTCTGATACCAATGTAAATTTATATTTAAGGACTAACTTTGTACTGGATCGATTTGTTGATTGCTAATCTTCGTTTTACGGTTGGCTACTAGAGTCACCGATTAATCCGCGTCCCAAATTCTAAGCCTTTGATGATTGCTTTTCGTGAGAGAGTATGGAGAGAGTAGGGATGAATGTTTCCAGATTCTATTCAATGTAATCATCATTTCCTCCTTTTATATGAGAACGATAACCGTCGGAAGTTACTTCTTGTGTAACTTCCAACAATCTTCATCCTTCTTACAAGACACAAAAAGCTTTGCCATTTAGCTCATATATTGAGCAATCAATCACCATTTAATTGATTTATTTTGGGGATTTTCTAGGATTAAAGATAAGTCATTAAAACACCATCTAGCTTTGGGAACTATTGACATTTCTAATTGATCTTTGGTGGATGCCTCGGAGTGTGCATTTCATTTGGTGCAAAGGAGACACAACCATGAGCAAGGAGATATAGTCGCGAGGAAGGAGACATAGCGTGAAACATTCTATTTGGTTCGGAGACCAACTTCCGGGCATAATGGTTCATATGCTTTAATTATGTGCTATTTTGTTATGTGAAATGGTTGCAAGACAAGATCATTTAGGCTCTTGTTGGTTATAATTTCTTTTAACCAACAATAACCCAAATTTTAATGACCAACTCAACAAAAATTGAAATTGAAATTATGAATTGTTGAACTGATGATATGAATGAAATTAAAGGCCTAAATTTTTGAAGCCTAAATTTGAAAGCTTAAAAGCAAAGGTAGAAAATCTGAAAGAATTTAAGGGATAAATTAAGAATTAATTTAAAACTCAAAAGTCAAATACCCATCTGAAAGTTGTCAAACCAAAATTGATTAAAGTATTATAGAAGTTCTTTGTCACTTAAAATAACAATGGAGGATAGAAACAATTGCTATAAAAACTTAGAAGCAACAGGCAAGGAATAAAGATTCAAAGCAAACAGTACATATAACTTGGATAAAATTAATAAGATAATACAATACCTGTAAGTGGAAAAAAATTAGAGAAGAGAAGAAAATTGTAGAGACCAAAGAATTGGAAGAGGCCAAAGAAAGAACTTAAAGAGACCAAATGTTGAAAAGAAGTAGAGAAGACAAGAATATTAAAAGAAAAAAAAACCAAAAATGTCCATCAAATAAGTGAAGAATAAAACTTACTAGATTATATCATAGAATCTAAACTTAACCTAAACTTATCCTAAAATTTGATATTTTTTAGAAAATTTGAGCTTTAACTCAAATTTTATTTAATTCAAATTAAATCTGTTAATTTTGAGTTGAATTGAATAAATTAAATTAGATCAAAAATATTTTATCACAACTATTTATAGGTAATTGCCATGGATGACATGGCATCAAAATTAAGAATATTACAACAGACATCGTGAAAGTGATGTTCATAGAAGCATAATTAATGGAAAAAAAATCCTGCAAAATCAAAATTAGAAAACATCTCCATCATAGATTTTAGGCGAGCACAAGTTGCACAACTGTTTATTACTAAAAAAATCAATATGAATTTTCATCATGCTCAGACAAGTGATATGAATATCAGTTCATCCGGTCCGTATTGGTCCGTACTATATCAAACCAAAATTGGTACGAAATAAATGGTAGATATATCGGGCTTAAATATCAATTGATATCGGCCCATTTTAGATGATACTGATTGGTATCAACCAGTATTTAAAATACCGATCGGTACAGAAAATTTTAAAAAATTGAGAGATTTTTTTGTAAAAATTTCAAAAAATTTTAAAATCTCTCACCCTCTCTCCTTCCTCTCCTTCCACCATTTTTCAAAAAATTTTAATTAGTTATTTTATTTACTTCAACTTTTAAAATTAGTGTGAATTTTTAATTTTTGTTTTTAAAATAATAATAAATATTTTTATTACTAATAATAATTATACATTAAATAAATCTTAAACATAAAGTTATTTTTATTTAAATTTATTTTTAATATTTTATATAAAATTTATTAATAAAAATAATTTATTTTTAAAATAAATAATTTAAAAATTATTATTTATAAACTAATATTTATTTTATAAAATTTTAATTATTAAAACAAAATTTATTTAAAATCTATATATTTTAATAATATATTTTAAATTTAATTATGTTTATTAATAATTATTAAATTAATTTTATAAATTAAATTAAAAATTTGATTATTATTTATTATTATGATTTGTGGAGACAGGGTTAAAAATATACAGTACAACTGTACAATATAACAATGGACCATTTTGTAATTTTTAGAAAATTTCAGGGACTATTTCATAAATTTAAAAAATTTCCCGAAATGGTACGCGATATTAAATATTAACCGATACCGGTACAGTACCATATCAGAATTCAATCTGTTATTAAGTCAGATACAGTATTCATATTGGCTCAGACGAAGGATAATTGAAAATATAAAAATTAATAAATAATTAGAATCATGAAGTATTTTAAGGTCTATAAATATTGTTTACTTGAAATAAAAATTAAAGGTGAAAGTCAAAGCAAGGAGCTAACACTTGCGTGACACTTTTCCTTTCTAAAATTAGCTCAAGTTGTAGTCCCTCGCACATTCACCAAAAAAGTAGTGCCTATCAAAACGACGTAGCTCGCTCAAACTATTTGACGAGAGATGAAAAAGCTCCGTGAACACGAGAAATGATCAAAAACCGGAACAATAATGGTGCATAGTGCCTACGATTCCTTCCAGCTCCTCGCAAACTGTCCAACCAAGATCGATGCAATTGCATCCTACGGATCGAATCTTCTTCTCGGATGCTCCGATGGAGCTCTCAGAATTTACGGACCGGAGTCCGCTGTCTCCGACCGTGCTCCGATCTCCGACTACCATGGTCACGTTCAGGAGCTGCGAAAGGAGAGTTACGAGCTTGAAAGAACCGTCACAGGGTTCTCTAAGAAAGCTATCTTATCAATGGAGGTTCTTGTCTCGCGGGAACTGCTTCTCTCCCTCTCTGAATCCATTGCCTTCCATAGGCTGCCGAATTTGGAGACTCTTGCTGTGATCACCAAAGCGAAAGGTGCTAATGTGTTCTCGTGGGATGATAGAAGAGGGTTTTTGTGCTTCGCGAGACAAAAGAGAGTTTGTATCTTTAGGCACGATGGTAATTACTTGAATTGGTTACTTCCTTTCTATTCCCGGGGTTTTGTTATCTTGTACTAGATGTTTCGAATTGTTTGGGTAAGTTTTTAGGTGTTAAGAGTTATGTTGTTATTATTGAATAAACTATATTTCAGGAGGACGAGGATTCGTGGAGGTGAAGGAATTTAGTGTACCAGATATGGTGAAATCCATGTCTTGGTGCGGTGAAAACATATGTTTGGGAATTAGAAAGGAATATGTGATACTGAACTCTACAAATGGTGCATTGACTGAGGTGTTTCCTTCTGGGAGACTCGCCTCTCCTTTAGTTGTGTCCCTTCCTTCTGGGGAACTTCTTCTTGGAAAGGTACTCACTATTCTGTTTTGCTTGTTTTAATATTCATCTCTATGTTTTCTTGTTAGTTTAGGACATTGTGTAGCTTACTTCTTCTGTTTAATTTTGATTAGACTCTTTCTAATGGTAGATCTCGGATTTTAATCTTGTCATTGTTGCGAATAGATGCATCTTATAGCCAAACATGCATTGAAACATTTCTAGCTGAGATTCTCAAAAGTTCTGCATCATTTTAATTTTTGATCAATACTCATAACTTGTCCTGGCTTGTTCCTGTTTGTTCTAATTTAAGCTTGTACACTTCATTTGTTATTATCATGAAAGAGAATGAAATCCAACTTAGAACTTTTCCTTCTGAATTTAGGAGAACATTGGGGTCTTTGTTGATCAAAATGGGAAGCTTCTTCAAGCAGAGAGGATTTGTTGGTCAGAGGCCCCCTCTGTTGTTGTCATTCGGAAGCCTTATGCTATAGCTTTGCTTCCGAGGCGTGTTGAGGTAGAACAATTATGGACTGGATGAAATCTCTTTCTCCCTCTTGGTTAGTTTGTTTGCTTGATAATGTGCTACTCATGTTCTGCAGATTCGGTCTCTACGTGTACCATATCCACTGATACAGACTATTGTTCTTCCAAACATTCGTCATCTTAGTCAAAGCAACAATGCAGTAGTTGTTGCATTGGACAATTCTGCATATGGTCTCTTTCCTGTTCCTCTTGGTGCCCAGGTATTCTCATAATGTTTATTTGTTTCCCTTCACTTCTCTTCTCAACTTGTATATATGCTTCAATGCCTGTAGCTTGCCTGCAGGTCCAGATATTTCGTAAAAGTTAATCCTGTGAAGTTTCAAGTTAAAGATTGGACTGTTCTAAGATTTTTTTTCAATCCTTAAACCGTTTTGCTCAGTTTAATTATTTCCCTTTTCTATTTTCTTGAACCTGTTCTTTTCCTGTTGGTTCAAACCTGGAGAAGATTGTAAAGATATTACACCATGGAATTAAAGGCCTTAATTATATTTCAGATTGTCCAGTTAACAGCATCTGGCAATTTCGAGGAGGCCTTAGGTTTGTGCAAGCTACTTCCTTCAGAAGATTCTAGCCTTCGAGCCGCCAAGGAGCAGTCAATTCATATAAGGTTATACATTTTCTGTGGAGCAATGATTACTGCTAGAGATTTTCTTATATTTAATCAAACTTTTTGTCCATGGAAGCCTAGCTCAACCATAAAACATGTATATGATCTGGAGTTTATATTTGTGGGCCTGTTTGCATTTGGTAAAACTTAGTTCCAGAACTTAATATGATTGTTACGTTAAGATATTTACGAAGATCATGATTGACCTTTTTGGATGAACTTTTTACTGACATGTTCTTCTCTTGCAGATATGCCCATTATCTTTTTGATAATGGGAGCTATGAGGAGGCTATGGAACACTTTTTAGCATCTCAAGTAGATATCACTTATGTGCTTTCTTTGTACCCGTCTATTGTTCTTCCAAAAACATTTATGGTTCCTGAACCAGAGAAGCTGATGGACATTTCTTCAGATGCTTCACATCTCTCACGGGGCTCATCTGGATTGTCAGATGACATGGAATCATCACCTCCCTCGCAGCTATTGGAACTGAATGAACATACAGAGCTCGAGTCCAAGAAGATAAGCCATAATACTCTCATGGCTCTCATTAAGTACTTGCAAAAGAAGAGATATAATATAATTGAAAAGGCCACTGCTGAAGGAACAGAAGAGGTTGTTTTAGATGCTGTTGGAGATAACTTCGGACCATATGACTCAAGTAGGTTTAAGAAAACTAATAAGGTATGCTACCCATTTTTTTTCTCATTAAGTTTTTGTGGGACTTTGCTGTTCGTAAGCTCCATATGTAGATGGAAACTTGTATATATGGGTGTAAATCCTTTCTTAGGAGGTTGTTTGCATTAGTCCTCCTCTGATGCTAAGATGTGTTAGACAATTTCTGATTGTGCACATGGGTATCGTTTGTATTTATCCATCTTATTTTTGTTTGCATGTGATTCCTGAAGTGTTCAGGAGTCCAATTTATCAGAACAATGCATTACATGGCATACTAAGCCGTACATACCTTATTTTTGAACTAACACGGAGATTAAGTTAACCTCTGTGCTATGGCCACTTGCCCACCTCTATTTAAGGAACTCATTTATCTTTGGCCCTTCAGGGGCGTGGTAACATTACTGTTAACTCAGGTGCTAGGGAAATGGCTGCAGTACTGGATACAGCTCTCCTTCAGGCCCTTCTTCTTACTGGACAGTCTTCAGCAACTTTGGATTTACTGAAAGGTCTTAATTACTGTGACTTAAAAATATGTGAGGAGATCCTCCAGAAAAGGAATCATCATACTGCATTATTGGAACTTTATAGGTGCAATTCGATGCACCGAGAAGCACTTACGCTCCTGCATAAACTAGTTGAAGAGTCGAGATCAAACCAATCCAAGGCTGAGCTTAACCCAAAGTTTGAGCCCGAGTCTGTCATTGAATATCTCAAGGTTTTTTGTTTCTTTTCTTTCATGCTTAATTTTTGTAAACCAACATGTAACTAGTAAGAAAAGAAGAATAAAAGGTGAATCACATTCTAGAATCTGACTCTCTGTGGTTCTTGAGAAGGATGATGTTCAAACTAGTGCTGACTTAGCATTGCATGCTTTGCTAATGGATACCACTTACCAGCACTATTTCACTTTTTGGAATAGAAAAACAAATTGGATATTGTTATCAGCTCTAATTGAGAGGGATGCTAATTCCTCATTTATCCAGCATTTACTCTGTGATGTGAATTCTTTTATGGTTCACAATTTGAGTTTCATAACATATTTATATTAAACTTGTTATTGCTTTTAACCACCATTAGCAGGAGGAAAGTAATATAAGGTTTGCATTCTATTAATGATAAAGAAGAATGTTCCAAATGCCCTCTTGAATAAATAGTTATACATATCGACACTCAATCTTGTATACCTTAAGAGTTTTTTGTGGATTGCCTTGTGTAGCCTCTCTGCGGGACCGATCCCATGCTTGTCCTGGAGTTCTCAATGCTTATTCTTGAAAGCTGTCCAACACAAGCTATTGAGCTTTTTTTATCTGGAAATATTCCTGCAGACTTGGTGAACTCTTATTTGAAGCAGCATGCTCCAAACTTGCAGGGAAGATATTTAGAACTGATGCTTGCAATGAATGAAAATGGGATCTCTGGGAACCTTCAAAATGAAATGGTAATAATCTTGTAATTAAGACTGTGCTCACAAAATCTTTTCATGTTATATTTGCAGAGTATATTGAGCTACTAGCCCATTAAGGTTTCTGAAGTTATGCTTTTAAATTTATTATGAGTAACTGTATCTAAAACTATGTTGGCGGCAGATACAAATATATCTCTCCGAAGTGCTTGATTGGCATTCAGAATTGAGTTCTCAACAGAAATGGGATGAGAAAACTTATTCCCCAACAAGGAGGAAGTTATTGTCTGCTTTGGAGAGCATATCAGGATATAACCCTGAGGCTTTGCTAAAGCGCCTTCCAGCAGATGCACTATATGAAGAACGTGCACTTCTGTTGGGAAAAATGAATCAACATGAGCTTGCGTTATCTCTCTACGTCCACAAGGTATTCTTTGATAAGATAAATAGATGATGTTTGTTTTCTAGGAATAATGAGAGGCTGAATGAAGTGAGATATCATTTGCAAGGAAACTTTCTATGAGGCTGAAAGGTCTATGTTTCTATTTCACCTTTAATCAAAATGTTAAGACCATAAGGCACCAAATCTGATGGAATATAATGTGTTAGCCTGTCTCCTTAATTGATCCATGGAAGTTGACAAAATTTTATTTCCTCCTTACAGCTTCATGTACCTGAACTCGCATTAGCTTATTGTGACCGGGTTCACGAGTCTGGACACCATTCTTCTGTAAAATCTTCTGCCAATATATATCTCACTCTTCTTCAAATCTATCTGAATCCCAGGAAGACGAATAAGAATTTTGAGAAGCGAATTACTAATTTAGTATCCTCTCCAAATACAAGCCTACCGAGGGTTAGTTCTACTTCTGCTAAATCTAAAGGGGGTCGTGCAAATAAGAAAATTGCTGCAATAGAGGGTGCAGAAGAAATGCGATTCAGTCCTAATAGCACTGACAGTAGCAGGAGCGATGTTGATGCAGATGATTTTGATGATGAAGAAGCTTCAACTTTTATGCTTGATGAGGTCCTTGATCTTTTAAGCAGAAGATGGGACAGAATCAATGGAGCACAGGCCCTCAAACTTTTACCTCGTGAAACTAAATTGCAGGTATGAAATCGTAGAATATATGGCTTTAGTAGTATTAGTTTAGTGGAAGCTGAGTGAACTATGAGGACATGATCATTGTGTATTTACTTGAATTAGTCCTTGCACAAGTCAATTATGTATTTAATTATTTTAATCGAGTTTAGGGAATTTGAATACCTCCACTTTTGAAGATAGATATAATTACCTGAGAACTATGCTTTCAAGGTGGACATATCTACTAATAAATAGATTAAAGGCCTACTGACGTATCTCTTCTTTAATTTCGTGCAATATCTGATACATTTGCTTTACTGGCACTATAATATGTATTATCTTTCCATCTTTCTTTTTGTAGAACTTGTTACCATTTCTTGGACCTCTTCTAAGAAAATCCAGTGAAGCATACCGGAACCTTTCAGTGATCAAGAGCTTGAGGGAGAGCGAAAATCTACAGGTGGGTGCTATAGTGTGCATAAATTTTACTGGTATTTGTGAATAATGCAACATATTTAGGATATGATGTTTTATTTTAGACCACAGAAGCTATTTGACTAGACTGAGGATCTATATTTGCTTGAGATGATGGATTGGACCTATTAGTTTGTAGTTCTAACAATTTCTGTTGTAGAGGTCAAGTTTGATTTATACTGAATCTATAACCTGTGCATGGCATTGAATAGCAGGACAGCTTCACTGAAACATGTCTAGAGGCGAGCTCTTAACAATCAACCTGCATCATCTACTGTGCATAACATGTTCTAAACAAACTTGCGCTCATAATAGATATTGTAACAGTTTCCCTAGTGTACTCAATTCCATGGATTGACATGTCTTTGGGTAATTTTTTTTTAAAAAGCAAACAAGGCCCAGGTGTTCAGCTGTCAATTTTGTTCCGAGTCTCTGCATGTTAATTATTCTAGGTGCACTATCTGCTCCACCAAATGATTCGGTACTCCCAACTTGTTTTCCAAGTCACTTTCACAAGTTTTTGCTTTTGCACTCGTGTCTCGACCATTTTCAAATTAATTTTGTATTTACATCTCTCGCGTCTTTCATTATGTTAAATCTGTCGCCTCTTTCATTATTTAAACAAACAGTCATGTGGAACAGGTGAAAGATGAATTATACAATCAAAGGAAAGCAGTTGTGAAGATTACCAGTGATAGTATGTGCTCGTTATGCCACAAGAAAATTGGGACGAGTGTTTTTGCAGTCTATCCGAATGGCAAAACCCTAGTGCACTTCGTTTGCTTTAGGGATTCACAAAGTATGAAAGCTGTGGCTAAAGGCTCGCCACTTAGAAAACGATGAGTAGGGATTTTTTGTAGGGGGAATATATATATGCATTATTCTTCTACATAATTGCAGTTTCTTGCACCAGTTTGGGATGGAAAGGTTATTCCTCAGCTTAGGTCCTCTATGCGTGTTTTGCGAAGAGTTGCTTGTTCTTATTCTTCTTATAGTTCAGCTTGCATTTTTGAAGAGCTCGTGTGACAAGTGTTTTGTTGGAGCTACATGGAAAGTTCTCCCTCTGTTGTAAAAGTAGTTAAAAGAAGCACAAATTTCTTGGTCAATTTTGTTATATAGTGGTGTTAGTATGTAATTCATTTGTCAGACCATAGATAATATTATGCAGTTACAAGTTTGTTTTCACAATTCTCCATGAATTTCCATTTTTAGCAATAGAAAGATGAACAGTGAACAGAAGACTAATTCAGTGAAATTTCCATTTTCAGCACAACACTAACACACGATCACTTCTTGTCAAGCACTGCCACCTTGCTACCCTTGAGAAGAAAACGGTAAACAACAACTCCTATCCTGGACCCCACTTGCGGGGTATCCACGTGAATCACCTCAACATCGAAAAGCTTTCTAGCTCTCTTGAAGAACACAGAATCCTTCTTCCACCTCCTCAAATGGGCCATAACAAACACCATTTTCTCATCCAAGCCCATCAATAACCGCAGAGTTTGTAGTAGAGGCTCGAACAGATGCTCGTGGTACACAACATCCGACGCCACCACGATATCGAATTCCCGCCCAACCGCCTCCACGTCACCGGTGTCTCCCCACCGAAGCGCCGCCACGTGGACTGTACCGCCATGTAGCGTAAATAAACCGGCATTGGCGTCAACGTTGAACTGGAGGTTCGTAATGACGTGCGGTAGGTCCGTCACCGTCACATTGGCACCGAGGATCGCCGCGGCCGCTATTCCGACGAGTCCAGTGCCGGAGCCGAGCTCGAGCACTTTGAGATGTCCGCCGCCTGATTTGGAAAAGGCGGCGAGCGTCTGTGAAAGAGGACTGGTCTCCGGTTGGCGGTGGTGTTGCTCAAGAAGCGAGACTAGGGTGTTCGCCGCTGGCCATAGCTGGAATGAGAGGCCCTGGGAAGGGAGCTGTCTGATCACCACCATTGACTTAATTGAAGGGAGGTCATATTGCTGCAGTGCTTGTTGCCTCTCTACTCCATTAGCTAGCCTAACACTTAAACCACTCCCATGGTTGTCTGGTAAAAGTATTTTGATCAAATCTATGTCATCCTCGTCGTCGTCTGGTTGTTGCTGGGGTGTAGCCATATCATGCGCCGTCCACGCCCAATATCTGTCCTTTCGCTTCGGAGCTGTATTGACACAAAGCCTGACCTAGGGCATTTTCACCACAAATGGTAAATATTTAAAGTCAGAGTCCTCCGTTTTAAAATACTTTTCTAGATCCAACATGTACTTGGAGTACCGTTATCGTGTATGAATGTTTTGTTAATGCCGTTAGTGTGGACTAGAAAGCAAAATGCAACTTTTTAGGGTGGAAAATGTAAATTTAAAATAAATTGGGACGAGAAAGCTAAGATGATTGCCTAAACAGTCATTTAAATACTGTCTTTACTGTGTTAAAGGATTCTTCTGGAATCAAATATTGGCATCTAGTGGGAGAGAGGGAAAAAAAGATGATAAAAGCTGTGATGATTATAAACACACAAGGCAAGCCTCGCCTCGCGAAATTCTACGATTTTCTGGTGAATAATCTTCTCTCTCCACCTGCATAGACTGATCGTTGATTCGTTTTCCATTTCGATCCTAACAATATAGTTGAAACTTTTGAATTCAGACTGTGGAGAAGCAGCGGGAGCTCATTCGCAGCGTTTATGGAGGTAATCGATAACTATTAACGATTGATGATCTTGCCTAAGATGTCTCAGTTTTTGTTAATAAACCATTTGCGATTCCGATTATTGAGTTTCTGTGAAGTGCTCTGTAGTAGGGCGGAGAATGCAAGCAATTTCATTGATGTGGATTCGATCTTTGGTCCGGTTTGTACTTTAAGCTTTTTTTTTTTAACCTAAATCTACTTGTTCTTGTTTTTTCTTTTTGGGTGAAAATATTATGAGTTTCTTGAGATATGATTAACTTTGTTGTTATTCTTTTACTAAAGATATGATTAACTTTGTTGTTATTCTTTTACTAAATCTGTTTGGCAGGATAGTCGCATCGCTTATAAACACTACGCCACTCTGTATTTTGTGTTTGTGTTCGATAGTTCTGAAAACGAGCTCGCCATGCTTGATCTCATTCAAGGTCAATTGCTGAGTATGTAATTCAAAGTAGAAGATATAGGTGACATTTTGGAACTTAATTTCTAGCAACTGGTAGCTAAAGGAAGTTCCTATTTTCCTTTTAAGAAAATATTATGGATCTTTAATTTGCATTCTGATTTGGTCACTAGCAGAATCAGAATGCAAACTCATACTTTCTGGTTAGCAGTGCTTCTCTCGTTAATATGGCACAAACTTCGAGTGAACTCTTTAAGAAGCTTTTCAATCTAGAATCTTATGGTGGTTGGAGCACGTATATTTTCCTAGCTATAGGATCCTGTGACCACTATACTAATCCTCAAGGACTATTTGAAGATTCATGCAACATCTGTATTGGAGCGCTTCCTTGAAAGTGTAGGACATATTTTTGTGAGAAAATTTGAGGCATGTCTCTTGACTTTGGTAGTGCCTATTGATCAGGCGGAAGATCAGCGGAAAGATTTAATGACACCAGTGGCTGCTTTAAAATACTTAATGATTAACCGTATAGAGACACCGTAGGGTATTAAATATATAAATATCTTTGACACCTATCTTTTTCTAGTTCTGACGTGCTTCCTTTTGAAATCAGTCTTTGTGGAGACACTGGACAAATGCTTCAGAGACGTGTGTGAGCTTGACATAGTATTCAATTACAATAAGGTATATCTATAGAGTGCATGAGATATCATACATGTAAATGAGGTCATTCAAATGTGGCGATAAACTACATGAATCATGATTTCACTCTTTTCTGGTGAGCTTAACACCACAACTGGCCATTGCTGCATTTATCGTCTACAGTGACTGGTTATTTTATCTGGTCTAAAACTTATGCATGCTGGTAGGTGATGAATGTATTTAAGGTACCTAAGCTTTTTTTCTTTTTTCCTGCAGCTACATACTATTTTAGATGAGATAATTTTTGGAGGTCAAGTGTTGGAAACAAATTCTGCGGAAGTTATGAAGGCCATTGAAGAAATATCAAAGTGCTCCTTCTCATTCACTGATGACTCTTCATGCAGTTTCTTTTTTTGTCTGTTTCTCTGTGATGGAACTTTTAATGATCAATTTCTGCATATGATGCAGGTTAGAAGCAGCCTCGAATTCTCTGACATTAAAAACTGTTTCTGGTTGGCGTAATCGATAGCATGTGTAATAGGAACGGTGCTAACATGATCAAACATTTAGTCCTATCATCTATGGCACTCTGAGCATGGAATATACCAGATAAGTGGAACTTTTTTCTTTGAGCTGTCATATTTGTATGATCCTTCCATTAATATTACACAATCCTGCATGAATGGAAGTTATTGGTCTATTTCTCTTTTGGGATGAACGATTGATTATTTTAGTAACAGTCTTTGAGGGTCTAACAGTGCTAGGTCAGTTGGTCTCAGATATGTTGAAAGGTGAGGGGAATTGATGTCCTATCATCGGGCTTATGAATCTTGTTTTCGAAGATATAAGTGTTAGTACATGCATGGAGTGTCTTAGGTAGCTTAGGGCCTATCCAGCCTTTTAAAGTACTGGAACTCGATCTGGCTTGATTTGTGTTTTATTTGTGTTTTTTATTAGGATAAACTTATTACTTGCAATTTAAATAAATTATAAAATTTTATTAAATGAAAGCTTTTTAATTTTGATAAACTTTTTAAGTTTTAAAGTAATTGTTGGTACCTATAATTAAGATATTTTATTTTGAAAACATTTTAAGATTTTTTTATTCTAAGAATACTTGTAACTTTAAAATTGTTAAACAATTTCTTATAATGAAAATTGAATGACTATAATTTTTATTAGTTATTGATAACTAAGGTATTTTTTTTCAAATTCTTATACAATTTTTATTACATCTATTGATAACTAAGGTATGTTTTATGTTTCCCCTAAGTGATAAAATCAGGAAAGTTATAAGCGAAAATTGAGAACAGAAATTTAACAAAAGCATAGTTTTGTTTATTTTTTCAGATTATAATCAAAATCAAGAAACTGCAAGTAAACCAAACAAGATATTCCAGGTGCAGCTGCGGCATTCTGTGCTTGATATTTGCTTGTTCTGAACGAAAATAAAAGTAATGTCACCAGCCTTAATTAGAAGGGAAAACGCTTGTGATTCATCCAATAAGGACTTAAATGAGACACTAAGGATGAAAATTGAGAGCCTAAAACATGAAAAGAACATTAATTATAATTTAAGCAATTAAATTTCTTCAACGAAGAACACTTATTTTATGGTAAAGAAACACAAAATACAATTTTAATATCGAAGTTAATAATAAGTGGCACACTCTAGAAAGTACATTTCTGCCCTTTCATATTATTGTTATAACCTAAATGTCTAGCTTAACTTTGTTTGGTATTTTTGTTGTTTGTATTTTGAAAGATAATCTATTGTGTATACTTTCCTTTCAGTTTTATACATCCGGTAGATTTGAGAATCTCATTTTGAAAGATTGTGTGTTTGATAGTGATTAATTTGAGAAGCTAATAATTTTAGGTTTATGTATTAACTAACTTTATAAATTCAAAGAGTTACATCTTAAATTTTTTTTAATTGCATTTATTGTCATTTAAGTGTCGTTAGAATTCATAAGAAAGATGGTAAATCAATATCATTGGTCCGCTGACTTCGAACTTCCTCATGTAATTCATTAATTTGCATTGAGAGAATCTAATCTCGTGGCACCATGAAGTGTACAATCCTACCCTTATCATTCATATTCTTTCACGAAACGGAATTGGGGTTGAACTTTTAACAGTAGATTCATGTTTTTTTTTTTAAATGTGAAAAATGCACACATTTGGAAACTCACTTTAAAAATGCGTTGAGAGGTGAAAAATAATATATTTATGGTAAAGATTTTATTTATTTTTAAAAATTTAACATCTCTACTATTTTGGGAAAATAATTCTTCCAATGTGGTTGTTGGCACTTTTTAATCTCAAGTTATTTTACGAGATTTCATTAGCATTTGTAGTTCAAGTTCTGGAGGAATTCTGAAGAATCTGTAACATGTGAGTTTTGAAATTAAATGATGGGTTAGATGCTTCCCACGTTAATACTGCAGTCATTAGGCCATTGGAAAATACCGGTTGGGCCAATTTCCCTCTCAAGATCCGGCAGAGTAAACATGTCATGACCAGTAACCGATTCCTAAAAACAGTGGAATTGTAAAGAGTTCCAAGTTCCAACGACAAGACACAAAATTACAGTCGGTACTTGTCTATTTCCAGAAGAAGGCAACGGTTTGTATGTTTGACAACTTAAAACAGTGGAACTGGCAGTATCACCGCATTGAAAGACGTAAAGAGAGGGTTTACGAAAGTAGGTAAACTCTGGACGAGGGCAGCAAGAGCTACAGTAGCGCCGGATAATAGACAAAGATAACGAAGCCATTTCTCTCTTTGGATAGCAACAAAACAAAAGAAGATAGGAAACTAGTAATTGGAGGACGGTCGTGAAATTCAATACACAAGCAATTAAACTGCAAATTACAAATTAAAATTCTTTGATTTAACTTACCCTACAGCCAAAATCTTCCCAGCTTCCATTGGCTTGTGTTGGGGTGATTTGAACAAATATGCGGATGGCATCATTACCTGCAAAAATGCATTAATGCCCCCCAACTTCATGAAACTACAAGTTGTCTTCGTTTCTATTACTTACATACCCACGAACAGAGGTTGCGGGATGAATACATAAAATTGTCTTCGTTACATAGACAATTTGTTGATGCTCGATGCTAAATGTCTTCACTTGTGTACTGTTGACCACTTTAATCTATGTCAACAAAGTTTAATATACAAAAACTGTATATTATAATGTTAACTAAAATTAAAATTAATAATGTTAAAATTTGTTTTATTGTAGAGAAAAAAAAGTAAAGATAATGTATTTCATGTTTACAATTTTAACTTTAGTTTGTGTAAACATGAAATTGTTTCTACTCGGCCATGGTACTCCAGTATGTAATACTAGCATAATGTATAAAAAGTACCATCGATTATTAAAAATAAGTACCAAATACAGTTTAAAATGGGAGTGAGTACAAACTATACTCTGCCTGAATACAAACTGTACTATTACTCTATTTATCCAATATCACATTTATGTACAAAAATACTATAATTCATTACAGATAAACAAGACAACAATTTTAAATGAGAATATGTTGATTGAATGAAAAGAATATCATACCTCAATATAAAATATATCAGGACTCAATACATTCAATATCATAGCTATATACAAATATTACTATGACGCAATAATAATGCTAGCTTTAGTGAAAAAAATGAGAGTATCATCATTGAGTACAAACAATACCCTATCTCAATATAAATTATACTAGTACTTTATCTATTCAATACCATATCAGTATAGAAAAAATATTATCATTCATTATAGATAAGTAAGACCTATATTTTAAATGGGAATCAAATGATTGAGTATAAATAATATCATAATAAAATATAAACTATACTAGAACTCAGTATATTCAATACCATAACAGTAAATAAAAATTACCGTGACATTTAAAATAAGTAAAAGATTCAATAAAAATGAGAATACCTTCTTTTAGTATAAACAATATCTTGTATGAAAAAAAACTGTACCAGTGCTATATTTTTTTTAATATCATGTTTATGTACAAAAATTACCATCATTCGTTATAGATAATTAGGACGTACACTTTTTAATGCGAATGTATTAATTGAATAGATAGAATAATATGTCTCGATACAAACTATACCAAAATTCAGTATATTCAACATCATAACTTGTAAAAAAAAAAACCAAGATGTATACAATAAGTACCAGTTTTAATGAAAAATGGGAATACCATCTTTTAGTACAATACTTGAGGAATTATAACTTCCCTCAACATAAACTATACTAGTACTTTATTTATTTAATACCTTGTTTATGTAGAAAATACCATAATTCATTACAGATAAGCAATATATACATAGGGAAGAATACTATGCTTTTATATAAACTATTACCAATATTCAGTACATTCAATACCATAACTATGTACAAAAATAACTGTAACATGACAACAATAAGTACTAGCTTCAATGAAAAAGAGGAATACTATGACACAATAGAAATAGTACCAAGCATAAATATAAAGAACTCATATTAGTGCAGTCTTGTGCCATAAACTATATCCTTTAATGGTTTACACTTAACTACATTCTTGTATGTTCAACTGTGCTCTTATTAGAAATTTTGAATGGACAATATAAAGGATTTGGTTTGGTATTTAATCGTACTTCAAATATTTTCTATTAAAGGATTTTTGGACATGGTTAACTATATGGTCTTATGGTCAATTGTTTTGCTATTAGAAATTTTAAAGAAAAAATGTGAAGTACGTAGTGTATATGATCATGCATCAAACTATGTCCATTAACAATTTTGTTCATTATAACTAACTTCACAAGCTTGTGATCAACTGTGTTCTTGTTTAAATTTTTTAGAGGACAATGTAAATGACATGGATTGCTATACGATCATGTACAAAATTGTGTAGAGATAAGGTTTTATTAAAGACTATTAATTATACTCTCATGTACAAAACTGTATCAATTATTTGTGTTCTTGGACTTGGTTAAGATCACAATAGTTTGGTGACTCGTGTTTATGTTAGAAAATTTGAAGGAAAAATATGTCATTTAACCTCAAAAATTTTCATCTAGTAGTAATTACTTTATACCTATACCCTCGTACTGACACTGTTAGGATTTTTGTTGAAGCTTGAAAATGAACGTCCACTTATTGTTAGTAGTGTGCCCTAGGCCAATGGACATATGTGATTCATGTATTAACATTATGACTTATTAATAATATATTATGAGGTATTCCTTTCATATATGCATATATTTCGTTTATGTAATGTGATTTATATTCCATGAATGGTATTAGACTTATGTCATCAAGTATGTGACTTGATAGTAAAACCATAAGCGTTATAACACTATTC
>JAOQMR010000213.1:7119194-7136775 GCA_027563865.1 Erythroxylum pelleterianum
GGTTAAATCGGATTATCGATCCTCATTTGATTTGGGTAGTCATAATGTCTTGCTAGAGGCCGCTTATGACTTATGGGTCTTGAAGTGTGATCAAGCCCATTGCCAACATCAAATGAGCCTATAGGGTCGCACACAAAGAGTGATGTGATCTGCGCTTATTCTCTTGGGCCTAATCTATTAGGCATTGAATAAATATATGTGGATATATTTATTGGTCTAGATTGAATTAAGTTGTCGGGCTTTTATTATATGAAATATAATGGGCCGAAACTTATTAGGCTTTAATGGGATTAGGGTTTCTTTATAAATAGAGAAACTTAGGTCTCATTAGGGTAAGGAGACACAATTGTCATGAAACCCTAGCCACCATTCGAGAGGAAAATCGTGCAGCGTTCGGAAAGAGTTTCAGGACGTGCTAGCACACCACAGCTGCAGCCCGGATAGTGCATACTCGTGTGGATACCAGTAGAGGGCATTCACGTTTGCAGTATCTTGGAATCTGAAAAAGAAGCAACCTATCCACGACAATAAGATATTTTTGTACATCCTTGGTATTTTCGATTATACTTCATGTTGTTGTATGGTCTTTTCCGCAGTGTATTGTGAATACTCGGACCGTACGCGATCCAACAGTATGCAATACAAGTTTTCAAAATTTGTTTGTGTATTCCTTTTGTCCTTATTTATCAACTAGTTTTAATGTTATTTAGCAAGAATGAAAGATATGAGTATCAAGAAAAAAATTCAACTTGCATTTTTGGAATGAAGCAACAATACAAATGACATTTATGGTATCAAGCAATCAATTTTTAGAGTTGCATACAAACTATTTCATTGCCATTTGTGGGATCAAACAACCATTTCCCACCTAGAATATTATGGTTGTAGTGCAGTGCATTCTCAAGTTTTTTTAAAGATGCATTAAAATGTGTAAGAGAGTTTGCTGTAATAATGATATTGTGAGAAATGAAAAGAAGAAGTTTAGAGGGTTTTGCTCGAAAATATACATTAAATATAAAATAAATTTTTTATTAATAATTTTGGACTTCATTGGTATTTTTTACAGTAAAATTTGGTGTAGTAAGGAGAGAAGAAGAGTTGGAAAACAAGAATAAGAAAGAAGATCGTCTTTGTTAGAGGGCTGAATCATTTTAATGAGCATCCATTTGGTGTGTACTATATATTGATGTGTATTTGTGACCATTTAACATAAGTTGGTATACTTTCTATGATATAATGGTACATTTTGTGTAAATCAGTCATATATTCCGAATATTGTTATAGTATTTGTGGTATAATGTAGATGGTATATTAGAGATGAGTAATAAAATAAAGAATGAGATAAGTTGTTTAGATGCGATGACCTCGTATAATAAGGTAGAGTACATAGAGATACAGATGGTACTTGATATAAGAATGATATTTGAAAGTTGGAAAATAAATTTTGATTTGTACTAAAAGTAAGCAAGATGTCATGGCTTGTGGTTGCTATAAGGGGAAGGAAGAAAGATGAGAATAAAGACTTCAAGAGTAGAAAATTTGTGTGTCATAGAGGTGGATCTAGATTGCATAAACCACGAGAACTTAATATAATGAAACCTAGAAGTAGTGGAAGAATTATGTGTAATTCTTAAGAATATTATTAGTTCTATAAAGGAATTTAGGGCATGGGAAAGTTTAAAGATGTGCATAACTATGAGCTAAATCCAAGTAATATGAGGTTTGTGAGGCAACATCAATTTACCAATAGTCATATTAGATATGGATTGAAAATGAATGATTGTTATGAGTTTAAGTCGTGTATAAATATATAGACTATTGTTGCAACTATAAGTGGATGTGAGAACACACATGTTTACTTGAGGACTACCTTATTCATATAGAGCAGTTGAGGAGAGTGACGCTAGAAGCAAGTGACACAAAAGTGGTTTATAGGATATTTATTAGCATGAAGGAGAAGGATAGTGGGTTTTTTTTTACAAAATTGATTGTGATACGGAAGGACGGTTGAGGAATTTTTTTAGTCGATGTGAGGATTCTTGCAACACATACTGAATTTGGTGATATGGAAGGTGCTTGACAAACACCTTATCAACTTTTTTTTAGCTTATTAACTAAAAGTTAGCTTTTTGACCATTTTAAAAGGCTATTGATGTGTTTGGTGAATGACTTATTAGTTAGCTTATTTAACCCCCAATAAGTTGATTTTTAAAAGCTCCATAAGAGGAAGTTTTGGAATCAGCTGTTTGCCTAATGACAGTGTTGCCCTCCACTTTACTCTCTACTTTTGCTTTGTGTGTTTTTAAAGTTGTTTTTTTATCGTATAAATATGTTGTGAAGTTTGAAAGAATATAATAAAGGGGTTAATTAAACTTTTAAATCTTTGTTTAATTTTATAATATTAGTTTACATTTAAAAATACCATAATATTAAGTTTTTGAACATAAAGAGTCACATCAAATTAATATTTTAGTATATAACCACTATATATCGTATCTATGTCATACTATAATTATAAATATTTTTAAGTTATTAAATAATAAAATTCATACATATTATATGAAAAACACTAAGATGATTATTATTTTATTTTTTATTAATGTTATAAACTTTATTTTTGTAAAATTAAATATCTAAATCTAAATTCTTATAAGAATATTTAACGAAATACTAAGAAATATAATATTCATACCCTTATAATTTTTTTAAATCATGTCCTCATAAGTCATTTTACACATTAACAGCTAAAACTAAATAACTAATTTTATTAAACATCTTTAATAAACAATTGATATTATCCGCTGGTCAAATCAGCTGATATAATCAGCTATTAGCTAACCGCTGATAGAATCAGTTAATAACTAATGCAATCCATTGTTTGCCAAACAGGGTCATGGTGGCATTTGATAGCACCTATCTCGTTAACAAATATCAAATGTTGTTTGCCTTATTTGTGGGTGTAAATAATCACGATCAACCTATTTTACTTGGTTGTTCACTATTATGATATGACATGACCAATAGTTTTGTTGACTATTTCCTACGCGGTTAAGTTGTATGGATGGGATTTAACCTAGTGCAATAATTGCTGGCGAGTGCATAAGTATAGGTAATTCCACTAAGGTGTTATTCCCTATTGTTAGGCATAGAATATGTTTGTGACACATACTGAAAAAAATTACTTAAGAAATTTGGTGCGAAACGAAAATGCTAAACTTTACAAGGAGAAGGTGAAGAGATTAATCGACTCTCATCTTAAGCAGAAGGAAGTTAAGGTAGGAGATACAGTTTTGCTATATAATTTGAGGTTGAGACTGTTTTCAGGAAAGTTGAAATCGTAATGGAGTGGACCTTTTACAATCACCTAAGTTTTTGATTATGGTGTCGTCGTATTGAAAAATGCAAACAAAGAAACCTTTAAGGTGAATGGGCATCGTTGCAATCTGTATCTTGGTAGAGTGATTCTAAGGAAAAAAGAAGTAATCTCTTTCCTTTCGAAAAATTGAACATGCTTCTAAGGACGCAAGGTCAAGCTAATGACCATAACTTAACACATTTTGTAGTTATATTAAATTGTTGTGCAATTAAATTTGTTTTAAATTCCATAAATAAGTCTTAATAATTTAGACTAGGTTAGGTTACTAATTCTCCTACTCTCTGTTAATCAATTATAAGATAGGAAAGCAATCTCGATGTCAAGTTGAGATTCCACCTGACACCATCACTAACGTAATCACCATGATGGTTCTATACTCTAACCCTTGTCTTTTATTTTTATAGATATTTTCAGTTGTTCTTATGTTTCTCTTGTTTCGTTAATTTTTATTCCCACCTTATGTATTATTTGTTTGTTCTTATCACATTAAGGACAATGTGTTGTCCAAGTGTGGGGAAGGTTGTCTGCATTATATGTTTTTATTTGAATGTAAATTTTACATGTTATATGTTAGTTTTGTTTAGGATTGCATGATGTGATTTGTGTGAATTTGTCAATGGTTAAGACTTAACATAATCGATTTAGCTTTGAACATAGTCTTTTAGGTTGCTAAACATTTTTAGCTTGTGAAATTAGTGACCTAGGTTACCTTAGTTAAATATGCATGTTAATTAGGATTGATGTTAGTTCGTTGCTCTAGGAATTTACCACATTCATTTATAACTTTAGGCTAATCGAATAAATAGCATTGTTAGTATCTTTTTAAGAGAATGATTAGCTTAAGAAATGAGGTAGGCAAGAAAATTAAAAAAATGTTGTGTAATTCTTAAATAAATAACTATTCCGCTGGCCTTTTTAAAAATCGGGTTATAAATAAAGCTAGCAATCCGTTGAGAATGTAATATAGCTGAGCAACCAGGAGACATTCATTACAAATGTTTGTCTTCGCTTCAAAGGGCTATAATGACATTCCAACCAAGCCGCTTAATAAAAACATGGCCTAGTTGAGTAACCGTGAAACATTCGTCATAAATGTTTACCTTCGTATCAAAAGGCTAGGTTCATGTTAATTAAATTAGCAAAAATAGTATGCTATTTAATAAATCCTACTGATATTGTGAATAACATGATTTCCTATGAAAAGTCGCTTAAGGATAGCTACAATTTCGATTGACCAAATAATTATCAATGTGTGTGTGTGTAAGTAATAGGAGTGAATGAATGTGACATTAAGTCCTGATTAGTATATATGTTAAGTTTGAAGTACTGAGACACAAATTTCACATGTTAATAAGTTATAACAACTTGAAGGATCGTGTTTATAGTTAAATTTGTTTTGTGAAATTTAATGAAATTGTTTCATTATTGCATATGTGTATGCATTGTGTTTTGGTGTGTTTTGCTTATTTTGTCTTTGCTTGAGAACCAACAAAAGTTTAAGTGTGGAGATGTTGATAGTGGTAGGTTGCGTAATATTTTAGTGGGTAGTTTAATATGTGATTAGTTGTTAAATTGAATGGTTAGTGCATATTTAAGATAAGATTGTGTTATTTAGTTAAATGTTTGTTTTTAAGTGTTAGACAGGTTAGAGCATGCTTTTGTGCTTAAATTTTGTGTATTTGAGATGTCTTGATGTATTTGTTAGTGTTTGAGAATAGATATGGAAGAACATAGGAGAATCAGAGGAAACCTAGGGCCAAACCTAGCCCCATGACAGAACCAGTTGCAGGGAGCCATGATCGTGGCCTTGTCTGCCATGATCGTGATAGAGAGCTAAATGAAGTGCCACGATCATGGCAATATAGACCACGATGGAGGCCTACGTGACAAACAGTGAGGACATTTGGAGCTTTTTGGACCCGAAAAAATCCTAGGGTTTACCTAAAATAAAAAGACTATATAAGGAAATAGAAAGAACCCTAGGAGGAGCTCCAATTTTTTCCACTTTAGGAAAACTCCAAAAAGAAAGAAGAAGAGAGAGAAGAAGAAGAAGAGAGAGAAGAAGAAGAAGAGGAGAGAGGAGCGGGCTCCTGTTGCTGCTACTTTCCCGAGCCATCCCGATCCCGTCCAATTGAAATTTTCTTTTCATATTGTTATTTTTATTCTTTAAATATGTACGATGGATATGATGATGTTGATGCATTTGGGATTGATGATGAAATTCTAACTTTTCTTTAGGGATTTAAACTTGATTCAATGTTAATCTAGTTGTTCTTGTGTTGTGATTATTTGTTGTAACTTCATGCTTCGGTAATAAATCGAGAGAGTGAATTGAATGCAAAATGATTGAGTTGGTTAATGAGAGTGAAACGATCCAATAGACCACGCAAATAATCAAATTGGTAATTATACGAATAAAGATCTCGTGTGAGACCTGGTTGTTTATTAAAAGACTTAAGAACTGAATAGGTTGTGGGTTGATTATTAATCGAGAGAAGACATTTTCAGTAACTCGACTTAATTAGGGTTTATTAATTACGGCTTAGTGATTATAACTCGAGAGAGAGTAATCCACCCTTCGATAGTCTAAAACTGAAACCTCATTAACACAAAAGTGATTAAGTTAACATTGATGATAGGATAAATCTCTTTCTCATAATTTGGTAGCTCTTTTGTGTGATTTTCTATTTTGAATTTGGTGGTGCTCAATATTCAATTTCTTTTGTGTTAATTTTATAAATTAACTTTCTATCAATTATCTTCACGTGTTTACTTTTCTGTTCAATTTTTATTTTTATTTTAATAATTATTTAGGCCTTAGATAATTTATAATTAGGTTAGTTCAACAACTTCTCAAGGGATCAACACCTCACATACTACACCTACGACTTGTACACTTGCAATATATCGAGGGTTTTAAATAGATTAAAACTTGCCTCAACACTCACTACCTCGATCAGAACTTAATCTCTTAATTTTCCTTTTCAATTGGTTTTTAACCTTAGTTTTGTATTTCATAAACACTTCCTCTGCATCACTTTTATTTTTCAATAAGTAAACCTTAGTAAATCTAGAATAATCATCCACAAAAAGTAATATAGTATCTCATGCCTCCTTTACTTACACAATTTTTAAAATCACCCAAATCTGTATGCACCAAGTCCAATAATTGTGACTATCTCGCGGTCACTAACTTAAAAAGTTTCTTAGAGAACAATTGTGACTATCTCACGGTCACTAACTTAAAAAGTTTCTTACAGTGTTTAGCCTTAACACAAATTTGACATTTTTTCATTTCATTTCATTTCATTATTGTCTTAGGATTGGTATTATCACTAGGAATTCCTTGAAACAATACGTAATCAAATTTGTATTGCTGAAAGTAAAATAGAATTTTCTCAAACTATCGTTTAAAATTTCTCCCGTTTAGAAGCTCTAATCTAATCAGGTTAGGTATAATTCTCTAGGCTACAGTGATAGGGACAGAACCTATGTGGAGAACAATAAAGTGCAAAACCTATGTTGATCTCATTCTCAGACAACATATTAAATTCGATCACTCGAAATAATCAAATAATACAAAGAGAACAACAACAAGAGCAACCGGTATTTCGAATAATGTAGCAACAAAAACATAACAATATTCTAATGTATACCGAAATAAATACGCGGTAATTTCCAAAAATAGTAGCAATTTCGAAAACAATGGCAAGAATAGAAAATATCCTGACAAAGAGCAAGCAGAACAACACAATTTCTAACAACAATAGTACGCAACAAATATATTTCGGACTTGGATTGTTAGTGAAAATAATATAAATAATTAAATTAGAACAACTTATCTAAAAATAACATAAATAATTAAATCACCAGTTTTGGTGCACTCCAAAGGGTGGAGTAGGAACTGTCCCCGAGAAGTAAAAGAAGCGTAGACAAAATGCATAAGAAAGCAGATACTAGCGACAAATTACGAAGATGTTTTTGTTAAAAGGTGTCTGTATGTGTGTAGAAAAGGATATGTTGTATAGAGCAAAAATTAAAACAAAAACACAACTGTAGGAGGAGAGAAACAAGAGTAGATGAGTAGGTTGTATATATAGAGGGAGAGCTCCATACGTTGAATGGTAATAAAGACATGTTAAAAGGAAACGTTAATAATAATGGTAGCAATTATCAACATGAAAGGAAGAAATGTTTGGGTAATAACAATGATGAATGTTTGGGAAAATTAACAAATAAACGTTATGAATGTTTAGGTCAACCTTTGCTATTAAACCAAGTTTTTGGAACAATAACGCCAACAAGAGCCTTAACTAACAAATGCACTGCACGACATTTGGGTTAAGTTTAATTTGATTATGTTCTAACATATGAACATAATGTACAAACTTAGGGGGTGTTAATGAGTTTGGGAAGGTATCAATGAGTAAGGAATGAAAAGCGTTTGGTTGGTTATGTATTATCATTGCATGAAAAGTTCTTTTATATCTCACTTTTAAGGATTACTCGATACCCTCCAAATGTGATAAGAATGATTTTCATTCCTTAGTAACTTTTACGCCCGTTACAAGAAATGCTACAAGCGTGGCAAGAATTATTTCTTTTTTACAATTAAATATAATTAATTAATTACAATATAATTAATTAATTATATTTTCTCTTTTTAGCAATTAAATATAATTAATTAAAATATATTAAAATTTGAAAAAAAAATTAACAAATTTTTATTTCTCAATATTTTTAACAAACCAACCACTATCAATAATAATGGTAATTATTCCTTCCTCTTAACAAATCATTATAATTATATCAATTCTCATTTCTCACTATATTCATTCTCATTCATATTATCATTCTCTCGTATGAACCAACCACCTCCTTAGAAACGTCTCACATTGGGTTTTTGATGATATTATAATAACTCAAAAATAGATGGATCTTTAACCGAGCATGGAAGCAAATGATTTATGACAAGCACTATAAGTAGTACGAAAAGTTGTAATTCATAGTTTTCTTGAAAGGCTCTTTGCATGAGACCTTGACAGATGTAGAGATGTTAAATGAACTAACTTACACGCAGCAGTCATATTTTATTGTGGGATTTCTAAAAAAGTTTATTTTTGCTACAAAGGAGGAAAATCAAAAATAAACAAAAAGCACCCAGCTAACGCAGGGTTCTGCGGTACAAAGCGCCTTGCTTGTCTTGGTGTAGGAATTCTAGGACAGTCATCAGCGATTCTTAAATCATATACAGACTTGGAATGGAGAACAGCGCGAGAGAGGCCAACCGATCGGCACACTGGTTTCCTTCTCGATACATATGTCGAAGTTGCACCTCTCAGGCTCGGTGGAGTAATTCCCTGATACCTTCCACCAAAAAATTATTTTAAGTTAAAACTATACTGGAAGAAGAAAGAATGTTAATTATCTCAAGGGAGTGGACTTCAACAACCACTCATCTATAACCAAGCGCCCAAGCCAAGGTAAGGCCCGAGTGGATGCTCCAGAGTTCTGCAGTTAAAGGAGATCCCCTACCGATGTGATGTAGGAACCCTCCACACCACCTCCCGTGACAATCCCTAATTAAACCACCAGCAGTAGCAATGTTAGACCCATGTTTAACTGCCCCATCCGAATTTATCTTGACCCAGTCCTCTGTCGGTTTAGTCCAGCCAACTAAGTTACCTACAGGTAAGCCCTGAGTCTGCACCACGTGGCTTTCCATTATCCTTACTCGTTCTATCCACTCTACATACTCTATAACCACTCGAGTACCTGCCTCCGGCCAAACAAAACTAGCTTTTAAAAGGCTTCAATTTCTCCATTGCCAGAGAAACCAGCAGGTTACTCCATAAATTGTAAGTCAAGCTACTTGGTTTACCTGAGCTTGCTTCCTAAGGTTGTGTGCCACCTACCGCTCCCCTTCGTGTTGGAAAAAGTCTGTATCCACCACCTCTGAGGGAAAGTTACACCAGAAGGCTTTCGCTCACGGACAGTCTCGCATGACGTGCAAAGTTGACTCTTCATGTCCACAAAAATGACAACTGCTATCTGTTGTGAGCTTACGAGCCACTCTTTGTTAATTAGTCATCAGTTTTCCTTTAGTCAAAAGCCACAGGAATGCCCGAATCCGCTGAGGTCCAACCCATTTCCAGATTAAATCCCAAAGACTATTATAAACTTCCATAGTGCTACCTTCAATTAAGTCGTAGGCTAACGCCACTGTGTACCGCCAAATCATGGTATCATCCTCTATGCCATCGACATGGGTCTGGATCTCCACAATATCCATACAGACCGTAGAAGGGAGGTATTGCTAGAACAAGTTCCAATGCCAATTGCTGACTTCATTCATAAAATCCGCAACTGTGGTGTAAAGGATTCTATCGAGAAGAGGAGTGGTCGTCACTAAAATTAGAGGTCTCCAATCATTCGCCCAATTATCCAGCCATAAGTAAGTATGCCTCCCATTTCTTAGCTTCCATTTTATGCCTTGGCATACATACTATCAGGTGGTGAAAATTCCCCTCCAAATGGCCGAAGCCCCTTTCCTTTCTATGTTAGAGGGGATAGGGCCTATTTGATATTTAGCCTTGAGGATTCTGACCCATAATGCTGTGGGCTGATTTAACAAGGCCCAACCTAGCTTAGTCGATAATACATCGTTGGAAGAATGAATTCGTTTGAGGCCCAGACCCCCCATTCTTTTGAGCTTACAAATGGTTTCCCAATTAACCAGATGCATTTTCCTCTGCTCACCCATTGATCCCCATATAAAGTCCCTTATGATTCGCTCCAAATCATCACAAAGTTACCTCGGGAGCCTCACTTTTTGCATCGTGTAAATGGGGAAGGACAAAATTATTGACTGGGTTAGAGTAACCAGCCTTGCCAGGGACAAAATCTTTGCACGCCAGCCAGCGAGTTTCTTTTGAGCTCTGTCAATGATGTACTGATAAGTATATCTCGTTGTACACTCATGAATTAACGAGACTCCTAAATACTTGCCAAGATTGTTCGTACATGAAATGTATAAGGTTTGAATGATGCGAGGTGCGGTTGCTGGACAAACATTCTTGGAGAAAAAAATCCGAGTTTTATCGGTAGTCACTTTCTGTCCGGAGGCCTTCCAAAGGACCTCTAATGTCTTTGCAATGGCTAGCGTCTGTGAGTCCTCCGCTTCAGTAAACAGAACTAGATATTCAGTAAAGAAAAGATGGGATATAGGAGGCCCTGTAGGTCTCAGCTTGGTCGATTTCCAATGCCCTTGACCTAGTGCCTGTATAATAAGAAGACCCAGTCGTTCCATTCACAAAACAAAAAGGTAAGACGAGAGCGGATCTCCTTGCTGAATATCGCGGGAAGGATTGAAGGGATCCATCAAGGTGCCTTGCCAATCAACTTGCAAAGACACCATCATCACATATTGCATAATGACCTTGATTAAATTTTCCGGTAACCCAATGTCGATTAAGGTGTTTTGGATAAACTCCCATCGAATCTGGTCATAATCTTTTTCCAAATCCACCTTGATAGCAAAATATCCAGTCTTTCCCGTCTTCTTGCGCATCGAATGAATGACCTCTTGGGCTATGATAATATTATCAGTAATTTGTCTGCCAAGAATAAAACTGCATTGATTTGCCTCTATCAGGTAATCCAGATGGGTTTTTAATCTGTTCACTATTATTTTCGAAATGATCTTGTAGATCACAGAGCAGAGGCTAATCATTCTAAATTGGGTAATATTATGCGGGGAAGGGATTTTGGGGATCAATACCAAAATGGTATGATTGAAATCCTTGTCCCATTGTTCTAGACGGAAAACTTCCTGAATATACTCCATCACTTTTGTCCCTATCTACCCCCATTGCTTCTGAAAAAATAATGCATTGAAACTATCTATCCCAGGGGCCTTATTAGGATTCATGTCAAAGACTGCAGTCTTGATTTCTATATCATGGATGGGCTGGGTTAGCGCTTGAATCCTGTCCCCCGAAAGCAAAGGGAAAGCTCCGGAGATTGGAAAGTTGTGGACAATCCTGTCTTCATTCGTATAAAGATGGACAAAGAAATTCCTAGCTTCAAGACCCAAATGCACTGGATCAGTAATCAGAGTTGTAGTGGAGTTGATGAGTCGCTTGATCTTCAGTTTCTTTCTTCACGAGAGAGTAAGGGTGTGGTAATATTTTGTATTCCTATCTCCCTGTGAATTCCACTCACACCGGGTTCTCTGCTGCCAGTAAGTTTTCTCCTCACATAGGACCTGCAGCAGTTCCCCACTTAGCTTTGCCTCCAAGACAAAGAGAGAATCCAAATTTCCGACCTCCATGGCCCTCTCAATCATTTTTTCCAATGGAAGATATTACCAAAGTCTGAATTATTCCAACTCGTGAGAAGGTCAGAGAATTTGGCTAATGATTTTCTCATCGTCTCTGCATCTAGTAACCAGTGCTCTGCTACCACAGCCTTAAAATTTGGATGTGTTAGCCACCCATTTTGGAAACGAAACATTGGGGGTCCTAGCATTCTTGGAGGCAGTCTGTGTATATGAATCAACATAGGTCGATGATTTGACCTATGAAAAGGAATGTTGATTCACTGTTTGGGGATAAGCTTGAAGCCAAGAAGTCAAACCAAACACTCTATCCAGCTTGGCTTGAACCATTCTGCGCCTCCACCTAAACTTGGAATCGACATATCCCAGAGCATGAAGTCCGCTCCCGTGCACCCATTCTTGAAACTTTTTATTCACAACCCGCGCTGACAGGACGCCCTCTCGTTTATCCGAGTTTTTCAGTTTAGCATTAAAATCTCCTCCGATGAGCCAGGGTCTATGAATAGAGTGACCTACCCATTTCAGAACTGGCCAGAGAATGTTTTAAGATGAACTTTGTGGGCTTGCATAGACTGCAATAAAATCGAAAGAGCCTGAAGCATGCTTGATCGTGGTGTGAATAAATTTGTGATGGGCTATTACTACTGAGATATTAAATTCATCCCTCCACAATAGCCAAATCCCTCCAGAGAAACCTTCGGCTTTAACTCTCACCGAGTAATCAAACCCCAATTTAGTGACTACTGCATTTGCCCGAGACCCACTAATTCGGGTTTTCAGCAAAACTAGGATATCAGATTTATAATTACGAAGGTAATTACACAGGATGGTCTGGAATCGAGACCCCCTACCCCTTGACAATTCCATATTATGATCGACATAACGAAGAGAAAAAAGTAAACAATCTACTCTACCCTTGAGTAGAAAGTGTATCTCCCAAGTGCTCTGCCATGTTGCCATCGCCTTATTGTTGCGATTCAATTTCCCCGTAAGGTTTCCTGTGAGGCAGGTCGTCCATCTCACCCGACCCGACGGCGAGGTCTGGAGGGTCGTTAGGAAGTTAGACAATACCTTCCTCAATTCTAATCAGGTTCTACGGATTCTCCACTCCTTCCATCTGTTGTAATCTTTCCTCAACCTCCTGCTCTTTGGCCTCAAAGATCTGACTATCACAGACCATTTCCGTATGTGAAAATATTTCAATCGCTAGATGGTTATCCAGTGGAGTGGGATCTAATGGGATTAAGTGGATAAGATCCGATCCCGGTTCCTTGTGTACTCTCACCCGGGAGCTTTCTCCCTAGGTAGTCTGTACAGGGACTATTTTATGACCTTTTGAACCTTTCTTGGAAGTACGTTTGGGCCCAGTAGAAGTGAACACGGGCCCCTAAGCAATTTTCTTGCCTTTCTCAAGGAAACCAGACAGATTTAATTGTTGTCCCAAACTAATTGGATTACTATATACAAGGCCCTCTTTCTGTGCATTCGACTCTTCACCCATGCAGTCTTTCTTTGACAGAAGGGTGAACCTCGAGCCTCCCTTGTAGCTGCTCTCCCTGGTACGTCCCATCTGCTTCTGATTTTGGAGGTTTAAGATGGAATGTAAAATGATAAACAACTTTACACTATATTATATTATAAACTCTTCATCCAAACATTTCACTATATTTGTTGGGACCCGATCTCGACATCGGACCCCAACCGGAAAAGCGGAAAACGAAAAGACTAAAGAGTTTGCGGAAAAGGAAGAATCGAAAGTAAAACGAATTCAAAAGCCAATCGAAGGGCTCGAAAAACGGAAACAAAAGCGAAAGCACTAGCTCGGATCAAAACGAAAGCGAAAGGACAAAAATGTAAAATACGAAACGATGAACGGAAGCGAATCGAATTCGGAAACAAATGAAAACGAATTCGAACTGATACAAATTTCTGACAAATCGAAGTGGATCCGACATCCGAAGCGTGAACAAAGAAACTATCACGTTAGAAACCTTAGACTAAATTAATCCGAAAATCGGTATAATTTTTTTTCTTTCTTTTTCTTATTTCTTTCATCTTTATTTAAAAACAATCTTATACAAATCAAAACAATTTAATTTCCCATTAGGAAAAACAACCATTCCAATCTCACTATCTTTTGCCATATATTTTCCATAATCTCAAATCACTAAGATTGCTCTTAATCATACATATTTTCATTGAATCTTTAAAACTCTTATTCTAACTTTGCCATAAAAAAATTCGGCAGCATAACTGCAGTACTTTAACAAAACCCAAAAATCTGCAAAATAGTTTTAAAGGCACTTCTATATACTAGCCTGATCACACAATCATTAACTTCATCGGACCTCCTGTTCGGAAACCTATACACAACCAACTCAAAATCATACTCCTAGTACTTCAATAATTCTCAAATAATCAACATAATCGGGAAATCCAAATGCAATTATTTACGTTCATATACAAATTTATATGCAAATTCATAAATCACTTTTCTATTCCATACACAAATCCAATCATATTCATATACAAATTTGTACTTCAATACAACCAAAAGTGGCATTTTCAAGCCACGGTACAAAACCAAAATAACGAAATTCAAATTATACATATTACAAAAACATGCAAAAATCGAATTGATGTCTTGATCGTCTTCCATCCGATCTCCTGTTCGAGAACTTGGAGATGGGGATGAAAGGGGGTGAGCTGAAATAACTCGTAGATAATATATTTATAATAGAAAAATAAGCAAAATATTTTTCCAAAACTTTTGCCATCTTAAAATTTCACAGTCTAAAATTGGCAAATTTCTTATTTTTCAAACTTTTCACTTTTCAAAATCATTCATAAACAATTTCATAAATTTCACAGTTGGAAAAACCTCAATTTCTCTTTTCTTAAAATTCTCAAATTTTCTTTCCTTCTTCACAATTCATGTACAATTTTAAAACATGAATGCATCACATCATAAACAAATTAAAAACACATAGCACATCAAAATAGTTTGGGTCGGTCCAAACGGAACATACTGCACATTTCCGCATAGCGGTCCTGTGCAACCGTGAACAGAACGTACTACACCTTCCCGCATAGTGGTCGGTGTAGCCGTGAACTTATGGGAGTCCTTAAAAGGAACTCCAATGCCACTAGCGGGGAGGACAAGTGCACTTGACCTAAACTTAGGGGACCTAACCAAACCCACATACCACATAATTTATACTTGAAAGCGAATTGCCCGGAGGCACATTTCAAAACCTTATTTTCATATCGCGTCTTATCAAACAAATTTCATTCATAATTCTCCCTAAATTTCAAAATTCACATAACAATAAAATTCGTATATCAAAAATGCCAATCATAATTCACACAATTTCATATATCAAATGCACAATTACTTACAAACAAGGAATGCCATAATTTTCATAATTTCTCAATTCAATCATAAATAACGAATTTCATAAATTTCCTTAATTTATCAAAACATTTTAAAACTTGAAAATAATTTTTCAAAAACATTCGGAATTAATAAAATCCGATACTTTCTTTCTTTCACTTCTTTATTTTTCAAGAACACAAATATAGCTTATAATTCAAAATATAAATATATCACCCACCTCATATCCATGCTAGAACTTTGTCCTAAACTTCAATTCTCCAAAGTCTTTCTTCTTTCCTCCAAATTAAAATTACCTAAGCCATAATCATCCAAATTTAATATCATAAAAATCATAATCCTCAAAATTAACTATAGGTAACCCAAAATCATCATTTTTCCAAGCTATCTAAAGCAAGAATTTCTAAAATCCCCAAATCACAAAATTTGGGCATAAACCCTAACTAATCAATCTTCCAAAATTAAACATCATCTTAGCATAATCACTAAAACTAACTTCATAAACCACAAACCCCTATCAATCTTAAGCCAACTAAACCAAAATCTCACTAAAAATTCAAAATCAAAAACTTCTCTCTTACCTTTTTCATCTCCATTTTCGGCCATGTTCAAGCTCCATAGGAGACTTTCCTCTTCTTCCTCCTCTTTCCTCTTGAAACCAACGAAAAACCTTGCTTGAATCCCCTAAAAACCGAAACCCCCTTGCTCTCTTCCCTTCTTCCTCTTCTTCTCTCCACCGATTCCATCTTCTCCCTCTCTCTTCGTTTTCTTCTTTCTTTTATTTCTTATTTTCGTTACTTTCTCCTCCCTTAAACGACAGCAGCTCATGCTCTTTCATTTAATGAGAAAAATGACTATTATGCCCCTTTCTTATAGCCTTCTAACTTAAGTTGTTAAGTGAACTTCCGAAATTGTCCCTGAAATATTCTTGAAAAACTGACATCTTGCCTCCTGATTTTGAACAGGTAAATGAAATAATTTGACAAAATTTCCTTCTAGAGAAATGTTCCTCTATGTCTCACATTTCCAACAACACCAAAAACACTCAAATCGGTTCAGAAACGAAGGAGTTATGGCCAAAATACTCGTTCAGCTCTTACTAATCCGAGACTGAACATTAACCCAAGTTCAATCCAGAAATTGACAATCTTAGGGTCTAAGTTGGAATTCGATCCCTTCACATGATTTGTATCCCCATGACTCAATTTTATTTTGCCTCAAGAATCAACTTAATCAGAGCTCCACAACTCCCGAATTTCTCAAAATATTGAACCATGTTCAGAAAATTATCTAACTCATAACCTTTAACCAATCCTCTCACTTTGGTTCAATCAATCTCTTTCCATTTAATCTCCTAAAAATCATAATTTCTCATGAAAGAGTAGCTAAATGTCTTAGGAATCCAACGCTTTAAAAATTGAAACAATCGGATGTCGGACGAAGGAATTATAAGAAAAAGATTGAAAAAGGATTGGATCAAAAGCAAAAGAACAGAATCTCAATTATACATATATAATCGAATTTTTCAAAAATCGTAACTCTTGATCCCGAACTCGGAATTTGACAAATTTGGTATCACTAAAAATATCAAAGGAAGCTTTACAACTTCCATGAAGGACAGAAAAATCAATTTAGCCTCTAAGGAAGTCAAATTTCCAATCAAAGATTCTGTCCACTAATAACCATGCTAAACAGTAACAGAAACTTGCAAACATCATAACTACACTTTCTATGGTCCAAAAATTGGATACTTTACATCAATGGAAAGATAAAAACATCATGTAAAACTTTCATGAAGCACTTAAAGGCAAATTCAACATCTAACTAAGTCAATTTTTCATTCAAAGCTTTTGCCCTGCTATTGTCATCCTATATTAACTCCAAACTTTAAAATTTCATATCTCTCAATTCTCACATCTAAAAATTACATACTTCACAGCGTTAGAAAGATTGACAGACAAGCTACAACTTTTATATAGACCACTTACTCCAATTCAGACTAAATCTATACGACGAGTGGCCTCAAAGCCGAGTACTCGCAAACTTACCCTTAATATCATCATCATCATCACCCAGTCTGAAATCCCGCAATGAAGCAGGGTCTGGGGAGGTCCGATAGTACACAACCTTACCCCTACATAGTAAAGAGGCTGTTTCCGGTGGACCTCATGCAAATGAGACAATATAAGGATGATGCAAAGTTACAGAAATAAAACATTAAAAAGGAATAATAATAATAATAATAATAATAATAATAATAATAATAATAATAATAATAATAATAATAATAATAATAATAATAAACAATAACCAAGGAGAATAATCAACAACAACAACAACAACAACAACAACAACAACAACAATAATAATAATAATAATAATAAGCTCTCTAAACTACTCAGAAGAAGAAAAATAATGAAAAACACGAGAATAGCCCAAGAACTTGAATAAGACTAATAAAATATGGAAAAAA
>JAOQMR010000213.1:7136875-7175764 GCA_027563865.1 Erythroxylum pelleterianum
TGAATGAAAAGAGAAGAAAAGAGAGCAGCGTGGAATTAAATTCTGGAGATTGCCGTAGATAGAAAAGAAGAGAAGAAGGGCATACCCGCCCCATACCCGCCCCGTTGCCATCCCTACTTATTATACCATATCGAAATCAATATCAAAATCAAATTTGATATGCGATTCGCAACATTGGGCTCATCATCTGTCATAGGGCTTTAGTTGTTTGAGTGAAGTTGCCTTGGTTATTTGGGAAAATGACATCAACCGGGGAAAGGGTAGAGCTTGGAGTGTAAAGAGAATTGACCCAGAAAAGACAACAGGCTTGGGAAAGGAGAATTAGCGTAGTGATGGCCTAGGCTTCGCAAAGTGAAAAGCAATGCAGTGATTTTATTCAAGCTTCAAACAGCCATAGACTATTTTTATTAAGTTAAATAAAATATGGTTTGAGTATTGTCAAACAAATGGTCCCATGGTCTAGTGGTCAGGACATTGGACTCTGAATCCAGTAACCCGAGTTCAAATCTCGGTGGGACCTTTTAACGTTAATTTTGCTTCCTCGCACAAAGGCTACTAATTCAGCCGGACACGGGCTGGTTGGCTAAACTTGACATTTCTAGGAGAGATTCAACCTTGAAGAGGACAAAACGATAATATCATATTAACGATCATCATTATTGCAAAGTACATTACTATTTTATTTTATTATTTTATTGTATTTCTTTTTTTGTGCATGATTCGAAATAGAGTTACTATTAATTAGAGGTAAAGTTGTGTGTGCCGAAAAAATTCAAAACTCTAATTTTGGTAAGATTTTTACTAAATTATTATTGTTATATTATTGCAAAGTATATTAAAAACTTATAACACTACAAAAAAAAAGAAGTTTAGCGACGAAAATTATCGACGGAATTTGTACATATTTCGCCGGTAAGTTTATTTAGCGACGGAATTTATTGATAAAAAAAGCGTCAAAAATACGACTGTCGATAAATTTTTCGATGAAAATTTTGTATACCGTCAGTAATTACCTATAAAAATTTTCTATCGGTAAATTTATCGACAGAGAAGATTTTTCTATCCAAAAATTACCAACGAAATTTTTACTGTCGGTAATTACCTACGAAATTTTTTTCCGTCGGTAAATCTAATATATTTTACCAACGAACATTTGTTTTCGTCGGTAAATTTGCTAAAAATTATTTTTTAAAAATTACCTGCAAAGTGTTCAGTTTTTCTTGTTACCTTCTATTTTTTAACCAAAACATTCATCGAGACAAGGAAGTTTAGCTAGTGTCTATGGACCCATCTAAGCTTTGCCTTGGTAATAAATTGTGTCTCGCAGTTAGCTTCTCGAACTTGGTCAGAGAAGTTGTTCGAGCCCAAGACAAAATCTTTGCGAGCCGCAACCCATCTCGCACTGCTAGAATCATAAATTTATTCCAACGTCATAACTAAAATCATATCTTATCCCTTCTATAACATATAATAACTACTATTTATACGTTAAGGTTGTTTTCCAATCACAAAATACATAAATAAACAAAAGTAATTAAATACCCAAATTAACTTTCATCCGATATACGAAAAAACACATGATAGTAGTTGCAAAAATATCTTCACCAAAGGACACGATGACAATGGTCGGAGAAGACAACGCCGACGAGCAGAAAAGGAGTCAACAACAGAGAAATTGGACAGAAGAAAACCGAAGAGGAAATGCAAGAAGAAGGAAGAAGAAAACGCAGGTGAGGGGGAGATGTCGGGTGAGCTGATATTTAAAAGAATTTACCGACGAAAATTTCCGTAGGTAAACTTAAAATTTTTTATCCCGCCAATAATTCCCGCCTTTTTACCGACAGATCTCTTATACTGTCGCTAAATCCTTTACCGACGGTAATTTTATTCCGTCCCTAAAGTCCGTCGCAAAATTTGTCGGGATAATTTTCCTCTATATTTAGCGACGGATATTAGTACCGTCGCTAAACAAAAATTTTCCCGTCAATGTTATCAACGGAAATGGAAATTTCCGTCGGTAATTTGCAACGGTATATGTTCTGTCGGCAAATTTTCGTTTTTGATTCTTGCTTCCCTTCATATTTAGTTACAGATATCAGTACCGTCGCTAAACGAAAATTTTTCCGTCAATTTTACTAACGGAAATGGGATTTTCTGTCGGTAATTTGCAACGGTATATTTCTATTGATAATTTTTCGTTGCTAATTCTCTTCCCTCCATATTTAGTTACGGATATTAATACCGTCGTTAAACGAAAATTTTTCCGTCAATTTTACCGACAAAAATGATTTTTTTATCGGTAATTTACAACGGTATATTTTTCGTCGGTAATTTTCCGTCACTAATACTTGGATTTCTTGTAGTGTAACTAATTATTTTTCAAAAAAAACTTATAACTAATCTCCATTTTATATGTATTCAAAAAAGTTATATCATTCTTAATGCTATAAAATTTTTAGAGGCAGATCTTATTGATAAGACCAAGATAAAATTCCTATTACATCTATCCTCTTTCATATTATTAATCTAATTTTAGGTATTACAGAGTCTAAAATTTTCAAAATTGAGACTTTCTCACTTTTCTCTCATTTTCAAATATTCACAAATATCATATTTTCATTATGCATATACGAAGAATCATTTGTATCTTCTGTTATCACTAAACATGCTCCAATTACGTGTGATTAGAAATTTCTAGCTTCCTATATAAAGACAGAACTTCAAGGCTCTTATAATAGATGTCTAAAACAAAATCTCTAATGGGGAGAGACCCAACCCCACATCTCTTGCAAAAGAAAACTTAAATTTTGAAAAAATACTTGTATGCAAAAGATAGCTTATTTCTTAAAGAATTTATAAAGGAGATGTTGAACTTAGAAAACTATTTACAGGATAAGTTTACTTTCTCTTATAACAAAGTTCAACTTCAAAAATACTTTTTATGAATTGAAAAGGATTGGATTAAAAAAAAAGTGTCCTAAAAAGGGAGGATCAATTGCAAAAGTACATTTTTTTAGCCTAATTAAAACCTTTAGTTCCAAACATTATAACAAAAGTCCTAATAACTCTAAGGAGAGATTTCAAATTCAAACTCATCAAGAACATATGATGAAAAAGAGAATGTGAAAATATAATCTTTATGATAAAAAAATCACAATTGATGTTCTTAACTTTAAGATCTTGAATAAATAACTGTCACTTATAATTAAACTATCATATTGTGTACCTGATATAAAAGATTTCATTATCATATAGAGATCAAAAAAGTCTACTGCATCTTTTGTTAAAATAAATTTATCTCTTTTAACCTTCTTTCTTTTACAGATAACTTGATGAAAAACTTTCTGTACCCCTAATTAGTAAAAAGACAACCAATTTATATATCTATAACTTTTATTCTGGTACATCCATCAAGTAATTAAAAATAAATGGTTGAAATTTACTCCGCCATTTAATAGGAAATATGGACCAAATAGAGCTCTTTAATTATATTGATAATATTATTAATATATATAGAATATGACAACTAATTGGACCAAATTCTAACATTCTTCCACTTGACCTATACTTCAAACTTTATTTTAATAAACATTGAATGGGAATAAACAAATCCCTTAATATCTTCATAATTTATTTTAACATATAAACCACATAATGCAGGTCCTATTGATCATACACTTCAACATCGCATGCTTCCTTTTGTATACTGCTACGTTACTAATTTATCAAGCCAAGTGATATAAGTGATATATAAATAATATTATAAGTCCAAATTAATGTCTCATAGACATATTTATTTCTTATATAATAATAGTTAAATGTATACAATCTTAAATAAGAAAATTGTCAATCATAAACTTTTGAGATTAAGAATGTTAAAACATCATTAAAAACAATAATCAATATAACCGAGGCTCATTCAATAAACATTTACCTTAAATATCTTTAGTTAGAGGCCTTTAGTTAAGGGATTTGCAGTCATAAATCCATTTTAATATGTTCAATACAAACTCCTTGTTTTTTTTTAATTTTCTCCTTTATGACAAAAATACTTCAACTCCATATGCTTAGCACTTCTATAGTACTTGTCATTCTTGGAGAAGAAAATTGTTACAAAATTATCAAAATAAAATTTTAGCAGCTTTAATAATGGTGATAACAATCCCATGCCTAAAATAAAATCCTATAGTTATAAAACATGAATTATAGCCTCAAAATAAGGTACAAATTTAGCTTTCATAATAAATGAAGCAATGACCGATTATTTAGCACTTTTTCAAGAAAATTGCTCCTTTTTCTAGTAAAATCGTGTAGCCAAATGTTGATTTTCTACTATCAATGCATCCAGCAAACTCTAAATCCAAATATCCATACTTTTAGTGGATTAGATCTTCTATACATGAGCATATACTTCTTTGTTCTTTGAAGATACCTAAAGACTTTTTTTTGCACATTTTCAGTGGTTTATACCAAGATTACTTTGATATCTTCCTAGAATTTCAACACAAAGTAGATATTAGGTCTCATGCATATCTGTAAATACATCAAACAACCAATAATAGAATTGCATAAAATAGTTTCTATTTGTTTACGTTCCACCTAATTTTATCCCCTTTTTGTAATGGGACAATCCCTGCTGAACATTTGTTCATATTAAATCTCTCAAAAATTCTTTTGACATAGTCTATTTGAGACAAACATACTAGTCCTTGTGATCTATTTAGGAATATTAGAATTCATATTACATAGAACCTCTCTCATATCTTTCATTTTAGAATTCTTAGAGAGAAAATTTTTAGTCTTGTACAATATGTCCAAATCAATAGTAGCAAGTAAATATTATCAACATGTAAAACTAGCAATATAAACCTATTCCCACTGATCTTTCAGTAGATACAATGGTCAACAGTATTTTTTTAGGAACAAAGTATGTTATTGTATCATTAAACTTAATATACCATTATTGGGAAGCTTGTTCAATTCCATATATTGATTTCTTAAGTTTATAACCTTTTCTTTCTATATAAAAACCTTTAGGTTGATCCGTATAAACTTCCTCCTTAAGATCACCATTCAAAAAGGCAATTTTCACATCCATTTGATGTAACTCCAAATCAAAGTACACCACTAATGCCATAAATATTCGCAATGAGTCTTTTTTTGAGATATATAAAAAAGTCTCTTTACAATCAATGTCATCCTTTTGAGTATAATCATTGGCAACAAGTCTCACTTTATACCATTCAATATTGTCGTTCAAGTCATGTTTGGTTTTAAGGAGGTCCTAGGCATTTTTTTTATACCATTGAATTTAATTCATTTATCAAACTTGTCACTTTCTATGGCCCGCGAGAATGAAACAAAGTCCTTATTAATATTATAATCAAATTTTAACTCTTATATTAAACCATATAGTCTTTAAGAATAGCTAATTTCTACATGTTTATTTAAAGCTATTCCATGTGGTTTATTTATGTCAATTGATTGTAAGTTAGTTTCTTTATTAGATGTTATTTCATCCAAATGTTGACTATAATCATTTTGTTCTTTCAATACTGAGACAATATTTGGTATAGATGTGGATAATGGGATATTTATGGTAATGAAACATCAATCCTTATTTTACTAATATCCACAACATATTTTTCAGCATTCCCACTAACTTCACCATTTTCAATGAAATTAGCATTAGTTATTTCAACAATTCTTGGACTATGGTTTGGACAATTAAACCTATACCCTTTAGATTTCTCTAGGTAACTAATAAAGTAACCACTAATTATTCAAGAATTTAATTTCCTTTCATGTGGATTATAAACTCATGATGTTATTGGATATCACTAAACATGAAGGTGCCTTATATTAGGTTTCCTTCTAGTCCATAACTCAAAAGGAGTTTAGGGACTGTTTTTTCTAATAATCGTATTCAACAAATACATAACATTTTTAAGTGAATGCATCCACAAGGTTTTAGATAATAAGGAATTACTCATCATATTTCTAACCATATTTATTAATGTCCTATAACCTTTCTGACACATCATTTTGTTGAGGTATGTCTGACATAGTGCATATATACCATGTTCCTTGAGGAACTTTGCAAATGGACCTAAACATTGTCCTGATTCATTATATTTTTCATAATAGTCACCACCTTTATTAGATCGTACAATTTTTACTTCTTTTTATCTAATTTTCTTTCAATCTCTTTTACAGACACCTCAAGTGCATTTACAACTTGAGATTTTTCATTAAGCAAATTGGCATATCTATAACATGAAAAATCATCTATAAAGATTATAAAATACTTTTCTTTGCCAAAAGCTGGAGCGTCAAAAGGTCAACTTATATCGATGTATAATTTCAAAGAGTTGAGTTTCTAATCTTTCTTTGGCTATATGATCCAAATATTTATGCCACAACTAAATTAAATTATCATTTATTATGTTACATTTCATCCCATTGTATGATAAATAGAAAATAAGGATTCAAAAAAATTAACTTCAAGAATCAATTTATATAAATCACCCATAAGATTTCCATAACCAATAATGAAATTATGTTTAAACAAATTAAAACAACCATCACCAACCTTAAAAATAAATTCACTTTCATCAAGTTTAGAAATAACAATTAAGTTTTTAGAAATTAAAGGTACATAAAGAATTTGTATTAGATCCATGTGATAACTAGTATCTAATAATCATATGTCTCTATACCTTCAATTGGGACCTTCTTATGGTTTCCTATGAAGAGAAAGCTCTTAGTTGTGTTTATGATTTAGATTATAAAGAATCCCTACATAACATTAGAAACATGAGTAATAACATCAAAATTAAGCCATCAAGTATTAGAAGGACCTTCAATTAAGTTTAGTTCATAATATACAAAAAAAGTTAGATGTACCTTTCTTTTCAAACTAAGCTTTACATTTCAGATAATCTTTTTGATAATATCCCTCTCTTATAGAAATGATATTTGTCTATGTTTTGTTACTTCGTGTCAATATTAGTAGTAACCTGTGTTGCTTTAGCAGAAGCTTTCTTCTTAAATTTATTAGCCTTTAGCTTGTGAATCTTGCTAGTGTATTGACCCACAAGGTTAATTAAATAAACTATTTGATTCTTTAGCCTTGTTTCCTTCTAAATGAGCATACTGGACATCATTAACATTTCACTTGTCCTTTATAATGTTGTAATTAATTTGAAAAGGCCAATACTCAGCAGTTAACAAGTTCATAATAAATTGCACTAAGAAGGAGTCATCAATTGTCATACCTAAGGTCTTTTGGTGCAATATTTGTCATCTCCAGGACATGTTGCTGCAGATGTCGTAACCCATCAAACATCATGATCGTGAGTTCAACCATTAGTACACCAATGTGAGACTTCTCTATAGAGCGGAAACATTCTACTACAAATTTAAGGTATTCTTTAGCACTTTCAGTTTAGTGAATAGTATTCTTAATGTTGATGGCAACGGTCATTTGCATGAAATTAAGACATAACTTGTTAGACTTTTCTCATGCTTTATAATTTATGTTCTCAACCTCACTGCTACCATCTGTAATGGTAGGAGGTTTTTTTGCTAACAATTTTGTGAATAAAAGTTGACTTGTTCGCACCATTCAAAGAAGTTCAAACCATTAAACCCGATAACAGAAAAAGCATGCAAATAAAGAGAAATAGTTGTAAATGCATTAATACTTAATAAATTATTATATTCAAATAATGAAACATTTAGAATATATTATAGGTTGGGAAACTCATCAATATATTATCATAAATTTAATGTCATATAAACTTTATCAGGTAATCGTACAAAATTCATCAAATACAATCAATATATTTGGATATATAACAAACTTGACAAGAGAATATTGATTTTCCTCTATTATGTTTATTAGTTATAGAGTATTAATTTACCTTTGAGTAAATTCTAAAATTCTGTCAATTGATAAACATCATTTATCCATATAATAGTTCAATAATAGACATTACTATTTTATGAAAAATGATTGATTATACAAAATAGTTCAATATTTTCAAAAAAAAAAATTTCAAAAAAAAATTCAATAGTCATCTTGCTCTTATTATTTACTATTTTACTTGCACTATAAACAACATCCTAAGTACAAGCCGCATGCTTTTATTTTTTTATTTTTTTATTTTTAGCTTTTAGTTTTTAACTTTTAGTTTTTATATTTTTAATAAAAACAAAAACTTGTTTGATTGTTAATATTAATGTAGTTATATTTTTATCACTAATAATAATTACATATTAAATAAAATTTAAAGATAAATTATTTTTAAGTAAATAAATTTATTTTAATATCTTATATAATATTTATTAACAAAATTATTTTATATATGAAAGTAATATTTAAAATTTAATCTTTTAATTATAAATTAATATTTGTTTTAAATATATTTTAATTATTAAATCAAATTTATTTGAAATTTACATATTTTGAAGATATTTTAAATTTAGTTGTATTTGTTCATAATTATTAAGCCAAATTAAATTATTCATAGTTCTTATTAAAATTAATATGTTAAATAATTAAATAATCTATATGTAGTTTATAGAAAATCAAATTATTAAAAAATAGAAACAGTAAACAAAACCATTTTTATAGTTTTCATCATTTTTGAAAACCGAAAGAATCCAAAACTAAAAAAAGCAACCAAAAACCCAAACAAACATAATTTTCCACTAAATTTTGAAACAAAAACAGAAAACTAACAATAAAAACAGAAATAAACAATCCTAATATTTTGTTTTTCAGCCAAACACCCAAATATTGATAATTATTGTCAAAGGAAATATAATAAAATAGATGAATGCATTGTTTATTCAAAACATAAGTTATGATATCACATCTAAAACTTAATCTTTATGATAAAAAAAATCAAAGTTGACATTCTTAGCTTTAGGATTGTAAATAAACAATGGTCACAAATAAATAAAGTATTATATTGTATGCTTGATGAAAAAGCATCATTATTATAAAGAGATCAAGAAATTCTATCTTATCATTTCTTAAAATTAGTTTCTTTTTCTGAACTCTTCTAGAGTTACAGAGAATTTCATAAAGCATCTTTAAAAACTCTAATTAATAGAGGGAAGATCAATTTATTATCTATAATTTTAAATCTAGAATGTTCTTCAATTGATTAAAATAAAAATTTGAAATTTATTCTATTATTAAATAAAAAATACAAACTAACTAAGACTTTTTAATTTTATATATATATATATATATATATATATATATATATATATTCATCCCTAATAGTTTGTGTCTTTCTATTGCAAGTAGAACTATTCCCTGGGAGAGAAGATGGACGCTAAAAGCAAGCCTCTAGCATGTGCTCAACCACAACTGAGTACGGATTTTCAGGAAAATCGTTCTTAAAAAGAAGAGTTCATCAAAAACGACGGTCTCAAGAGGACACCTCACAGGCATAATCATTGTGCGCTGGAAACAATCCTCGTGAAGAGGAGAAACATTGTGGTTGGGTGGCCGGAGCGCCTCTTAGTTATTGAGAATGCACTTAGAGACTGACTGTTTAACTTTTCATTATCAGTATATATTTACACAGTTTAAAACACTGACACGTTCATAATGGATTTAAGTTGTGCTCTTACTACATCAGGTCTTGCCTCTCTCTCTTTCTTTACGAGTACAAGTGTTGGTCTTGTCGTTTATGTGCAAGATAAGGTCTAGTTATTATTTCTACGTTGGTCTCTCTTAAATTTTCGTTTTAACTTCATAGATTCAGGGTTGCAAAGGCTCTCTATTCGGGAGAAAGAAGACAGCGAGTTCGTTATTTTTTCAGAGGATGTTCAGACGGAAGACTTTGCTGAAGTTCTTAGGGACGCACGAGGTAAGTTTGTGACTGCTATTTCAGGTTTTTTTTCCTGCCTTGTTTGACCCAGTTCTTGCCGAAACTATGTCTATAAAGGAAGCTCTTTCTTAGCTAAAAGACCAACAACTTGCCAAAGTTATTGTGAAGTCGAATTGTTTGGCATCCGACTTAGGACTTGACATCCGGAACTAATTTCAAAGTATTAACAATTAGGCCTAAATTAATGGCTTCTCTTCTCTTTTTGTGCCAGCATTAAGTTTTTGATATGTATGCCAGTTAGTTACCATTATCAGAAATCGCACTCTAGATCTCAGGCAATATAAGACCAGCCACGTAGTGCAGCCTCTGCTAATGCTACAATAAGTCCGAACAGGAATTTATAATTTTAAAACTATACTTCAGGCTTTCAGCTACCATTTCGTAGGAGCCCTTCAAATAAGCAAAAATTTGTCTTTAGTCAGGAGGAAATTCATGTCAGAACCAGACATTTCATCATCAACATCAACTTGAGGAACAGGTTAATTTTCCGTTAACTAGGCTTGACAATCGAGAAACACTTCTTTTGAATGGCCAGACTGGTTTGGTGGTGGGGATCACTCATTTCAAGAACGTGAATTTTCTGCCTATAAACGCACCCCCACATGCTACTTATAAAATACAAACATCGTACTTGCAAGTAACAACAATTGATATTATAAGAAAACCCACTTATAGCAGCAATTCATCCTCGGAAACCCTCATCTCAAGTACCTTCCCTAGTTATATACTGTGCTCATTGTCGTTTTAAATATTACCAACTTGCACACTCCCTTTCCACATTTAAAGGCTTCTTTGCTTGCCCTCCTTGACACTTGACCTGACACCCAGTTAGCCACCCCACACCAACCCTAAGCTCAAAAGGCTTAAAGATTTGATAGCTTTTCCTGTTTCCAACACAATCCCCATGGGTTCCTTTTCTTTCGCAGAGGGTAACTCGAATTGGACAGCAAAGCAGAACAAATTGTTTGAAGAGGCCCTGGCAATATATGACAAGGATACTCCTGATCGCTGGAGGATTATTGCCAACATTGTGGGGGACACAACTGAGCAGGAAGTGAAGAGGCGATACCAGATCCTTGTAGATGATGTCAAACACATCGAATCAGATAGAATCCCGCTTCCTGATTACAAAGAAGAACCGACTATCAGCGAAAGCGACATCAACAACCAATAGCAAAGGTAACAATTTATGCCTCCTGTGCGTGACGCTTTGACGTTTATTCCACCTCAAACTATCCTTTCCTGTCTCGAAGTCTACAGACTCTTCATTAATTGATTTACCACATACATATTTCCTCTTCATCTTTAGTTTTCAACGAAATATATGTATGAAACATCATAATCATCAGGAAAAGATTGCACGGTTTTTACTATCTGTTAATTAGCATTACACTCGAGGCTTGATCTGTCGCGGAAACATGAGAAAAAAAGCTTTCGAATTTCGGTAACATTAGTTCTTTCCTGTTTCTGACTCGTTCAATCTCTCTACAGGCTGGAACAATTAAACCTCCAATGAAGGATGGAACTATGCGGTAGAGACAGTCTGAGCCTTACGTAGCATCTTTCACCCTTCTGTTTCCCTTCTCACTGTAATAAATCTTCAATGCATTCTGAAATTTCCAAAGGATGTAGTTTCCCAAAAATCCTGTTTTGCTGTAGTTGCTTTAAACTATTTCTGTCAGTTGCTCAGTACAAAACAACTATGTTAACAACTGTTAGTTTTTCAGATTTAAAATGCAGACAAAAAAAATTAAACATGCAACTAATAAATCGATAACTAAAATTTAATAACGCAGTTCGGTACATTTTACTTATGTTTCTAGGGTCTTCATCCAACTTAATCAACTTTTATTGTGATACAATAATTTTACCCAAGACTTTTCTGTATCGACACGCTCCTCTTGACACTTAATACAATGTTTGACATAAAAACACTTCGTTAATTATGCAGCTTCATCAACTGAAAGTGTAGGAAGTTGTAGAACAACATCTGCTGTGACCTGTGAACATTTGGGAATAATCAATGAATAGTCCATACACAACAACTTCAAGAAGTCATCAATCGAATAATTGCTTTACCACCAAAACATCACAAAAATGCAGTTGCACACTTCACAAATATTCTGCTCACTTTTTCCTCACAAAAACGATAATGCAACAGTCTAAATCATTCACCTTATGTAGAGAAACACAACAACAAATGATTGTTTAAATCGCCGAAAAATACAGCTGCCAAAGATAGCTCAAATTAACAAAAATACATAAAATCACTAAAAAATCTACCGGATATTATCTTCAATAAAGCATGGTGATCTTATCTATAATAAATCCTACCTTTTCTAGGATTTTATCTTTCACACTATCTTATCTTCAAGAATCCCACAAAAAATAAATTTCTTATTATAATAATATTCTAAATATATTCAATTATATCCAGTCACAAATAATGCCCAAAATAATTGATAAGATATTTTAACAAATATCTTAACAATCTACCCTTTTTTGATATTATTTGTCTCATATAAGAAATCTCCCTTAATAAGATAATTGGACACTCCCCCTTAATAGAACATTAAGTTCCAACTAACATCAAGTTCAATAACAATTGCCAAGTTCACATGCAACAGTCACCGATAAAGCATAAAATAACTTATGAAAATAAATAATCTTATCTACCCCTTAGGACAAAACAATGTCAAAACGAAGAATACCTTTAATGCGATCAATCGGATAAATGTTTCACAACCAAAACATCACAAAAATGCAGGTGCACATTTCACAAATATTCTGCTCGTTTTTTCCTCACAAAAATGATAATGCATCAGTCCAAATTATTCACATTATGTAGAGAAACAAAGTAACAAAAGACACTATCTTCTCGTCAAAAATCTCACACAAAGTAAATTTATTATCATAATGATATTCTATATATATCCAACTATATCTAATTACAAACAATGCCTAAAATAATTAATAAAATATCTTAACAAATATCTTAACACGTTCCATGTAATGACCAAATACACTATGAAATATCATTTCTGTGTTGTCTTGATAACTCCTTTTAGTCCTAGAAGCATTTCTATGGTGTACAGAGGGCTTTCTGATATTCTGTCTTCTAAATATCCGCAGATGCATACATTTCAGTCTGAGATAGATGTTTTTAGGGTAAACAACAAGGCAAAAAAATAATAACTATCCAACGTAATACCTGATTCTTTTCTTTATCAACAGCTGACTATATCAAATGACTGAAAACCGTAACATACATCATTCCGGAGCCACTTGGGAAAATATATAGTCTCTGTCTGAAGAAGATTTTAGGTTTAGACATATCTAAAAGTAGACATTACTTATAATTTATTTTATTTTAAAATTTACCACTATTATTTTAGATTATAAAATTATATTATATTAAAATTTCTAAAGTAATTGATAAGTTATTTAAGCACTGATTGTTATATAATTAGTTATAAGAGTCTAAATGTTTTATGGTTTAGACACCATAATCACATTTTCTAGGGATAGTATCAGACCGGGGCAAACAAAAAATGTAGCATCAAATCCAATGTTTTACAGTAATCTTCCAAAAGGAAAAAATTGTAGCATTATTTAGATCTCATGCCATTCACAGGCATTAGTATTTTGCAAAATCAAAGAACGAAAAATCATATATCACATTTTGACTTACACACTAGAAAATAAATAGCAAGTAAATGGGAAAAAAAAAACATGTCATTTCATGAAAACATGTATGCCTGGTACTCTTTGAAGGTCACATATCAAAAGCATTACATTTAATGCCTGATATCTCAGGAGGTGTCCACTCGATGGATCCAGTGATTAATCCTCTTTCATTACGTGATGCATCCTCTGTTAGAGAGCCACAGTTGGCCCAGGAGTTTGCTGCACCTGATATCCGTGAGTGATACAAGTCTTAGTCATACACCTAAAGCGTTAGATTGAAATCCACTATGATCTAATTAAAAACCATGTAAAATCGTTTGGAATCTGGAGATGTCGCCACAACCTTGTTTTCTTCATAAGATACTGACTCGCTAAACACACCTAGATGTTTAACTATCACTTTCAACCAACCAATCTAATCATAATCTTATAACCCAACTTGCAGGGGACACTTGGGACTAACAAGTAATAATAAGAATTTTAGCTTTTGGGCCGTATCTGGTTTGTTGACACGGTCCAACTTGAAAAAGCCGACGTGTGTATCAATGTAGAAAGTTGGTGAATTTTGCTATGTTGCCTTCTCCGCGTGTCTGTTGCCTATTGGAGCATTCTATTTAGAAGTAGGATTCGTACAGACGAGCCTTAGAACCAAGCAACTGTGGATATTTGGTGTAAGGAACACCGTTCACCGGCCATCACACGTCCCTTTTGTCGAAGGTTGGAGGAGGAAGAGACATGGCCATAAGCAAATCCTCCTTTAAGGTTCGTTAGTGCGCTTTACAGCAGCATATGTTGTTCTTATTCCATCTTTTGGCTTTGTTATCTAATGAATTTATTTACACTTGTTGGGTTCTTGTATAAGTTCCATGGGGTTCCAGGGAACAACCTTTTTATGCGATGTGTCGGATCGTTTTTCATAAGTAGTTTTAGATAATGTTGTGGGATTTCAACCATTTTCTTGATGGTTTGCACGCACTTGACGTTTTGGTGCAGATAATTTTGGGTTCATCGTCCATGGCACGCCGGAGAATTCTGTCAGAAATGGGATATGAGTTCTCAATTCTGGTATTTTGTTATTCAGCAGCATATATTCCTTGGCCGTTAATTTGGTCCTTTCTTTGTCCCTCAACTGTTTGTCACCTTTTGAGGGTAGGAAGAGGAAAGTTTCTCTTGATTATGTTTTCTGTCTAGACTGCAGATATAGACGAAAAAAGTATAAGGAAAGACACACCAGAGGAATTAGTTATGGCTCTAGCTGAGGCAAAGGTTTGATTTCTTTAATGCCTAACTCTTTCTCATAAAGTTTGAATATTAGTAGTTTTGATTCAAGTCTCACCTTCTTAAGCTTTTCAAAATCAAGTGGACACAAAAAGCTGTCTTCTGTTTGACTTGAGATGACGACTCTTCTTTAGAGAAATTTTTGTTCTTTTGGTGGGGCAATGCTCGCTTGTGTGTGTACCTACTTGGAGTAGTGTTGCAAGAAAAAAAAGAATGTCTTTTGCTTTTGTATCCGAGATTATTATGGAAGAATGTGTGGTGAAACATCATTTGTGGGTTGTGATTGTTTTTACTTTGATGTGTTTTCCTCCTAGGCAGATGCCATCATAGAGAGGCTTCAAGCTGGGCCGCAATTGGCAGAGGATTCGTGCCCAACATTGTTGGTTACTGCAGACACAGTATAGTTTGTCTCCTTTTGTCTTATTCCCGTCGATAGCTTCTCATTTTAAATTTAACCTTTTTACATCAAGAACATATCTTTAAAACCGGTGAAGCACTGGCAACTTCATGTATTTTACTTTCCATAATGATTATGACTCACTATTTAAATACACTTAAGGAAATCCATGACTCCATATACCTGTATATGTATCTGCTTAAATAGCCCTGAGGTTGTATTTTACGGCTAATTTCCTGAATTTTCAGGTGGTGGTGTATAAAGGAGTGGTGAGAGAAAAACCAAGCAGCAAAGAAGAAGCCCGGAAGTTTATCAAAGGTTTTGCTAACGGATTTATTGGCCTTCTCTACTTTCTAAAATATTCAAGTTAATCGTAGCTCATATAAGTGTTTGTTGCAGACTATTCTGGGAGTCATGGAGCAGTTGTAGGGTCCGTTTTTGTGACCAACCTTGCTACAGGAACAAAGAAAGGGGAATGGGAGAGAGCAGAGGTACTGCTAGTTTGGACTAACAATTAGCCCGATTCTACTAGGTGGTAATTGTATGAAAATCACCATTCATGAAAGAAAAGCTGGCTGCGACATTGAACTCTTTAGTTAATTACATTTCATCACTGGGCTTGAACCTGTTGAATCAAGCCCTTCTTGTCCTTACTTGGTTCTATAGTGAAACAGACCAGATAATTCAAACATTTAGATGCTGTCCCATAAAAAAGACATTGACCAATCTCATGTATCTGATGTTTGTCTGTATACTCGGAATTCAAGTTTAGTTTAGTGTAAGTTACACCTTTTTTTGAGAAGCTGAATGACTTGTAGACCCTTCAGTAAATGCAACATTCATAAGCTTTATATTTATAGGTTGGAAACATTAATCATGGACTAATGTTCCAGGTTTATTTCCATGATATACCAGATGAAGTCATTGATAACCTGGTAAATTTCTGTAACTAGCATTGTCATTGTCCTACCCAAGATACTTCTTGTAACTTGTTTTGCTGGTATGGTACCTAGATTGAGGAAGGAATTACACTTAATGTTGCTGGGGGCCTTATGCTGGAACATCCACTCACTTTTCCCTTTGTTGAAGCAGTGGTAATTTCTCTCTCAAACACAGCCTCTGTACCTCGAAAAGAATATCCCTTTCTTGGGATCTTCTTCTTCATTTTTAAGTCTTTTCTTTTTTATATATAAAGAAAGCTTAATGAAGAAACCAGTAAGTTTAAGTGTGACAGTTGCATAATGACTCTTTAATTTTGATATATCTGCAGATAGGAGATACTGACACTGTGATGGGACTTTCAAAACCTCTTACTGAAAAACTCATGGCAGAAGTCCTATAGCAACCACATCAACAAAGAATTACAAGCACCTCAAAAATGGAAAATGAGGGCTATACAAGAATTTCTTGATTTTATCGGTTTGTTCACTTTGAAGAACAATGTAAGGTTTTGTCAAGGTCTTTCTATTTGTTCAACTGATCTTGGGCGAAGATGTAAACCCATGGATCATTGAGGGGACTATATTCTCCGATCAAAATTCCAAGTATATGATGCAAAAGAAGAAAAGACCGTTTGATTTTTCAAGACTAGTTTCATTTATTTAGTATTTTACTGCAAATTATTAACTGAAAAACTTTTTTTTTTCTAGCTACAACAGGAAAACTGAAAAACTCTAATGTGCACAAAAACTCTTAAGTACCGTTCGATATGCTCATAGCATGTTGTATGTCTCTTTATGCCAAGTGCCTTTTGCTTTCAGGCCTTGCAATATTGTCTTCTTCTTTTTTTGCTACGAACTAGCAGAAAAGAAAAGTTACGATCGAAAGACACCAATATCTTCACGATCCTCCGCGAGAAGAGGATGTAATTGAATTGAAGGGTCGGCACAATAAGTAAGTCCTTGCGGAAAGGAACGCGCCAAATCAACAAGACGATCCGCATATCAGTTGCCTTCGCGGCAGATGTGTCGAATATCAACAATCCGTCCCCTTTTGATTAGCTCCAAGCAATCAGCTGTACGTACACAATTGATATGAATGGAATGATGCTTGGCACCGTGTTTAGTTAGCTAATGACATGTAGGGCCGACAGCATAGTAGCTCAGACTTGTACCATAAGTTGATTTTAACCTGAGCCGAAAGCATGTGATCCCAGTCCGAGGCTAATTAGATATACCAGACTTAAAAGGCATCTCTCTCACTTCTGGGCAAGTTCGTCCCTCTCCTCCCACCAGAAAAGTCGTCTCTCATAATCCCTCAACCAGAAACCTTCATTCACGCCCAGTGGCTCTCTCTCCCTCTTCACGCTTTCGTTTCTTTCTCCCCACTTTCTGGTCTCGTCTCCACTCTCACACTTTTCTGTGTCACTGTCCGTTCTTTGTTCTAGTTGTGATTCTCCGAGCAACTCACTGGCGGATTTCTAAGGTGTGTTTCCTTCATTTCCGTCGACGATCGGTCCGGTGAGGCATTTTTCCTTATCTTCTCATCCGATTAATGTACATTCGTTTGCGTTTATTTTACTCCCTCCTTCTTCTCTCATCGAGTGTCTAAGACTAGCACTCGCCCAACGTTTTCATAATGCGATACACTTGAAAACATAGAAGAACCGAGGTGTTCATTGAGAGATTGAGAAATGTATGTTCTCTTGCGAACGAAAATGTGGATTTGAGCGATTTTTGATAGATGTTTATTTGATTTGTTGTATAGGAGCGAGAATCAATTGGGCTAGCTTGCTGTGGAATCCAGGTATCTGCACGTCGGTGCTTCATCGGTTTTTTTTCCCGATCTTCTCTGCCTTTTCCCTCTTTTTTCCGCCTTAAATGACGAATCTGCTGGTTTTTCCTTTACATGTCTTTGGTCTCATTATATCGATTATTTTGGGTATTTGGAGTTTTGTGAACGATTTTGTTGGAAGTTTGGATTTATAAGGCTGGCATGTGCTTGTATTTAGCTATCTAAGTCAGTATGAAGGGTAGTTTGATAATGGTTTTTCAATTTACGAACTAGAGCTTTCTTGCGCGGTAGGTGTTCGATGAAATGCTTTACTCCGTAGTTTGCGATAGCTGAAATGGGGAAAAGGGAAAAGTTTCAATTTTGTGATATCTCGTTGTTTCTTGAAGTTTCTGTTCTTGGTAGGTGTTATTTCTTGATGCTTTGGAATGGATTTGGCGTTCCATTACTCAACTGTTGGGTGTTTTCCTTTGTCTGCTCATTAATTGCATTATTGACATATATTGTTGCTTTCAAGTTGCTTCTACTGATAATCTCTGTAGTGGGATCTTGTAATTAGTTTTTCTATTCTGAATTATGTGATTGTGTAGTAGTAGTAGTTTGGCCCATGAGCCAATTTTCATTTCATTTGCGGCATGGCTTAGTTCATGAGGAAACCGATTCAGTTTGGGATATATTTCATACTGCGTAGCACCTAATCATTAAAATGCCATGTAACCTACAGGTTTTCAAGATTTTTACTTCTGTCATCTTTTGAATTAATGTTATATGTTACCTCATCAAAAATCAGGAATCAATTAGCCAGATCAATATGGAGGCGAGATTTTTCCGTTTTCTCAAGATTGTGGGTGTTGGGTACAAAGCAAGAGCAGAAGTAGAGGGACGCCTTTTGCTTCTGAAATTGGGTTACAGCCATGAAGTTGAACTTACTGTTCCTCCTGCAGTTCGAGTCTTCTGCTTCAAAAACAACGTAATTTGCTGCACCGGAATTGACAAGCAAAGGGTACACCAGTTTGCCTCTGCAGTTCGTAGTTGCAAGCCACCTGAAGTGTACAAAGGCAAGGGCATAATGTACGTTGATGAAGTGATCAAGAAAAAGCAAGGAAAGAAGTCAAAATGATTTTGGAAAAAGGCAAGGCAAGCTGTTATATTGTCTGATGTTTTGCTGCATAGCTAGAGAAAGTAGTACACCTGATGATATTTTGCTTCATAGCTGGAACTGCAACATCAGATCATATTTTTGCTTCATGGTTAGAACTACAAACCTTTTATCGTGTAGAACAGTGTTTACTATCTGATCCCAATCACATAAATATTGTATTTTGAAAGAGATTGGAAGTTTTGAATAACAGAATTAAATGCTCGAAGAAACCCCTTGAAGCATTGTTTGATATGGAAAAAGTTTGGGGAGTTGTCATTTTAGTATTTTTCAGGACCGGTAAAGTGAATATTTCATAAATTACTCTGATAACGTAGCAGCATTGATTTTGATGACTGTAAAAATTACTAAAATGATAATGTAAATGGATTTATATTTCATTTTTCAAGCCTTATTTGACGCTAGAAAGTAATGTGTTTGAAGGAAGAATTTCCACCGGGCTGACGAATCAAATTAGTAGAACATGTCACAATATCTAATCAAAATGCGATTAACCTGCTACATCATCGATATCTTTCATCTTGAGTTATCATTTAGGAGCTCGAAGAAACCAAAAATTGCCTTTCTCCCTTTTTGATCGAACCCAAAGATGAACATTCTTGCAACTTAATAGCATTTGACAACGAATATGATTTACATTGTGATACATGAATATGGTTTTAGAACAGACTCTTGTTTCTTCAAAATTGTGGAGGTGATTGTGGAGGTGCCTCTGCAGGGAAGAAGTGTCGCTATGATATACGGACCTACTGTCAGAATTGGAGCTGCATGCTTACAATATGGGGAGCTGAAGTGGTCCAAACTACAAGATTTAGTTCAAGAATCTTGGGGCCTTGAGAAGATGCACACTTTTTACAAACCCTTTCCCAACTTCACCAATAGCCTTCAACGCATCAATCGGATCTCCTTCCTCGGGAGCTTCATCACGTTCTCTTTTCTAGTATAAAAGAATATATTCTAAGATGAGCGGAAAATGGACAAGGTACTTCCGTAAATAGTTGATCTCTTAAACATACCTTAGAACATGATCTGTCCCATGTTAGTCCAATAGCATCGCCACCCAAAGAATCATACCAGGGCTTCAATGTGTAGAATTCTTTCTGCAACTAGTAAGTGCTGGTTATCAAAATATGAGCAACATGACCAACATCAACATAAAAGCCTACAATAATGCTTGCCTTCAGATCTTCTATATAGTATTTCAGTGGATTGAAGTCCACCATCAGCTTATTTTTCACTTCCTCCAAGCTTCCGCTAATATCTCTTGATAACAAGAAGGATTGAAAGGCTTTACTAGCATTTCCACGAGCCACAAGCCTCCCTGTCAGAAGAATGCAACATTAAAATACTCAGTATGGGATTATTTAAGATCAACCGCACAGGAATCTCAATTTAGCCATGTGAATCCTTACAGGCATACCTTGGTCTAACTTCGATGGGAAAAGAAGACGTTGAGGATGAGCTAATTTCTCCCCATGAAGAAGAACAACAGCATCGTATTTGTTCAGAGGCGTTCGAAAAAGGCACTACAAGTTAAATTAGAGGTGTGATGATCCTCAACTGTACAAATAAGATTCAGGAAGCAGAAGTACCCGAGGAATACACTCACCTCCCATCTATACGAATCAGTCTGATCCTTCAAGATGAGTCTTGTCAGCAGATCAGCACTGCTACGGGCATAAGCCACCAACCTTTTAAGCTCCTATTTGGCAACAAATCCATGTGCAATAAAGAATATAAATGAAGTACAATTAAAAGCATCTTAAACATCAGTTCTGGACGTTTGTTCACAAACGGTCATAGTTGGATGTGGGATACAATGGCAGGTAAAAGTTACTTCAACAAGTATATGAAATTTTGCACTCGTTGTGAGTGATATAATGCCTCTATTACAAGCATAATGATCTAATATTAATGCAATTAGCAGAAAGAGTTCCTTGGACAAGGTCCAAAATATGTCTGTTGAACTATCAAAGAATGAAACAATAGGCTAGTCAAAGTAGGGTAGAGAATAACAAAATATAGCCAAATTCAATAAGACCCACTAACCAATGTGTTGGGGGAGCATCGAGTCCAAGCTTCTGATGCCTTGTCATAGGATGTAGCTAAGAACATAGCAGGGCTCATACTTTGTTTATTTCCTTCATAATCTTTTCTAGTCAACATAAAATTATCCTGAAACAAAAGATATAAAATTAGTAGCCACTAAAATCACATTTCTACATCAAGTAGCCTACAAATATAAGATCACTGATTCAAATCCATAACTTACATAAATCTCTTTTTCGTTGTTGAAGGTCAAATCATTATTTATGTCAACCACCAAAGCAGAAAAGGTCCAATCATATTCTGCTAGAAGTCGCAAAAACCTGTTCAAAAAAGAAGGCTTTCAAAGAAAAATTGGCAAAACAGAAGTTCTCCTCCAAGGGCACAGAAGAGGCATATGCCAAGCAAACATCAAAAGACAAAAGCTTATACGGAGCTTGTAGAAAGCATAAGTTGAATACAGAAAAAAGATGCACATTTCTAAATCATAATGCAGGAACTAGAGATGTCGAAAAGGGCCCAACCCAGCCCGGGTTGACCGGGCCACTGTTACTTCCAAAACGACGTTGTTTTGGAAGTTTTTCTATAAAAAAAGCCGACCCATCCCGGCCTGTCGGCCCACCATAGCCTAGCGTCGGGCCAGGGACAGCCCGGGCCTGGCCTGGTCCACTGACATCTCTAGCAGGAACCCCTGTCGATTATTAAATCACATTCATACTTTGCAGCAAAGTTATTTCACTTAGAAGAGAGTCGCAAGCTAATCATCATCAGCTCATAAGAAGAAGGAAAGAATTTAACCTTAAAAATCCAGTAATGCGTGAGCAAGGAGTAGTATATGGTAAAGGCTTCACAAACAGATGAGCAACCAATAATTCAACCGCCTCCTCTACCAAGCAGGCTGAAAACATATGTGAAGCAACCCATCTTTTTGCAAGCCTTCATAAAAAGTCAGAAAGGGTTCCTCAAAAACTAATATTGTTTTCTTCCTGGTCAAGCAGATATAGAGTGCAGAAAAGATAGAAAATGAGTCACTAGACACCTAACTACTGATCCATATATTGGAAAAAGACCCTGTAACCCATTGATCATGCTAGAATGCTGACTGCGAAGAAAAAGTTTTCTATCCACTGAAGAAACCTGCTTCATTTGGCCGCTTCCATCTGCAAACCAAATTGGTTTAGTCACTCATCATCACAAGATCTGACCAAAAAAAGGGAATGAAAAAAGGCAGATAATATGTCCAGAATCTCTTACTTTCCCTTCTCACAAGGCTCAAGCCCCTCTCATGCAAAATTTTAAGACGAAATGCAAATCCAGAAAGGAAAATATCCACATCGTCTTCAGTAGCATGGCATGTCATACCCCAGTTGTTCTGGAGACTGTTATAATAGTATTGTCAAATACAATATAATCAAGAAAAGTCCATTTAATATTTCAGAAAAAGAACCAGCCATGCCCACCTCTCCCCAATTTTAAGAAGGAAAGCAGATTTTGTTTTCTCAATCGCTACATCATCCATTGGCCAGTTCCCAGAACCTTCCAACTGGAATTATAAAAAAAAGCATCAGACTATCAGGGCAAAGTCAGTACAGTATGACCGTCAACAAGGACCATACCTGAATAATTACTTCCAGTGGCTGAATACAGGATGAAGTAATTTTAGGCAATTTTTTCATGTCAACCCTTTCAGTTGCCAATGGATGTGGTTCAGGAGGGAAGACAGATGTGAACCTAAAGGCTAGAAACAAGATAACAACAGAGAATCTCTCTCAGCAACTAATTGAAGAATGATAAGCATAAACATCATAAGTTAACCAGGCTGAGGGAAGAATTACACCAAAACCAACGATGTGGTCAGCTGAAAATTAGAGCTAACCCCTTCCCATAAAACAGTCCATAAAAGATAATGATTATTCATCATAAAACATGAAAGATAATTATACACCAAAAGTAGAATAGTTGAGATGCACTCTGTCCGACCAAAGTGCTTACACACGTGCTTAAATAGGTAAAAGTGAAATTATGAGCTCCTATACAATGTGATTTCTACATCTCACTTTAACATGCAAGTATATGATGAACCAAACTATACCTGGGTCTAAAGGCTGAACACTATACACCTTTAACGGAATGTCTTCAATGCCACGCAAGCGCTTGGATAAAACTTCAAATGCCCCAAGCAAACTTGCAGAAAATTTCAGGGGATCTGAGGAAAAAACTATTATTTTGTAAGAGATATTAAAAGTACTAAGTACATCAAGAACAAAAAAAAAAAACAAGTGATAACGATAGAAATTAGCCACTGTTATTAATCATCTTACCTTTAGTACCATGAAGAACAGAGAAATCAAGTTGATGTGCAATCACTACAGCGTTTGCGTTTGATAAAGAAACATGATGGGAAAGTACATATTCAATTATGCTTTTCATTATGAGATGTTTTGTCCACTGCTCAGTTTCCCAGACTATGCAAAAAAGAAATAAAGTCAAGTTACCCTGATATGAGTGTGTACTTCAGAATATTAATATAACTAAGATAAAGCCTCACCTGTGCTTTCCGCAATTTTACCATCTTTAAATCTCCGAAGCTCTGCCTTCTCCCCCCAAAACTTTCTAAATTTGAGTGCCTGTCAAAAAATAAGTCCTTAGTTGGAACTTGTAAAACAATGGAAAGCAGGTCGTGATTCCTTAATGACTCAAATACCTCCTCTTTATTTTCAGCATCTGGGCCAATATCAACAACTCTAAATGCTTTATCCAGAGAGCTCACTGAAATTCCAACAAGCATTGGCTCTTCATCAAGTTCTGAGAAACCCTGAAAGGCAAAATGGTTACAACGTCTGAAAACATTAAAGCACAAACTTTGCAACTCGAAGCTTTATAAGAACTGCATACTTTTTCTATATCACATTCTGCTGGAATATTTCCCCATATAACTCGCACAAATTTGGCTCTGTCACTCAGTCCTTGATTTAAAAGATTCTGTACCTTCTGCTCAATCAATCTCCAACATTCATCATCCTGGCAATATCCTGAAGCATTGACCTGGCTATTTCCCTTGAAGTTCAATCTAGGAGAAGAAGGATAATAATTAAGGACAACAATTTATATAACAGAGGTTTCAAGCAGAGCTTAAAGTAGGAAAATTTGTGAACTTTACCAACTTCCATGTTGACAAAGAAAGAAAACACAAATTAATCTTTTATACTGAAGCACAAGCCAGAATATTAATTTCCAATGTGGAAATTTTTTAATGAGAATTTCCTTTATGTCTGTCTCATTGTGCGTGTGCGCGAGCTTGTGCGTGTGCGTGTGCGTGTGCGTGTGCGTGTGCGTGCGCGTGCGCGTGTGCGTGTGCGTGTGCGTGTGCGTGCGCGTGCGCGTGCGTGTGTGCGTGCGTTCGTGCATGTTGAGTATGTGTGTGTGTCATTGTTCATGTGTATGCGTGTGCGTGTGTGAACATAGAATTATTTCTTCTCGATCTATTTTAAGGCACCATTAATAGAAGCTATTGAATGAACCTATTCAAGCTAGTTTGATGGAGGCCAAGCAGAACAAGCAAAAACATTTATCAATCTACACATGTAAAACCAAAATCCATACCTCAAATAATAATCATATTTAGCAGGAAAATCAACCTTGGCCATAAAGATATCCTCAAATGCACTATCTCCAGATTTTTCAAAGCATTTAAGCGTCAGAGAAGCCTCATTTTGCAGCTGAACTCAAGAGAAAAGGAGAAAAACTTTTTAAAACCCGATGTCATTAAAAGAACCAGAAGACAAGACGGCAAAGCCGAGTTAGAGGTAGCACAAAAAATCTAACATACAAGCTAGTAAAAGTACCTCAGTGAAACCACTACTTTTCATTCTGCAAGTCAAATTCAACTGAGTTTGTGAATCACATATCACAACTGCGAAATTTTCCTTATACAACATCCTTGCCTGCGGTGCACTCAAATGAGGTCACAGGAAGAAAGAATGGTGCAATCCAATCTAAAATAATGCTTAAGGAAACAACTTACCTCCTTTGAAATTTTGGCCTCATCTTGTAAGTAAAGTCCTCTGCTCCACAACTTTGAAGTGGCTGCAAAGTATATCACATTGCTATAAGGAAAAACAAATACTCTGCTTAAGGTAGGAGATATTACTGAAAATAGTATCAAAAGTATGTTTACTGGGCAATTTCATACCATGATCACCATTTTCTTGGTGATATATGATGTTAATGAGAAGTAAAAAATTGGCTTGGAAAAGAACTATAAATTGACACCAATATGACTCATGCCAACTCACCAGGAAAACAATTTATCAATTCTATTATCACACTGGGCCACCAATATGATGATAGTAACTACTGATTGTTAAATATGGTAAACTTTTAGCGTATGGACAAATTATGCATCTTAAGGATCCCAAAAAAAAGAGATGAAAAGATATCAACAATCTAACTTCATAGGTATGCACGTAAGAAACATTTAGCATACCAATGAAGTCTAATGTAACACGAAATATCTGCAGAGGCCTCATGGAACTGTTGATCTTCTCATGTGTTGCAAGGTATGATAGTATGATAGCCATCAGATATCCATTCAGGCAATCGTGAGTGTAAATGGAACTTCTTTGCTGAAGCCAGACCTACACCAATTAGGTTGCTTTCTCAATATCACCTAACAAAACCATCCTATTTTATAAACTTGAACATATGTAATACCTTCAACAAAACCAAAGCCTCTCCTAATTGCTCCCACTCAAGAAAGGTTTTCTTCAGGAATTCACAATTATCCTCCATGAACATGTCTTCCAAGATGCTAGTGTTATATATGGGTGTAGGCACAGGCAGAGTCCCTTTTCAAGTTCATAAAAGAACACCTATCAACACACTGCAACAAAACTAAATAGTAGAAACAGCTATGAACTCCAAAGACATACTACCTTGACTCAAAGCACGGATGTTGTTTCGCTTCAATTTCAATTTCAATACAGAAAACAGGGCTTTTGCAGTAGGAATTATCCTTACAAATAAACCAGGCATTTCACCGAGCTTCTTGTCTATTAGAAAAGAAAACACAGATTAACAATAGTCAATCTAAGAGCTCATCACTTCTACAATTCCAAAATAACCTGAATAGACGAGCAGCACAGGTTTACGGGCCTCATTCTGTAGGGCAGACCATTCAACCTTATCAATTGCCGACACAGACTTCAAATACTTCTTAACCACACAAAGATAAAGAAACCTCTTTGCATGATAACGATAATTCAAATAATCCTTCTCGTGGAAACACTCCTGTCGCAAGAACCAAACTTCAGTTACTTCACAAATCAAAAACAATTTAAAAGTTGTTCACAAAATCAAAATGTTTTGATTCAGTAAGCGTACCAAGCATAACATTGTGACGAAAGAGATGGAAAAAGAAAAAAGAAATACCTTAGGCAATTGAATGAAAAGGTCCACATTAATCTGAGGCTTCACAATGCATTTCATCGAATAACTGCCGCCAACTTCTATGGACCTAGGCCTCTTAAACTTAAACTCGACCTTATCGGCGCCGATATCTCTTACAAAACCAGGAGCCTCGTCTGCAGTGACCTGCTTGATAAATGACCCCAAATAAGAAAAACCAAACAATTAAACTGTAACAAATTTCACCACAACAATTAAAATTTTCAAAGCAAGTTTTGTTTCATCAAACAAAATTCTAAAGGAGAACTGAGATGGAAATAAACGAACTAGCAGGTCGTTGGGGATATTATGAATGCATTCTCTGATAGCCGAAACGCTGTCGTTGACAAGGTTGGTGAAGGCAGGTGAGTGATCAAGATGGACCTCCTTCAGCAATTCTCGGACCTTTGTGTCCATTGGCTCAATTAGGGTTCCGCTTTCCATCGCCGTATGAGAGTGAAGTACAGGAAGGAGAAAAGAGCAGAGTCGTTTTGCTCGGTCGGCAGTAGGGTTTTAATAGGGTTTAACGGGATGGATGGCGGGAGAGAGAAGTCTGAAGAAGGAGAGAGACAGCGTTACAGTTAATGTTTATGGCCACTGTGGTTCACGGCCCATTACATTCTTCATATACTGTGAGAGCCTCGGCTTGCCCAAACTTTAGGGAACAAAATCACTGGTTCAAATGTTCGAACTCTTAAGTAGATTAAACCCTAATTAAAATTCTTATCAAACCTGCACTCTTTAATTAAGTTGAGTTCAGACTAAAGTTAATCATTGTTAGCTTCAGATTTGTGTAGCTTGTCAAGTCAAGGGCGTCTCTCGTAGACATTCCAAGTACCTTTCGATATGCTCATAGCATGTTGTAAATTTCATCATCCCAAGTGCCTTTTGAATTCTTAACTTTTGCTTTCAGGCCTTGTATTATTGTGTTATTTGTAACCTCTAATAATTTATTAGGTTGTAAGTATACAATTGATATGAATCGATGTTTAATTCATAACTCTTCACAAATGTCCTTAAAAGTCTCGTTATCAAATTGGTTCCATTGTCTGTGATTACTAATACAGGGACTTTATACTTGTTTATGATGTTTCTTCTTAGAAAACTTTTGACTACTTTCTCTGTTATACTGGCTAGTGGTATAAACATAAATAATCATATCTGAAAAATTAATGAACAAACCTTGGTTTCAGGTCACTGACGTTATCAAATTAGTATGGATCATCGATATAAAATTAAGTCCATTAACAAATACTTATTGAATGGTTTTTTCTCTTAGGATTAAATGAATAGAAACATATATTCTAATCACTCTTATTACTCAACAACTAATATATGATCTTAAGTTTGATTAGTTAATACCTTTAAGAACTAAGAGAATCAGTGAGTAAGACAATTCACAAACGATATGTATTTAATCTAGAAAAATATCTTTCTTAGAATTTCCAATCCTTAGCGTAGAAGATGATAATCTTATTTGTCACTTTTGATTAGCAAAACTGAATGTCAAATCTTACTAATCTAGCTGTAAATTAAATCAATCAATTTCTAGTTGCGCACCCTAGAGATAAATCAATTCAATCATGAAAAGTAATACAAAAGACACTTAATATTAGTCAATGAAATAAATTGTATTCAAAAAATCATACATATACTAGATGATAACGTTGGTTTACTTCAACCAAGAAGAAGGATTTAGCTACTCATAACAGTAATGAAAGTTGACATAAAAATAGCAGAGCATCTGGTCTCCATCTCTACCCTTTTTCTAGAAAATATGAAAAACTCTCTAAAAGCCAATCAAAAAACGTGAAAGATAAGATGTCTAGAAAGGTTTTCGTCCTCCCTTCTTAAAGTTATTTTATCAGATACACCTCCCCAAATCAGGTAGCAGATTCCCATATAAAGAAAACAACTTGATTTCCAAAATAATTAGAATCCTAAGTTTATCGAATATGTTTTCAAATCAGACTCCGCTGATAAACTTTTCCTTTGTACATGCTCATGCTTAGTCAAAAACTTTTCTGCCAGCCAGAAGTGCGAATTGCCTTTGTTTTTCTTGCATCTTTTTTATTCATATTCATCTCTCATGTGTTGAAAATCATCCGAGAATAATTAAGAAACAATTTCATTAATTTTAAATAAAAATTTCAACACATTAAAGAGATTTATATCAAAAGTTAGCACAAAAATAATAACTTATCAAATTCCCCCGCACCAATCTTTCAATCTTTAGCTCATCCTCGATTAACTACATTTACACTCAATTGGCCAACTAATCAACTTTCTTTATGCCAAGTCTCACAATAGTAAATAGTGCATACTTCAAGAGTTAAACAATTTTATAATCAATGAATAGCCCAGAATTAATCATTCAAGTAAATATAAACAAAGTCAATTTAAGATAATCATATTTCAAAAACTAGCACATAATTATAGCAAACTCTCACAGCTCAAATTTTGCTCAAAATACTCAAATGTTTATTGGTTTAGTATTTCACTCGAATTCTTCTAATGCAAATATTCTACCACCAACCTTTCAGCACTTGAAATACAAACATGCACAAATCAAAAAGGCTTTATTAAAGGTTGCACTAGGCTATAGGTAAAGGTAAGGAATGATAAACGGAAAAGGAAAAAAATCATAAACATTAGCAAAGTATCTCACCACTTGTGGAGACACAATTTCAATCACAAATGAGTCTACAAAGTCATTCTTTATAGAGATAGAATACACTTTATAATTTTTTTCCCTGCTATTTTTTTCTTTTTCTTCAATGAAATATACTGATATTTAATGTAACATCTCGTTACCTATGTTAAGGCTAGAATAGTAAATTATGAGAAATTTATGTGGAATTAGGAAAAAACACGTCATGCATAAGTTAATTGTGACATATATATTTATTTTGCACATTCATATGATTGTACATGCATTCATTGGCATTTCCGGGTAAATTTGATTTATAAGTGAAAATTGTGGATTAAATTGGAATGTATTAATTATGATTTGGCAATTTTGGTATATTTTGGATATTTTGGAATTTTTGGTGAATTATTTTGAGCTAAAAATTTATTTGGAGAGCGTTATTATTATTTAAAAAATTTTGGTGAATTTTAAAAACTTCCATATATATATATATATAGGTGACAAATGAACTTGTAATTAAGTGACAAATGGATCAACTATTGTGTGATAAGTGGACCAATAATTAGGGGACATACGGACTGATTAATTGATGACATATGACAGCATCTAAAGTGGATTAGTGGCAGCATCTTAAGTTGGCAAATGTAAGGCATGCCTTAGGACAGTTGTTGCGTTGTAAAGTTGACACCTAGCATATTAATAGTGCAAATTCCAACAGCAATGCTTTTGCTATTTCTCTCACCTTCTGCACGAAATTGCTCCTACGTTCTCCTTTCTAATTTGTCTGAACCCTAGCCAAATTGCTGCACCAAAACCAGCTTTTTACCTTACACAAAATAGCCAAAAAAAATCAGTTGAAAGCTACCTTCATCTTGTTGTCCAAACTCAACTTGTTTTCATCCGATGTTGGTGATGAAGTTTTCTTGCATGGAGACTTGATTTAATCTGGAGTTTAAGCTGAATTCAAAGCCTAACAAGTAAGTAACAATATGATCTTTATGATATATTTAGTAGTATAAGAGTTATGCCTGAATTGGAATGACATATGTGAGATATTGGTGAAGAAATGTGCTGGAATCTTATGAACTGGAAAATTTTCACTGAACACATCTTGGTATTTTGATTATAACTTGATCTGTGTATTTCTAAATGAGTTGATTCTTGATTTAAATTAAACTAGAGATATATGTCTACAACTTTTCTGAAGAAGCCAAATGTTAATTCTTTTTCTAAGCATTTCAAAATCTAGTTGGAATTAGAGTTAGGAATTCTGTTACAGTTTAAAAACAGTCTGAACTCTTTGGATATAACTTTCAATATACTGACTCAAATTGTACAATTTTGGTGTTATTACAAACTGAAAACATAGTGGAACAATTGTCTAGAAGAAAGTGTTACTGAAATATACCATTTTTCTTGTCATAAAGATCATGTAAAGTTATCCCGAAAGAGGGGTGATAAGATGAAAATGCTGAGGTGTGCTGGAATTTGATGACTGGAATGTTTTGAACATGCTTTGGTATTTTTGTTATATTTTAATCTGTAGATTTCCAAATGAAATGATTCTTATTTTAAATTGAATTAGAGACATAATTCTACAACTTTTGTGTAGAAGTCAAATTTTAATTATGTCTCTATGATTTTCAAAATTGGCATGTAATTGAGTTGTAGCTTAAGCTGAAGCACTGTCAGGGACAGAAATCATGTCTTGTGGTTATTGAATAAACTGTATTGATGTGGCATGTGGGCCGAATTAGTCTGAGTTGTCTTCACCAAATTTGTAGCTTATTCTCTTAGCTTTAAATTGATATAAAGTTTGTAATTTTTGGATATCTGAGCTGAAAGATATAAGTTGTGCAATTAGAGGGTATGATCATGTACTAGCTAAAAGTTCAAATGTGTACAGTCTGTGGTATTTTATACATAAATCATAAAATACGAAAGAAAATTGGATGATCTTAGAGTCAATAGAAATTCAAGACATTGGAGAACAACTTTCCAAAATGGAGTTTTGCTTAATTTTGTCATTTATCATATCAAATTAATTATGCAAAGTTGACCCGAAATCATATGGGTAGAAAATCTGAAGTGGTCAATTAGGTTATGAAATTGATGTCACATTGTTTTATTTTGGTTCAAATTATAAGTACCAAATGATATTAATGAGGGCTTTGATATCTGATCGATTTAATGATGAGAATTACAATAAGATATCCAGAATTGTCATTGAACATGCATTGTACATAGTTAGTTTATATGAATGTGCATTAACGAATACAAAATTGTGCAAGATTGTGATATGTGTATGTATTGTATGTATAGAGAAGCACATTAAACGACCACATCCAAACATTGCTGGGACATCAAGGCAATAGCTGTTTGAAGCATACTATGAGTAACCTAAGATGGTCTCACCATATTGCTTTGTACATTATTGACCTGTATTGCGATCTTATTGAATTGCACTGAGTTGTGTTGATTGTGTATTAGATCCCGGACAATATTTGTCTGAGGTGTTTTGATGCATGAGAATAATATTGGAAGTGCTACTTGAATGTAAATGCGTTTGCCTAAATGATTTTTTGATTCTCAACTGAAAAGTTGAATACCGGACCTAGTCTGATGATCACTGCTACTGTGACTGTGACTGTAATTGATACTGTGACTGATATACTGTTATATTACATGCAAATGAAAGTGATTAAATTGATGACTGAATTGTGGCATGCACTTCATTCCAATGCATGTAATATAAAGGAGTTGTGACTGATGTGGCTATTGATCCTGTTACTAATATGAGCTTTAAGCTCTCGCATATGTGGTTCGAGCCTATGGCTTGTTGTGATCAATGAGTCACAGACTGACTGACTGAGCCTGATAATTCGAGATACTATAAAAGCACACAGTCATAACAAAATAAAAATGAATGTGAGTCTCATACATGTCACATTCGCATAAAATTTGAATTCATTGGATGATTTGCAAAGTTGTGTGAATTTTGTTATATGATTGAACTGTGTATCTGAGAAATGATTTATCTGTGATAGTATTTGATACTTGTTACGTGGAGTTGAGCTGTGTGATTAGATGCTATAATTGATCTTGTTTTATGTCATGAGTGACCCATCGAGGATCGTTACTCTACTGAGTTCGCAAAACTCATCAAAATTGCACCGTTTCTTTTCAGGTTCGAGAGTGAGACGACCTAGCTTCTAAGACTCCGTAGAAGCATATTTTGTGCAACTGTTATATTCAGATTTGGCTCAGAGGTTGGTCAGCTGAGATTGAGGACTTAGCTTTTGTTTTCATGTTTGTTGTATTTAGTGTGTACTGAGTTGTTTAAGCTCATAGGATAACGTTGTATGAAACGATGTAAATTATGGATTTTGACTAACATTTTGAGTTTTTAAAAAAATGTGTGATTGATGGTTTAGTGCATGATGCCATGTTATGTACAGCGAAAGTAAGATAGTTAACATGTCATTTCTAACAGGTATGTACACGTGTATCCTATGGACACACTTGCATATGTCAGTTGGGAATGGGGTGTAACATTTAATATCAGGAGACAATATTATAACACATAATTCAAGTCTCAATCTCTTCAATTTCTCTTCATCCTTTTCTTTTCCTTGCTTTCCATATTTCTCCAAATAAGTTTGATATAAATTGTGGTTAGAATGCCTACTTACATTTATGAAGGGTGAAGATATTAAAGGTTTTGGTTGTTTATTATGAGTTTATCATGAAAAATGGTTCAGCTCAAAAGGTTTAAAAAAGGAAATTTGTCACGACCTAGAACCATATCGGGACATGAAAATTACCACATACCCAGGCTAAGGATACTCACGATACCCTTAACTCGACTATGCAAGGTTAACTGAATATACTTTGAAAACATTTGGACAGCACAACAACTGTAATTTGAAAATCCCAAAACTTAATTAAAATACTTATAAATCAATGTTAAACTCGCTTCTATATCCACATTTAAAACTCTACCACAACTTCTGGACTTTTAAGTTCACTCAAAGCAATCTCAATAACAGTACAAAAGGTTCATACATAAGGTCATTTACAAACCACAAGATAGTTAAACGTTAATTTACAAAATCATAAAGCATATCAGCATAACCAACTTAATAAAAACAATTCATGAGCTACTATACAACAAAAATACAAAACAGAGACTACCCATATGAGGTAATGTCCCGAAAATGTCAAAAGACCGCATGATACACTCAAAGTCTCAAGCTCAGGAAATTAACTTGCATAGTTGGAAAACAGAGGGGGTGAGTACACTATGTACCTAGTGAGCAGGAAAAACATATATCGCAAACAGAATCCGATATACACCAAGACGGTCTAGATATCCTAAGGACGAACCTATGATTTGAACATACATGACATAGAAACACATAGGTCTAGCCTATGACTCAACATATACTGGTTATAAACCACATAGGCCTAGCCTATCAATCACTCATCCAGTGAACATAGGTTTTAGTTCTGGTACATAAAAGCAGAAAAGCATCACCTCTATAAATCAAATCTCGTCAGAAAATAACTCTCAGAATAGGCCACACCAATCATATGTGTCGTTGCCACTATTCGACCAAATTAGTGTGCACACCTACCGATTTTCTGTGTTGGCTCGACTTTCATCGGTGGTGAGTCCGAACTATAGTCGACAAGAGCATCATAACCCTAGGTGATGACTTCGTCGGTGACCAGACCCTAAGTATGGAATCACCTGAAAGTCCCATAGAAGGTGTCAATACGAGGACTCGTCTCTTAATCTGTTGTGCCTAGCACACAATTGGCCAATCGTTACCTCACCAATCACAAAAAATCATATAAAAATATTAGGTACAAAAATCAAGTAAGGCACCATGCCTTTATTTATCGGTTCAACCGATAAAATGGAAACTTGCCATGGCTCTAAGCCAAAATAGAACACATACATGTAGTATATATGACTCGATTATGCATATGTAAATTCCAAAACATTATTTCATGCAATAAAAGCCATCTTTTGCACTCTAAGTGCAAAGTGTTATTCAAAACAATGTCATTTCTTAAATACACAAGTATACTAGCATCCATTTGAGATTCAATTCTACTATGCATTACCTAGGTTCGAAATTCACATACAAGTCATCATGCATGTCTTGGGATGTCCTAATCCCATTTGAGAGATATGGTTTCCCTAACTCATCTAAAAAAAAGATGTACACTCCCTTGACTCCAACAATCCTCGGTACGAGCTCCTTGATCCATAACTTTCGAGCCTTTATACATACAAATATACAATGTATTTACTACTCAAACATGTATCTCATATTCATACACCACCACAACCAAATTCATCCCTAATCAATCATCATAAATGTTGTTCTAACATATGTTAATAGGTCAATAATTCACTTACTAATTCAGCTCAACGTCTCCTCAACCATCAAGCTACCTAACCTTATGTGCAATGTTTACATCTTTTTCTTCCTAATGTTCCTTTATAAACAAGCTATCTTCTTTTAATCATAACTCTCTCTACAAAAATCCAAATGTCAAGATTCTTGTGCCCCCCGAAACTAGACTTCCATTAGTCTTAATATATCCAAAAATTACACAAATAGAATCTCCTTTTAAAATATAATCTCCATCCAAATTGTGTCCTATTTTTGGTAAGAAACAAACTAGCAAACAATACTCACCCTTAATAAATCATTACCAATACATCTCCTAACAAAACCGTTTCACAAAAGCATTAATAAGACATCAATAATCATTTTTCATGTTTTATACTTTCACTAATTCGGACTCTAAGATTCTTAAAAATTAGGAAATAATATAAGGTTCCTACACAGGGTTTATCACAAGCAGTAATAGGGAAACAAGCATAACTTGAACTCTGGTCACTATTTTTTCAAGCCACTTTCACAGAGGTCAAGTTAAGACCCATATCTACAATGAGTTTATTCAAATTCGTGCTCTAAGAATATGAAAGACAGATCAAAGGAGAAAGATGAAATTGAAACCAGAATTTTAATTTACCTTGATAACTTCTTTCTTTCTCCTCTTCTCTTCCCCTTTTTTCTCTCCTTCTCTTCTCATTTTCGTTTTTCCCCCTCTTCTAACCTTATGACCGACCTTCACTCTCACTTTTATTGCCTTTTTCATCCATTTCCTCCAGAAAATTCAAAGGAAGTCAAACCATCATTTCATTGGTCTATGTGTCACCATTCTGTTGGTACATATGTTATCCCTCTATTGGTCCATATGTTACTATTCTATTGGTCCATGTGTCACTTGCTTGTAAGGCTACACATGTCACCAATTGTAAGGCTACATATGTCACCAATTATAAGGCTATATATGTCACCATTCGTAAAGCTACACATGTCACCATTTTATTGCTCCACATGTCACAAGTCTAAAGTACCATTTGTCACAAACTTAAAGCGCCACTTGTCGCAATTATACTCAAGTCACATGTCTTCCATTTAACTGAGCCATTTGTCACTTATTTCAAATGTCGCATGTCACCATTTCATAGGCATAATCAACCTAAATTCCCATGTATCAATTTGTTAGACTAGATGCACATATCACCTCATCAATTACTCAATTGTAACAATAAATTCCCAATTCATTGAATATAATCCATCAATTCATGTTATTGGTAAATCAAAATACAAACATTAGGAATGCACATTCATATCACATTCATTTTCATTCCATACCCAAATCTGTACATGCCCAAATCTGTTACAAACAGAGCATCTTTCTGGTGTATAGTTAGTCTGATTTTTGTACCAACAATTCGCTTGCATATGCCCGTATCTTTTGCAATGATAACATTGGATGGTAGCTTTTGTGTTTCCTTGCTCACTAAACTGTCTTTGCCCTTCGTTTCTACCTCTACCTCTGCTGGAACCCCGACCACAACCTTGAAATCCTCCTCTTCCTTGACCTCTATAATCATTTGTCTTCGTCATTTGAAATGTTTTTTCTTCATTCCTTTCAAGTGATGGATTGATTCGTAACTTATGTGCTTGAAGCAACCTCATTAATTCATCAATTGAAATAATCAACAAATCTTTTGCTTCCTCTATGGCCGTTATCACATGGTCAAACCTTGGCGTCAAGCTTCGTAAGACTTTCACAACAATTGTTTCATCAGAGATTTGATCACCATAAGAGTGCATTTGGCTTACTATTGACATTCCTCTTGACAGAAAATCAGCCATTGATTCATCATTTTTCATAATTAAAGTTTTAAAGTCACGTCTTCGTGATTGCAATTTTACGACCATGACTCTTGCATCACCTTGAAATTCTTTCTGTAGAATGGTCCAGGCCTCTTTTGCCATAGTTGCTACTGCAATTCGTGGAAAAATTCTCATAAACTGCTTGTTAGAGAATAAACAAGGCTTTAGCATCCCTCTTCTTAGTTTCTCCCAACTTCTTCTATGTTTCTTCATTAAGTTCTAATATATCAATATATTTGTATTCTACTAAATCCCATAAATCTTGTAAGTTGAGTAGTGTTTTGACTTTGATACTCCATCACTCGTATTTTTCACCATTGAAGATTGGTAGAAGTGGTTGTGTAGAAGAAATCCAGAAGCAGAAGAAACCCAGGTACTGCCATACTCTCTTATATCACTCACATGTTTCCCAAAAGACCCAATCTCTGATACCAAACTTGTTGGCGAAAAAAGGGGCAGTACAGAGACAAAATAAAAGAAAGTGGCCATTTCTTTTATTTCAACACTTAATTGCTATATTTACAGCAACATCAATTACCTATATATATAGGCATATAACTTCAACAACAGAAACATAAATATTAGTCTTAAAAACTGATTGTTAGCATTATATTTGACCATCATAAAATAAAGAATTTGACCACAAGACTCGGTCAATAAAAGATCCAAAGTTTCAGCCAAAACCACTAACAACCTTTGAATCATTCCTCAACAAGCCAATCATAGCTGTTCACAGACAAGATCACATGAGTGTGATTCACCGGAGATGGGATGCTAAAAAAGCACTGTTTCCTTCTTCTTTTTTTCAAAGAAAGGACAACATAATTTAGTCTTGTGATGAGATGTTTAGAATTTCGAACGTACTTCATCCATCTGCAAAAAAGTTTTAAAAAGATTCAAAGTATATATAATAAAAGACTGAAATTGTTGAACAAGGAGAGAAAATGAAAAGAGAAAAAAGATTGTTTTACGTAAAGAGCTTGGGAAGCAGACCAGATCTAAAACATTGATACTTCTCCCAAATTTGGGGCATCTATCATGACCGTTGGTCGCTTATATCACACTCCACAGTTTTTCTTTTAGACCAACATTTGTATTTCATCACCACCTGTTTAAGCTTTAATTCGCTATCTATAAACTTAGTAACGATAAAGAACTGTGGCAATCTTGGGTTATTTAATCTGGGATGTAACAGTAGCGGAGGTATGAAAAAAAAGTTGAAGACATCTTTTTGCATAGGTCACAGGGCTACGTAAGTTGCGATCTAGACCTCCACAGACGAGACAAATAGAGGTTTACCGCTCTTCCTTCGATATCATGGATACTGACAAGAATTTATTTTTGTTAGACCGGCTTATCAGGGGTCTCTTTCCTTCTTCTTCTTTTCCTATCTTTTCGACCAATCTAGTGTTTCTTTTGTTCTTGTCTGTTTCTTTTCACCTACATCCACTGAAGTAGTCTGTATTACTTTAGCTTCTACGTGTTAAAGAAGGTCCTGTCAGCTATAAGATCACTAGACTAATCCCACAGAACCCCGCCTTTGAGACCTTAAAGAGGTCAAAGAAACTATAAACCAACACAAGGAAAAGAAAATTTGAACTTCCCAATCAAAACTCTCAAGACTCAAGAGAAACATTCCAGTCGTATCTTGTTGCTTTTGAGGAATATAAAATATTTGTTTATGTGCTCAACAAAAGCGCAGTTCCTCTACGGTTCTAAGTAACACTGATATACTAGCAAAAGAACACATTGGACTCCGCATGCATGCATGCACCCACGCACAAGGGCCATCTTCATTAGTGCTCGCCATTGTTCTCATTGTCATGATACGATCTCCTTAGTTCCTTCCAACATCAATGATTAATTAATTATTAAAAACTATAAACGGTTTCATCAATTAGGCGAGGTATGTACGTGTGTGTGGTTTTTGGGTGGTTCGTGGTTTACAAAGGAAGGCAAAGAATGGAATGGGCATCTTTTGGAAAACGGTGGTCGTACTGTTTGTCGAACTGATCAGACTTGTCTCCAATCTCGAGACGATCTGATTCTCTCTCTGCGTATTGTTTGAATCTTTTGATCCCATGGATGGGGTCGATATTCCAGAGGACGAGTGTTGGGTCATGGACATGATGTGGGGTCGCTTCTTTTTTATTTATCTGTTTTAAGTTTCTCATTAGTCTTTAACCTTTTTTCTTTATCTGAGTTTTCATCTTAGGGATGACAATTGTACCCGAACCTGATGGGTACCTGATAAAATTACCCGACATGGGGGGTATATGAAAATACCCGACGGGTAACGGGGCGGGTATGGGGGG
>JAOQMR010000213.1:7180299-7215424 GCA_027563865.1 Erythroxylum pelleterianum
ATTTTTATTATTAATTATTGTTCTTATTATTATTATTATTTATTATAAATTTTAAATTTATTACTATTATTATTATTCTTATTCTTATTCTCATTATTCGTATTATTTTTATTCTTATTCTTATTATTATTATTATTATTATTATTATCATCATCATCATCGTTATTATTATTATTATTATTATTATTATTATTATTATTATTATTATTATTATTATCATTATTATTAAAAATTTTAAACTTATTATTATTATTATTAATTATTGTTATTATTATTATTATTAATTATTGTTCGTATTATTATTATTTTTTATTATAAATTTTAAACTTATTATTATTATTATTATTAAACTTATTATTATTATTATTTATTATTGTTTTTATTATTATTATTAATTATTGTTCTTCTTCTTATTATTTATTATTATAGATTTTAAACTGCTTCTTCTTCTTCTTCTTCTTCTTCTTATTATTATTATTATTATTATTTATTATTTTTATACGAAATTAATTATTTTATTATTATTATTAATTTTATTATACAAAATTAATTATCTTTTTTATTATTATTAATTTTATTATACGAAATTAATTATCTTTTATTATTATTATTAATTTTATTATACAAAATTAATTATCTTATTATTATTAATAATAACAACAACAAAAACATTATTGATATTAATACAGAAACCCAAGTTACAAACCAAACATCATTTTTTATACCCATTCTTATTCCCATTCCCATTCCCATTCCTTTATACTATTATACCCATACCCATTCCCAAACCCGTACTCAAACCAAACGCCTTGAATTGCTGCCAAATTTGAAATTTCAGATTTTCTTCATTTTTTTTGCATCTTTTTGATTCAATTTCGTCTTTAAGATGTTGAACATCATCTGTAAACAATTATAAGATAATTCCATTAATTTCAGATAATAATTTCAACACATTAAAGATAATTAAGTATAAAATAAGTACAAATTGATAACTTAACACGAAACAAACAAGTACGAACCTGATTATGTCAAACTTCCTTTAAGCTTATATCTAACCATGTACCGATCCAGTTTCGGATCACATACTAATGTTAAGTCCAGTCCTTGGGTTTGGTCCTTTGGATGGACCAAATTACCAGCTTCACCTAAAGTCTATAGATGATAAGACTTGAAAATGACACCATATTCTCAGTGCCATGTTTTGTATCGTGCAAGTTATTTTTAACTATATGTTTATGTGAATTGTATAAAAATATATAAATAAGATTTAATAAAAAAAGATAGGAATGTTAAAATGTTTGGTTAGCATACTAAAAGATAAGCGATTGGTTCTGACAGAGAAGGCCTTGAAAGAAGCAATACAAGTTATCCAAACTTCGGATGGAGTCCCGCAGCAGTAATGACACTTGGCTAATGTACTAATCTTTTATCTTTTTAATTTATGTGTGACGTCCGACTATATAATAAAATTTAAAATATACCTAACCATAAATGTATAAAACTTTATAGTCATAAATTCAAGGACAATTTATTATATTTTGAAATTGAAATTGGTATTATTTAAGTTGAATGAAATGAGCAAGTAAACAAAATTGTGTCCGTTAACATATGATTTTAGGGAGGAAAAGATAAGTTCTTATTAATTATATTTTAAATATTTGGTAAATGAAAGAAATAAGAGATTTATAGCTTAACACATAAAATGATTCAAAAAATGTGAAATATGGTAGAGCTTAAGTGTAAAATAATGGGAGGAGACAGATTAGCTGGATAGCTTTACCAGCTCGGGCGAACAAATGGCGTTGAAAGGATTAGGATAGTAGGTGGGTGTAGTTGATCCAAATCAAACAACGTTGTACAAAATATATAGGAAAAGACAATGTGAGATGACCTAGGTTTGGTTTCGTGCAAGAAAGTTTTGATCTCGGCAACAATTTTATTTTTTTTTCTGGACTCAATATAAAAAAAAAAAGGATTACTGATGGTGAATCCATCTTATAATAAGCTAATTTACAAGCGTATTGTTAGGATCTTGTCAAAGGACAAGAATCTTAGTTAAGGAAAAACAATATCCTTCGAATGAAGAGTTAGTGTATTTATGACTATCTTGGAATTATTTGGTAAACGACTTATTAGTTGATATTGAAAATGTTAGAGTTTTCTTTTAATGGCTAAAAAATTAAGGTATTAAAAGAAAATTATATCCAAAAGTTATTAAAAATTACTCAAAGAAATAGAGATAGATATATAATTTTGAATTAATTCATATAAAATTTAAAAATTACTCATTAAATTAAAATTTTCAACAAATTAAATACTTTTAAATTTGTTATCTCTAATTATATTACCTTAATTACTTTTGTATAAAACCCATAGTTAGGTTCCTTTTTTATCAATATTTAGTATATAATATTATTATCACTTGTATATTGTGTTTAACTTATTTAATCTAAAATTAATAAGTAAAATTTAAATTAATTGTTTTTATCTAAGTTTAAATTTTAAGAGATTGATATAAACATTTTTTCAAAATAATTTTATTTTAAATTAATATATTAAAAATATAATCTCAATTTTAAAATTTAAAAAATTAAAATTAAAATAACAAAAAATATATTTCCTTAAATTAGAAATTAAATCGATATCATTTTTATAAACTCAATTTCATATTAAGCTCGTTGGTGCTGCATTTGAAGAAAAACTCCTGGTGTGATCTGATCCACCCTATTCTCAAGGTAATTTTTAGTGACATTTTAGTGATCTCTTAGGTTCTTCAGTTGGCCATTTGTGGTGCAAATCTAAGAGGATCTTGATAAGTTTTAAATCTAGCTCATTCGTTATTGAGAAGTTGTATTAAAAGGGTTTTTGGTGTTCTTAAGTCTCGATGGAAGATATTAAAGAAAATGATCATGTTAACTTCTTTTGCTCTATCTAAATTTTTATGAGAATATTCAAAAAAATACTAAGATATAAACAACTAATACTCGTGTACTTATAAATCTTTCTTTTAAGTTAGACGCTTGTAAGTCATTTTACACATAAATAGCTAATACAAAATAGTTAATTTTATCAAACATCTTTAAATAAACAACTGATGCATATGCTGGTCAAATTAACTATATTAATTTTCTATTAGCTAACCACTGATAGAATCAACTAACAATTTATGCAATCCACTTATTGTCAAACAAGGTCCTTCATACACTCAACATCATATGGTATGTTTCAATAATTTACGACATTGCCCTTTAGGATTAGGAGTGGCGCCATTGGATGATTAAAAAACTAAACGGTTCAAAAGTTTTGAACCGTCAAATTTTTCGGTTCGATTTACTTTAATAACTCTTGTTATTAAAAATTGAACAATTTATTAATTATTCGATCAATTTTTGTAAATTAATAAGTTCTTATGAACTAAAATAAATCAATTAATTTATATTTAACAATCTCTTTTTTAATTAAAAGTCAAATAAGAATAATCTTTTTTAATCATATTTTAAATTCTTTAATTTTATTTAATCTTTGGCTGGTTTTGTGAGTTAGAACTTTTTAAACCTTAAACCTCTTTTTGTACCAATTTAACATTAGGTGGTATAAAAAATTCTTTGGAAAGTTAATAATATCTAAAGTTTTTTTTTGAATTTTGAAAGATTTTGTGTTAGATAAGTATGCCTTTTATGTTAAAATTCATTACTGATTAATCATAATGACTTATTTATGATAAATAACTCTTAAGTTGATAAGTCATTTTAAATTAGTATTATATATATATCAGACAAAATTCATTGATTTATATTATAGTTATTATAGACGAGAATATATATGTATTTTGCCTAATGTAAGGTCATATGTTAATGTACATGAGTAGGTTAGTCTAGATTAATCATGATCGCTATAAAATTACTAGATTGATGGCCGTGTAGATGTTACCATATAATAATAATATTTGAATTTACAATCCTTAAAACTTTGAATGAAATATAGTTTTCACTAATAAGATAGTCCGCAGAACACAAAATTGGAATTATTTCCTGAAATGGTGTGGGCCTCTCAAGTACATGCATGCGGAATTTGTCAAAGCCATAGTAATCATAAAATTTCAATAGCTTCCAAGTGTGGAAGTTGTTTAAAATTGTCTGTAAATTTTCAATGCCATAAGAAGGCCATCGCCAATAACAACCCAGCACCAAACCAACTTTTTCTCGCTGTTTAAAAACCCCTGATCTTTGCGTTCATGCTCATTCACAAGCTTGCGCGAAGTGATTAGAAACAGCAAGCTAGCCAAATAGAGATGGTGAACCTAGTTGCAGCTCAGAGGCCATTGTTAAATGGCCTAATGAAAATGGCAGGTATTCAGCCTCAAGCCGTCGAGACCGAGCCGGGTACTGTCATGAACATCTGGGTTCCGGTTGAAACCGTCAAGAAACCCAAGAAAGGACAAAAAGGTGACACCGCAGTCTTAACCAAACCCAAAAAGCCTGTGGTAGTCTTAGTCCATGGTTTTGCCGGAGAGGGTGTCGTCACTTGGCAGTTTCAAGTTGGTGCCTTGACGAAGAAGTACTCTGTTTATGTTCCTGACCTTCTCTTCTTCGGTGGCTCCGTAACCGACAAATCTGACAGGTCACCAACTTTTCAAGCAGAAACTTTGATGAAGGGTCTAAAGAAACTTGGAGTGGAGCAGTGTGTGGTGGTGGGGTTTAGTTATGGTGGCATGGTGGTTTTTAAAATGGCTGAGCTGTACCCCGACTTTGTTCAGGGCATGGTCGTGTCTGGCTCGATCATTGCCATGACAGATTCGATTAGCGAGGAGACTATAAGCAGACTAGGGTTCAACTCCTCTTCAGAGCTTTTGATGCCCAATTCTGTCAAAGGCCTTAAAGCTCTACTCTCTGTTGCCGCCTACAAGAAGCTTTGGTTCCCAAATCGGCTTTTCAAGGATTTTCTCGAGGTAGGTTTTCATTTTACTAAAGTCATTCCTTTTCCATATGATGAAGCTTCGATATATACTTTCATCGTGATTGTGTATAAACTTGAGAGGACCATCCTCAGCTGCTTAAAATCAGCTTTTGTACTGCAAGAGTTAAAAGAGAACATTCACGTGTTCAAACACGATATTTTCATGAAGTTGGGTTCAATATCTTACATGCAATACGCAAGGATTCCGTAAAACTTGCAACGAGATATACCTTGTCCTAAAGTAGCTGCAACAGCCATAAGAATGTTCTATCCCATATTGTACTTGTCACAAGAAAATTGCTTAATTTATCGAATAGAACCTTATCTTAAAATTATTGGTACATCTAACTTAGGTGGTGTATTAATAAAATATTACCAACTTTGGTACAGGTAGCTAGAGTGAGCTATCACGATTTGATCCCACTAAGTACACCTCTTGTTTTGGAAAGAATGGTCAATAAATATCTATATTTGGATTTTATGTAGAATAATATAAAAGTATACACAATTATATAGTTTTCAAATAAAATTGTATTTCCAAGCAATTATAGGATACAATTAGGTTTTGAAAAAATAAATTCAAATTAATAATTCACTAGAAGGCCTCTTATTGCTAGGGTGACAATTGGATCTAGCTAGATTCAGGTGTTTTCAATTGAATCTGGACTTAGAATATCTAAACTCTGGAACGAATTATAAAAAATTTATTTTATATTTTTAATTTGAAAATTTGACTTGTCATCCCCAGTCCCAATTATTATTATTATTATCAATTATTTGTAACCACCAAGCTGTTTCCCACGTTCAGCTTCGTGATCTTGTCTAGCTGGAACACTTGTTCCGGTAAGTCAAATGTAGTGCAAGCATAAGGCATCAGTACAAGATAGGATAAGCTCTAGTTGATGTCAAAAGGTCTTCTCTTTAACTAGGAATCGATTTGGTTTCTAAGCTTCAAATTCTGATATGTTGGCAAGAAGAAAGATTTTTAAGTTTTACTCCTTCCTATTTAAAATAAAAGTCGTTTTAGAGGGATGCACACTTATTAAGAAAGTTAATGAAATGTTTGATATACCTTATTAATTACATGTTAAAGTGCCTTGAAAATATAATTTGCGTAATCTGTGTAATTAAGATGTGAGATAAATTAAAGGGTGATTTTGGAAGTAAAATCATAAACATGCATAAAAAGTTATAAACGACACTTATTTTGAATAATTAAAATCCGTCTAAAACGACTTTTATTTTGAATAGGAAGGAGTACATTTTTATGGTATTAATTATAACACGACAAGAATTTGATAATTAGATGTAGAAAAGAAAATTTATTATTTCATTAATTTTTGTGATACTTGTTATTTAAATTATATTCATATAATTAATAATTAATCATATAATTGACTATTTAGAATTAATAAGGATGAATAGAAAGCGAACGCAATAAACCGATTGCTGCAAAGTCATTGTCGGCCCTCACGGACCATCAATTTTCGTAGTTCAACTACTTTTCACCTAATCACCTTCAAGACGGCGAGACCACACAGACTTTTCATAACACAAACGCCCATGTGGACCGGTCTTTTTCAGAATCTGTGTTGACTGCATAGTGCATTTTAGAAAGCCCTTGCAGGGATTGTCTGAAAATCGGACTTGCATGTCTAGACATTGCATACATTAGAAGTTTAGGACCAGTAACTAGTTACCTTTCTCAATTTCACCTGTCCTAACCGAGTAATTGCAGGTGATGTTCACCAACAGGCAGGAAAGAGGAGAACTCCTAGAAGGGCTCGTGGTCAGCAACAAGGATCCCACCATCCCCAAGTTCTCTCAGGTAATGCAAGTATTTTAACTTCTACTTTCTTATTGCTAGTGAGTACAAATAACGTCATTCAAAGTAAGTTCTTTTGTTAGTGAACTTTAAACGATTGAATCATCAAAGTAGATCTATGTTTCTGTATATTGCTCTTCCTTCTTTTGTTACTGAAGCAGGTTTGTATTGTCTTGCAGAAAATACATCTACTATGGGGTGAAGATGATCAAATCTTCAAGCTGGAACACGCAATGAACATGAAAGAGTATGTATTGCAACTTAAAACAGTTTCACTCTTGATCGTTTCAGTCATAGGTGTTTAACAATTTCAGAAGATTAGTTGATTAGGAGGTTGAAACTTGAAACAAAAATTTCAGACTATATTGTATCTTGCACCAGAACAAACTAACTCCAAGCAATCGCATTCTAGCGAGTAACCAGCTTATTTTGATTGACGTTACCGCAGGCAACTAGGTGAGAACGCAACATTCCAAGGCATAAAGAAGGCAGGTCATTTGGTTCACCTGGAACGACCCTGTGTCTTCAATAGGTTTTTGAAGAAGTCCCTTGCTTGGCTGCACGAAGGCGGAGCGCAAAACTGACAAATGCAACCAGTATCTTTCATTCTTGTACTATTTGCACTCTGTCATCAATTACCGTCCTGTTTGGTGCATTTCACTACTTGAAAAATGTATCGAAGAGAAGTTTGTTTAATAATTGCTACTGAAATTCTATTCCTCTCTCTTTGTTTCAACACCACACCCCCCATATTTTTGGAGAAACAAACCACAACGTTGCGTAAGAAATCTGCAATCTTGACAACATTGATTGAGAGCAGATCTCGAATACTTGGGCAAACTTTTCATCTGAAAGCCACTTGTATTTCTTCCAGAGTTCTTCCTTTGGTTTCGGGGACCCAGACAGACACAAAAGCGACTGTAAAAGCAGACACCACGGTGTAAATAGTGAAGGTTCCTGTTGAACGAAAACAACAGTCCCATCAGTCAGATTCGAGATTGTCTTTGTCTAAACCAACACACTCATGTAAGCATAGCATACAATTGTAAACATGTGGACAACAGAGAGCGAACCTGTACTGCTCCAACTCAAGAGCAAGTTTGCTGTCATAGTGACCAACCAGGATGAGAGCCAATTGGCTAAAGTTGCTATACTGCCTGCAAGACTCTTAATATCGACCGGTAGTATCTGAAAATGAGCAATTCAGGAAAACATTGAGCACTTGAAAGAAACGATTGGAAGTTGATGAGGTTCCATTGATGGATAACACCATCTACTCTCCACTCATGTCTTAAACCTTATGAATAAAACTTCTTAGATAATTGTATACCTCAGACATTATGATCCAGGGGATAGCTCCAAGTCCCACAGAGAAGAAAATTACCACAGCCTGAAAAGAAGTGGCTCCACATTCATAACAAGGAGCTCTTTACAAGCAAAGGGTGCACATGGACACACGCAGGAACAAAACACAAGAACAGAGTGTACAGGAAATCATACCACAAGTCCTATAAGTGACAGTATCCCCATTACGCCATATAAATGGGAATCTTTTGACGCCACACTCTGTTAACATTTGAACGAGTAAGTAATATTTAAAAAATAAAAAGTACAAGTCAGCGCCGATAAATGGACATATAAGTGATTGATGACAGACGGAGTAAACATTTAGATCATTATCTGACAGATGAGTCGAAGTTATCCTGCTAACCTCGAAGTAAAAGGCGACTGCAACAAGCGACAAACTAATAGTAACTCCAGATGTAGACACCTGCGAAAGTGACTAAAATTTGAGATCTTTGTTCTTTTCCACTACTTCCTGCAGATCAAATTTGCATTCCACCACTCAATTTGCCACTATGCACTAAGAAACTCACAATGAGAAGAAGCCTGCGTCCAGCTTTGTCCATCAACCACGTAGCAGCAGCAGTAACAAGAACCTACAGAAGATCCAACCTGAAATTAGATGGCCATATAAATCTTTCTTTTGATTAACTGCCCTTTTCCTTTTTTCTTTTTTCGAGACATGACTGACATTTCCACAGCTCCCCACACACTCGCCACTTAACTAATGCCCAAGAGAATAAGAACTATAACATTATCGATGCCACTTCATCTTACTTGAATAGCCCCAAGTCCAAATGTAGCAAGATCACTTGAGGAAATCCCTGTCAAATTTGATCAGTCATCATAGACCATCCACTTGAGCACAATCCAAGCAGCAAATATCATATACACTGAAATTATCTACAGCAACCTTAAAGAAATTACTTGGATAAATATTGTACAGCACATCTACACAAAAGGAAAGTAGAGGAGACAAACACATCAATTTCCACCTCTAATCTTTTCCTAGTAAAATAATTTTCAGCAACTGCTATATGGTCTCTTTGTAATACTATATATTGTGAAGGATAAAAAGAAACCATCTTGTTCAACTGAGTCTGAAGAATGTCAGTGTTGACATTGAAAACTATAGGAGGGCCACAGGAAAATGTTGAACAGCATATTCTCCTCTAACATATCTCATAAGTGAAACCAAGTCAAAGAAGAGTTTGGTTTACCAGCATTTGCAAATATTTTACTGGAATAGAAGAAAATTCCATTGATACCACTTAGTTGCTGAAGCACGAGTAATCCAATTCCTACCTACAGCAAATATGGTTCTTATCACCATAGCTGGTCCAAACATAAAAATAATTACAATAGAAAGACACTGGAATTTGAACAAATCAGCCTACCATCAAAGGGTACCAAAATCTTCTTCTTTTCAGATCAGCAAACCGGATTGTTGTTCTTTTGCTTGATGATGCTACTGATCTCTGCAAACAGTAAATCCATGACATACGATAACTTCAACGGAATTTAAACATGCACGTGAAACAAGTCTGCATGGATACTAGTGACTGATAGCAGTACTCAGTCTACAATATACTAACGTATGTGGAATATACCACCTTATCTAAAATCTGGACCTGATGCACAAATTTACGCAAGTAAACAAAGAAAAGGAAGCAAGGAAAGAGAGAAGTTCGACCACATACCTTGATTTCATTCACTTCAGCAGAAATGTCTGTGTCAAACCCCCGCAATACTTGTAAAGAGGTTTCAAAATCTTCTGTCAGTCCCATTTTTGCCTGGCGGCAGAACAAATGACCACCAAAAATGGGAAGAAAAGTGGATGAGAGAACATGAAAGGGGAAAAGTGAATACTTTAGCATATAATATGGAGCATATTAACTTACCAACCATCTAGGAGACTCCGGTATGAAAAATAATCCAGGTATCAATATAGTACAAGGTAGAATTCCTGGCAATCAGAGTGATGCAGCATCAGTTAAGTCATCAAACTATTTGCTAGATTACTGAAATGAATATAAATGAAGTAATTGCTGCCATCTTGCATTAAGATCCCCTCTTAGGGAGGAATGACAATTTCATCCATAATTAATGGAAAAGATTGGCCTGAACAGCATTTTGACATTTTTCCAGCAATCTAACGCCAAAGAGTTAAGGGCTTACCTAAGACTGCAAGCACTCTCCAATTAACAAAAAGTCCCAATAAATAAGCCAGCATGATTCCAATAGTAACTGAGAGCTAGTCAGTAAATAAATTGATCTAATCAATTTGCTATCACCATTAGAAATGAAAACCACTACAACAGAAAAAAAAAGATATTGAAAAGATTCGGAGAGGATCGCCAACCTGATTGACTGATCCAAGGCTTCCTCTCATATTCTGAGGTGATATCTCCGCTATATAGACAGGTACCTACACGTAGATAATCCAGAATTATCACTCGTATAAATTTCACAATAACTTGAAATAGAAAACTAATATCGGTAGCTTCAAGTTACCGTGTATGAGATTATACCCACACCAAAACCTTCTAGCAATCTTCCCATGAATAAAAAGGAAGAATCCTGCAAAGCAACAAGTAGTTAAGCATGTAAGCTTGAATAACACAGGAAGCTATCAATTGTAAGTCCTCTGCGCACCGCTGATAACTCACTTTGGCAAAGGATATGCTGAGCCAACCAATTATATTGGGAATTGCAGCGATAATTAGTGACTGCAATCCAACAAACAATGCAGCAGATCAGGATTATTCCAAAATTTAAACATCCAAAAAGAGAATTTCTGGATTTGAAGTTTCTGCTGCCTTCATCCATTCCAAACCCTTTTACGAAAATGAAAAGAAAAGAGAAACAATTCACATACCCCCTTGCGACCAATGTACTCTGCGATCTGACCGCTAGCTATAGCACCAACCATAGCGCCCACATTCGACAAGGAACCAAACACAGAAAACTGCACCCAGAAAAGCCCAGTTAATCACCAAAAACAATCCTCTACAAGAGAGAAACAACCTTTGGAAACGATTAGAAGTCAAAAAGTCAAACCTCCGAGACTGTCAAATTAAGATCTCGGACAATATCCTTCTGTGTAGGAGAAGAATACCCACACTACACGAACACAAGCCCGAACTGGATTAAGAAACAAAACTAACTGTAAATATAGACCAAAATGAGAAGGAAAATGGTGTTTTTACGGTGAAGCCGAACTGGATAGGACCCAAAGCGACGATGAGGACACAAAAGACGACCGAAATGGAGTCACGAATGATCTGGGCAGAGGATCCCATCATGCTGCCTTGTCTTGAACTCATCCGATACCAACTTCCTGTATGGAGAAACGGTTTTCTAATGTTTCCATCTTCGCTATCGTCTCTGGAACTCATGGTGATCAAAGCTCTCTTTGGTGTATATATAGATATGTATAGAAGTATCAACAACAACCACCAACAGATAGACAAACTGATATAAAATTTAAGAAGGTAGCTTCAAAAGGAATATGCCAAGGTGCAGTGTGCAGAAGCCGAGATGGGGTTGCGTTTGTGCTCTTGGGATGGTCTTGAGCGATGGATATGGGGAATGAGTTGGAGCTCCTAAAATTAGAAGTGTTGATGATGTACAAGAGACAGGTGTGTCCGGATATGTAATTGTCACTTACTTACACTTATCCACTTTAACTGTATTAATATACTAGGTGACAACGTGTGAATTTAACTTCAATTGTGTCGGGACCACAAAAAGGCAGATCTTATGAGTTTTTTTTTTTCCTCAAAATATATTTTATAAATGCAGAAGAATGTTACGATTACGAAGGAAGAATGCTCGATGCACAAAAAAAAAGAAAAGATACAAGTGAGCTGGCAGGAGTTTTTTTTTTATTTAAGTGAGGTTGTGGTTTAAATCGTTCTCATATATGCAGTCGTTTAAAATTTAGAGTCAGAGTTTTACCTCCCGTAAAAGATCTATCTAGCTTAAGCGGAGATTAATCTAAACATAGGTGGCTTAAAAAATGCCTTCTTATAATTAAAACCCTCCTAAAATATCTGGTAGAAAAAAAAAGTTAATTAGGTTTTGTTCCGAATACCTTGTAATAAAGCTCATGTGCTAAGAACAAGGCGCAATACAAATACGGAATAGTTTTGGGCTTAGGCTCATAACCCTCAGGCCAAGTCAGCAGTAACAGTTACGAGGATTGTATTGTTAGTTAAAGCCCATACAGATGTTGGATAACCTTTATAACGGATCATCAAAATTGGCGGTTATAATCACTGTTCTGTGACTTCTTTCTGTCCCTGTCCCTCTCGCTCAGTCGTCTTCTCCTTCTCCTTCTCGTGCTATCACGCTTCGTTTAGCTCAACGACTTCCCGGCGAAACCTCACCCGCCACAGCTCAAAATGGTAAAACCTGTTACCCGATCCATTACCCATCTTATTAACAACCCATCTTCTCCTTCACAATCCGCCCCCAAAATCCGATTCCCATCACGCAAAATCAGGAAAGCTCCGACTAAAAACTCCTGCATTAAAGCCTCTACTGTCACCGTCTCTTCCATTCTATCCGTCACTAAAACCTTGTCAGTCAAAGGCGAGATCGACCTCGCTCTTGATCATCTCCGGAACAACGACCCTCTCCTCGCTACTCTTCTCGACATCCATAAACCACCCACCTACGATTCTCAAGACCCACCATTTCTATCCTTAGCAAAAAGTATTATTTACCAGCAACTCGCCACCAAAGCCGCGACATCGATCTACTCTAGATTCATCGCACTCTGTGGCGGCGAGTCACAAGTCAACGCAGCTAATGTCCTCTCGTTCTCTGCACAACAGCTCCGAGAAATCGGTGTCTCGGGTCGGAAAGCCAGCTACTTGCATGATCTAGCTGAGAAGTTCAAAAGTGGGTTGTTGTCGGATCTGTCGATACTTGAAATGAGTGATGATGAGCTTTTAAGTAGCTTGACGGCGGTGAAGGGAATAGGCGTTTGGTCTGTTCACATGTTTATGATGTCTTCGCTACATAGACCAGATGTGTTACCGGTGGGTGATTTGGGGGTGAGAAAAGGAGTGCAAAGTTTGTATGGGCTTAAGGATTTGCCTCAGGCTTTGCAAATGGAGGAGATTTGTGAGAAATGGAGACCTTATAGGTCTGTTGGGTCTTGGTATATGTGGAGGTTAATGGATGCTAAAGCAGGTAATAAAGAAGCAAAATCATAGCAATGTGTGGGTAGTTGGAGGTACTAAATTACTAATGAATGTTTGAACGAACTCTATTCTGCTATTACATTTAGGTGGTTTATGATATGAACTTGCAAGTGTTAATTCTGTCTTGATTGACAGATTTCTTCGTCGATTATGTCAGAATTCCTTCCAATTGTGACCGGATAAACAAGCTCTTGATTGATTCTTACAGTTCTGTTCTTTTCCTATTTCTGCTATTAGTTTCAGTTTGCCAAATGTAAGTTCATGTGCTTAGAACATTCAAATGTTTCTTGTCCCTGAAACTACTGTAGTTCGTTTAGCTTGGTGACGTTGTCAATCATTTAGCTATTTGATCTTCTCTCCTAAATTGTCATATATTTGGCTAATTGGTTTATCTTCATCATAGTTCGGTCTAGCCAGAGAGAAACGCTGAATATATCATGTTGCTAATTAGTGATAACAGCCCATCTTGCTAAATTGTAATATCATCTACGTTTAGATTAGTATTATACATTATCTGATCATCTTGACTTAAATCATGTAGTTTAGATTACATGAAAGTGAAATTAGTAAATTACTTCATCCATCTCAAACTATGTCTAAATACATTGGAGGATTGTAAAGCAATACGCATTATTAGCTCAGACGGGCTCTGATACCACCTTTTTTTGCTGATACTCATCATTTGTATTGTATGTGTCATCCATACAAAGCAATTTATAGTGTGAATCAAGCCCTACCTCTCTCTTTATTCACTCCACCTCCACTTAGATCACATTTCTAATTGTTTACCTGTTCTTCACAACATTTCATTCATTGATGCTCTTCACTCTGCTCTCACCTTAAAAGGTCTAGGTCCTCTTCACTACTTTCTGGGCATTAAAGCAACTTTTACACTCACTGGCATTCTTCTCACACAATCTAAGTATACTCTGTGACCTTCTTCACCTCACACACTTTGACTCTTCTAAATTTGTCTCCACGCCTATTAGTCCTCTCCACCACTTTCAGAAATCATGACCACCTTCTTTTTAATCCTGTAGAACTAATGGAGTACTTCAATACCTTTGGCTCATTAGACCAGTTATCTAATTTGTTGTCAATAAAGTTTCACAATTTTTACACTATCCCACTGATGTTTATTGGACATCTCATCCCATGGTCTTTATCTAACTAAACCTTCTACTTTAACCATCACTGCTTATTCTATTGTTGTCGCAGTCAGCATACTTCCAAGCACTGACTGCTGTCTTCTTGCCGTAGAGTTCTAGCTTTTGCAATAATAACACACTTTCTCAAAGAATGCGCTGATTTCTCAAATTTGTTACTTATTCTTCTGTCCCATAAACCAAAACGAAAGGAAACTTTAAAGGTTGATTCTGGCTGCGTGTAGATAGCCCAATGAAGAATTAAGACGAAATTATTTTGAAGTTTAGCTCTTATTTGATTGAATCTTGGTATATAAACGGCTTTTGACTGTCCAGCATTGCTGCAGTAAGTCCTGTCCTCGTTTCTTGGAAGGCACGGACTTCTTTGCAACGACAAGATGACCAGTTCAAAACCCAAATTAGATGCAAAGTTGAACCCAATTCGGTTCATTGCATCAGAAAAGAAAAGTCAGTCTAACTCAACAAATTCTAGTCTCAAGCCCATGTGCGTCGGGAACCAGCTCGTCCAACTTTATTTTTGATGCAAGACAAAGTGAGCCAGCCAAGAGTTCAGGATCTCTCGAGAGGTCTTTTTAGACAATATGAGTCGTTAGGTACTGGTTTGGGAATCATGTAAACCAGAAGAAGAAAAAAGAAATCAACATGTTCACAAATCTCTTGCAGAAAAACGAAAACAAAAGAGCATCTGGTTATCAGCTTCTGTAAGGTTTCACTGATGTTCTCCAATGAACAACAGGTTACGATAGCCATAATTCAGGCCCGTTTCTGCTGACCACATAGAATCTGTACTTTGCCCGGCCCAAATGCCCAAACAATTAAGGTTTCGCTTTCATAACGGTTGCGAATCTGCAGACTCTAAGTGAGAAGCATGAAGAAAATATTTCAGAGTAAATGGTATATGACGATAATTATCCATACACTTGTATATGCTTGCAGCAAGCTGATAGTCATACCGTGATATTTAACGATTGTGTGGATTCTGTTTGCTAGTACACGAACAACTCAAGTTGAAGAAGAGATTTGGACAGCAGAGGATAAGTGCCAACTTGCAAAAGTTGCCTTCAACCTTTTATGTCCAAACAAAGATCCATGGAGATGAGGAAACCGAAATTAAGGTTAGATTAGGCTAAGAAGCATATGGATGCTTGAAAACCTTCTGTTACATCCATCAGCCCTCCTCAGTTATCCTGAAAGAACTTGCTTCTTTTTCACTTTCGGCGCCTGAGAATATATTTAGCTTTGCATGCCTCGAAACAAACTACTACAACTTGTAGCCGCATTTATTTCTATTCGTCTTGATCTAGATAAAGATGAACTGATTTGCTATTTTTCTATTCCTGATACAGCTTCTAATTATCTATAAATATTGAGTTAATGTTGTATTTGACAGTCCAAAAATTAGACAATTATTTCTACTTCTGTAATTTATTTATTTCAAAAAATATTCAAAACTAATATTTCTAACAAAATTCTAATTTGTATAATATCATGAATACACAAATTTCAATTTAGGACAGCTTAATATTGTTAAGTTACTAAGTATATTTTACAATTATGTGGATAGACATTATAATTTAAAGTTTAAACTCCATAATAATTAAAATTGAAATTGCAATATTTCCTATTCTAACTCCTTTTCAAAGGAGTAAATCGAATCCAGATTTCAGCATCAAGGACTACAGAAAATTGCTATGATACAGGAAGTTAAAATATAGATACGAAAAAGGAAAACTCAGGGTGTGTTGAGTTATTGTTGAAGAATATGAATAAGAGTCACGAAACTATCCTACTCTTCTGGGATGGAGATGATAACTAGCAGTGAAATGAGTTCCTCATCTAATTGCGATGAGAAATCAGGATCAGATGCGCCTCATAAATTACTCTATAACGTAAAAATTTGAAAACTCAGGGTGTATGTATGTATGTATTAAGGACTGGCAATCCTATCAGTCAGCTCTCAGAATTCAGAGTCTGATAAGCTTTTGCATATAAAGACACTGTCGTAAACTGCTGGCTGATTTTGTTTTATATTAAATTTGCACGTGAATTCTGCTCACTGGTCCAACTTCATTTATTATAATTTTGGTCACACCTGTCAGCATTCACGTCAGAAAGACATATCTCCTTGACTCCCTCTTCATAAAGTAAAATTATAATTGCTTGAAATGTAAACTTTATTCACTGAAGAGTTCCACTTCCCAGTCAAATTTAACATTTTCGTTTGATCATTGATTCCATTAATTGCACCGATGAAATAGTTTATGTTAATACATCATCACGCTCCTACACTCTACTTATTTGAAATATACAATATGAAGTCCGTTACTTTCAAAAGATATGGAATTTTATCAGACAAGTCCTGAATTTCATAATAATACAACTTTTGCTTATGGCTCTTTAAAAATCTGAGATGCTACAACCTGAATGAGATGTCAGTAAGGAACAAGAGAAGAATCAATGTCGATATAAGAGATGGGACCGGCAATAAACTCGCAAGGGTCAGAACAAATTGAGAAGTCGATGTCAAGGGCGTGTTAAGCGTCAGACTCGCAACATGACATTTAAGGATATGCAAAATATAATTCCAACGCGTTATGTCATGCTCCGTTTTCTCATAATACATTGAGAAATTCAATGGATCGAAAAATTTTACCCCATAAAAGGTGAAGGTGAGGGCACTTCTTGTTTAATAGGGATAAGTAGCAGTATTGAAAAGAAAAGAAAAAAATGCCAAAAGAGTTTGGAGGCATTAAAGAAGAAAGAGATTATGTAAAAGGCGCTGTTGAGTTTGGGAAATGAAGTATTGAGATAGATGTTTGACAAAATAACAACTGCATAGTGCATACTTATAATGACAACTTAAAATAAGTATCATAAGAAATCCTTACCAATTTTTTATATCAAATGTATACTTCAATGATGATTAAAAAAAGGATAGATGAAATATCGCATCGATAATTTTAATTGAGTCATGTTAGATTTACAAAGTATTGGGTTAAAATTAAAGATAAGGATTAAATAATAATCTTTTGCACACCTTGCCTAACTTATTTGAAAACTTTGTTGATACCATGTTATATGATAGAGAGATTATTTTTGTTCAATCTAAGGAATTGAAGAAAATGATCTTTGTCACATATGAAAATGGATTAGATTTGAGTTTAGTTGTTAGTTGAGATATGAATATGGAAAGGGATGTTGAAAATAGCAGTAAGTCACGATCTAAATTGAAGCCTAAAGTTATTTGATATTTTAACAGCAAAGAAAAAGAACACTTTAAAAAGGGTTGTCAACAGTGGAAAAAAGAAGTCAGAAAAAGGAAATAGATCAGAAAGTAAGTGTTGTTATAGTGTAGGGAAGTTCAAATGAAGAGGATTAGAAAGGAAGTAATATTTTGATTATTAGTAATTCTGATTCTACAAATTAGTGGGTAATAGACACTGACATATTTTATCAAATCACTTTCAATAAGGATTGATTATGTCTTTTAAAGAATGAAATAGTATTGTTAAATTGGATGACGATAAAGAGTGTGTTGTCAAAGATAGTAAGTAGTTTAGTGTAAATCCAAATACATGATGAGTATTGGATGCTTGGTATATTCTTGACCTTTAAAAAATTTGTATGGATACTCTTGATAGTTAAGGGTATAAGTTTTATGATGGTGATGAATATCTCAAATTATTAAAGGATGTCACAATTGTGATGGAACAAAAATTATAGTAAGAAATTTATTTCTTAATAAAAAATAATAATAAGATAAATGATTGTCTCTCTATTTTTAAGATAAAATGATGATAGTACAAAATTATGGCATTGTAGGTTGGGTTACATAAGTAAGTAGGGACATAAATGATTTAAATAAAGCTAAAATTGAGAAAATGAAATTCTTTGAGTGTTATGTTTTTGGCAAGTAGTGCAAGGTCAAATTTGGTTCCGATGAGTATATTTTCACAAGCATTCTTGTTATATTCATTCAGATTTAGGGATCTTGCTCCAATTTAATTTTCATAGAAGATGAAATTACTTTACTATAGAAGTTTAGGAGTTGATAGCGAGATTAACGAATTTGGGATTGATTTTGTTTAGGCTGGGAAAAAGAAGGGCAAGGTCACGACAATATGAACAGGTTTAGAAACTGCGTGGATTTTGGGATCAATTTCTAGAAAAAAATTAGACAGAATTGGCAAGCAGGTCCTTCACGAAGTTTGTAGGCTTTTTTGTAAGCTTTCCAGTGATATAAGATATGAACTGATTGGATAAGTGGTTGCCGAGTTATGATCAAAACAGTGCCAGAAGGTTAGATTCGGATGCTGCTTGGAAATGGTTGAGAGAAGATGAAAGTTTTTGGAGAAACTCACAAACCCACGTTGGGATAGTTTAGGAATACTAACAACCCTAGAAACTCATAGCAAATTGGAGCTGGAAAGTCATTTTTTGTAATAAATCTCCACCCTTTTTTTAAACAAGCACAAACGAACTTATATATGAAAAGTTGAGAAGAATTTGGGAAGCCACGTTAAATCGGCAACTCACAAATCCTTGGCATTCCAAAACAGATCAAAAACATAATTAAACATTCCTTAAATATTCTTTAAACATGAAAATGAAAAACATGGCAACTTTAAATGAAAATAAAATGGAAAGTAGTAAATATAGTCTAAAAATTGTTTAAGTGAATTTGCAGGCTTTTATCCAGTGAGACAACACCCAAGCTCAGTTTTGAGCTTCTCCATAGGCTAGACGAGCATGTTTGATGAGGCTTCTTGGACTGATTCGTTGGTTGCATCTTCTTCAAGTGTGAGTAAAGCTTTTACAAAACCAAATGGCTTGACATGGATATGAACTTGCATGATAAAACCCAAATCAATGTAGTCTTCAAATTCTTCTTCTTTGGCCGGCTGATTCACTTGAGTTTCACTAAATCCATGCTTACTAAATCTTCAAGGGCCTTAGTTGATGGCCCACCATCGGGAGTATTTTTGGAAATCAAGTAAAGAAATGTTTTAGAAGTTCAAAGAATGAAAGGCTATGGTTGAAGAAAGTATCGAAAAATAAATTAAGGCACTCTGAATAGATAATGAGTTATGGTTTTTGTAAGAAGGAAGGTATTGTGAGAGACCACATTTTAGGTCATATGCCATATAAAATATAGTTGTTAAACGGATGAACTAAATACTTACATAACATGCTCAATGCATGTAATTAAATGCTAGAATTTCAAAGTAATTCTCGATTGAGGCAATAACACTGTGAATAGATCTCCATCGAATGCAATAGATTTTAAGACTCCTCGAGATATATGGTACAATACTTGTAATATGCATATATTTAGTTGTCTTACTTATGCTCATGTTAATAATGGTATAATAAAGTCTAAGACAATAAAGTACATAGTTCTATGGTATATTGCTGGAGTTAAAGGTTATAGAATATGGTGTATTGAAAAGGATACAACTCCAAAATTTATCATTAACAGAGATATATTACTTTTGATGAATTTGCTATGCTTGGCCAAAAAGAGGAGCTTGATAATCTTGTAAATAAAAACAATCTAAGGTGTTTAAAAGAAAATGGAGCTTTAAATTAAATTTCAAACATGATAATTAAAAATTGATCTATGAATATGAAAAAGGAATAACCACAAAATATATCAATAAGGAGAACAAGGAGAGAAATGTTACTATGTATTGATGACATATTAATTATAACAAATAATAAGGCTGAAACAAATAATCTGAAGACCTTATTAAAAAGTAAGTTTAAGATGAAGGATTTATTAGCAACTGAGAAAATTGAAAGTATGGACAATTAGAGGGTTAGAAGAGCAGGCCTATTGTGCTTATAGCAATAAAACTATGTTGAAAAGGTGCTTAGTCTTTGTAAATGAATTAGTCAAAGACAATTTACACTTCTTTAACAACACATTTTAAACTTGATGTTAGTGCATTAACTAGTTGAGACGTAAAGAAAGATTATATGAAGCAAGTTCCTTACACTTATGCAGTTAAGGGTTTGATGTATGTTATGATATATGTAAGACTAGAATTATCAAATGCTATTAGTATAGTAAGCAGGTTTTAGGAGTAATCTTGTGCAAGCTCACTTAGAAGCTATTAAGTGGATTATACAATACTTGAAAGGTATGAGTGATATTTGCTCGGTTTGTAGGTATGGTGATTTAGTTAGTGGTATTATTAGCTATACTGATTTTAATTATGGTGGAGATTTTTTAAGAAGAAGATCCTTGTCATGTTATATCTTTACCATCTTTTGATGTGCGATCGTTTAATGTGCGATCAGATAGAAAGCAACACTTTAGTCTATAATTGTTTAGTCTATGGTTACTTGGTTTAGTTGATAGTTGTGAATTTACAACATTATATCATTTACTGTGATATCGAGAGTGCATTAAGTTTGACTAAAAATCCTACCTATCATAAACAATTAAAGCATATTGATATCAGGTTGAACTTTATTCAAGATATTATCGAGGATAATGTGTTCTCCATATATTAGATAGCCACAATTAATAATCTAACATATATGTTAGATAACGGCATTACCTATACATAAATTTAAGCAATGCTTGAACTTGATGAACTTTTGTGCAACTAGAAGATCTTAAGGACATGAATGGTATAGAATGATTCTTGGTTTGATGTTATAGAATTCAAGTCAAGGTGAAGTTATAAATTATGAGATATACATTGAATTTCATAATGGCCCGACCTCGATTATGATTCAATTTAAAATCTTAGGTAGTATGATCCGAATGGGAATTTACTTGAGGAATTAGAGAAGAACTAACATAGGACGTGAGATCAGTATTGAACTCGTATGGGTTAAAGACGATTGAAAAGTCAGAACGATATTAGCGTCAGTGTTAAATGTGTTTCAGGTATTAGACTACTAGTAATATGAAATTTAAGAGCTGCAAAAATACAATTATATTAATCTTTAACATCTTATATGTAACCTTAGACTATCACTACCTTGATTAGAGATAAGAATGGGCCGAGTCAGCTGGGTTTGCCCGGACTCAAGTTGGTTTGGAAATTTTTGCCTGGACTCAAGCCTAACCAAAAGCTTGATCAAGCTTGAAGCACATGACCCGAGTTGATGGTTTTTTTTATAATTGAAAATAGATATTGTTTTACTCAAAACGACATTGTTTTCTTATAATTTTCGTACTTCAAGTTCCCAAAAATTTTAAAAAACTTTTGAAATATCCCAAAGCTCAAATAAATTGGGCTGGATCTATTGACCTCGAGTCGGACCGAGTTGAATCGGGTTGAGCCTAAGCTTTATTGTCGTCTCTAACCTTGATTAGGATTTTATATAGATATTCTATATTATACTCTTGACTTTGTACCATTTTCTTACAGTAATAAGAAAAACATTATCTTGTCGTGAGTAGACGTAAATCACATTGATTAAATCACATAAATTCTACTATGTTATTGTTCATGTATTTTTCATCCTAAATTTTTGCTCAACAAATTTAAAAGTAAAAAAAAAAACAATTGTGTACAAATTTTAAAAATAAATAAAATCTACTTAACTGCTAAAAATGAATTCATTGATGTGCAGAGTATAGCTATAGATACCTATCAGTAACCCAGTAACAATTGGCTGTACGCAAGTGCCATACAGAAGTAATTGCAATTAAAGCAAATACAGTGGAGTGGAGGAGAGACATAATGTACAGTACAAGTTCTTCCCTTTGTCCTGTGATCGAGACCACAAACCTTGGACTTCGTATCTGATTTATAAGGTAGAAGGTAACTTTAGCTTAAACGAAAGTCTTAGGTTGTGCACGAATTAAAAGAAAAAAAGAAAAGGGTTAGGAAGACTTGCTTTAAGACCACAAAAGAGACTAAAATGAACCATTGTACTGACTTCAGTACATCATAGAAAAGGTTATATCGTAAACCTTTTAATCACAACTTGTTTCTATCTCATAATATATTCTCTTACGCTGGAGGTAGTCTTTAAATCTTGGAAGATCTATCAAAACAGTGTAGGCTGGATTCGACAAAATCTATCGCACGGCGTGGGGTATCTACGTATGATGTGACTTGTAAAGGAATCGAACTACGTTTTACGAAGAAAACGCCAAACTCCTATCCAACTCTTCATGATATCACTCTTCTGTAACTTTTTTGGATTTCTCAGCCTTAGTGTTTTATATTTGATTTAAGGAGGCCTTTTAATAATGAAATTATTCTAGGATACCTTTTCCTTTTGTTAATTACAACTTTCAATTTGACTGCTTTGCATGTAAAGAGTAGTTGGCTTGGACTTTATTCTTTTGATCTTGCTGTTCGTTAAGTATGAGACAAAACGTAATTTAGTCACACGTATAAAATAATAATTTACGTTGACATATAGAATTTATGCTTACATTTTGTTTTTGTTAATTACCTTTGGCTACATTTTAGATTACATCGTAATTATCTTCAATATGCAAAAGAAAAAAAAAGATGAACTCCTCACCGTAAAATGTCTTTGGAGAAGCAGTTCACCTTCGTTCTAATTATTGGCAACTTGATCATTGACGCAGGCACAATTAATTGAGACTGAATCAGTCTCGAGCTTTTCAACCATTTCAGTCGCAGCAGATTTTGAGATCTTTGTCCACTTGTGAAATGAACTCGCAACAAAATTTTTAACCATTCAACAACAGTTGTATATCTTCTCTAACATAATAACCCTACAGTAGACAAGCCTCTACCCTCCAGCTCTTTCAGGGCTGCAACACAAGCATCCAGGACAACTTCAAGGTTCGGTTTCCGACTGAGAAGGGCATAAACATACTGCCATTTGTGGTCTTCCATGAAATTGAACTTGTCTTTACCGTGATGATAAGGACCAATCGAAACCATGGCAGGAATGTAAGCTTTCTCATTTGCTTTTAGAAGACTCTCACTGATTTTGCGGATAGAATGCGATGAAGACATGCTTTCCATCTTTCTCCTGATCGAAGTGGCAAGACTCTCATTGATTTCTACGACGATATGATCTCTCCCTCCACTGTCTCTTGATCCTCCTGATGAAGTAGTTTGTTTCATATCTGATTAATTTAATATGCAATATTCATCTTTCTCAGTTAAGTTCTGTTTCTGGTCATTGAAGGGGGAGCCAAAAACTTAAAACCCCTTTTTCTCGGACGACTTTTATTGTCTTATAAGTAAAACTTTAAAAACGAGTATTTTAATTTATATATAATTAAAATTTATTTTTTTAATATCAACTTTTGTGTTGATATGCCTTGTAGTTATGAACGCAAAAGATCTACTGCTCGTTCATGCATTTTTAAGCTTCTAAATTATACTAGTTTTCTATTATCGTCATAATTCGGTCTAGCCTGATATTATTTGCAATCAATTTTTTCTTTTCATTTTAATAATAAACTTTTTGAAGATAATATTTATAATAAAATTGATATTTATAAGTTGCTCTATGTAAGTGTAAATGTTTGTTAGTTAATAACATATTTTTTAGTCAGAGGTAAATGTGTCATATGACATTATTGAATTTGTTCCAAACAGTGTAATTGAATTCAATTATAATATTACTGAATTTGTTCCAAATATTATAAATTGAATTGAATTTAATCTCATTAATATAATTGAATTCAATTCGTTAGTGAATTCAATTCGCTGTGTTCCAAACAGCCTGTTAGGTTTAGACGCTCAGAAAAAGACTCTTTTTCATTCACAAACTAAGCTTTGTATTTGGATTTTAGCATTGAATATATATAATTGTGTTTCTCAGTTACACTTTGTTTCAATATCAAATCAATAAAATAAGTGATTAGGAGAATAAATTGAGCAAGAAATAGAGGGACTTCCTTGTTTCTACAAGCTACATAAGCTTGTGATGTGGTTAAAAAGAGCTCTTGAGCAAACTCTACGTATGAGTGTCGTATACTGTATCTACCTGCTAGTTAAGCTGACGCAGAATACATTAGTGTTATTAGATGTTCACCTCTTAAACCAAAAATCCTAAAAAGAAGTAAATTCCAGCAGGTAAACGTGGGACCTGACCTTCCAATATGGAAGCTGTCGTAAACATTGTTGCGTCAACTTTGCTGAGAAAGTAGCCAAAAACTGCCGTACTTCGTAGACTTTCAAGAAGACCCTGAAAAAGATTTATATTTTCAATATAAAAATTTAAATTGTGGAATACAGTTGTATATGCAATTATCACAAATATTATGCAACTGCGGTATAATTCGTAACAAGCAAATTAAAACCTATAAATGGAGCTGCACTGTTACAGTGATGGGATTAACCCAACAGAAATGGCCCCCAGTAGAAGACAGAATACCAAAAGGGAAAAAGAGGAAAGAGTCAAATAATACAGTAAAACTTGGAACGAGACTCTTTCAACGGTGCTGGCTGAGGTAAGAGAGAGAGTCATTAGTGGACAAAAGCAACCAAATTAAGAACAAAAACAGTGTGTGAGCAGATGCCGACAGTGGGAACTGGGAAACATACAGGCATCAATTGTTGTAATGAAAAAGACGGGAAACCAAACTCACTGCTTGGGATAAAGAGTGGAGTCGCAGAGAAATTGGATGAGCAGGCGCACAAACACAAAAAGGCCTCGAGTAAAGAGATTAAGATAGATAGAGAATCTGACATGTTTAAAAGGACAAGAACTGTGCGGTGGACCAGCGAGCATTCTCTCACACTTTTTGATTTTCTCCACCCCCACAAAAGAAAGAAGCCACCTTTCTTCTCTCCACTCGCTCATTAGTGGATTTACCTTCCTTCAAAAACCTAAAACCCTACTTAGGGCTTGTGTTATTGGGTTCTAACATCCTTTATCATTTATCAAACGTGAGCTTGTTGAGATCAGTCTCTATGAATTTGAGGTTGTAGGAAGATTCCAAGCAAAGCAGACATCTAATCATTAGGACCCCCCAAATTTAACCCTTTCGCTGCTAGCTAGCTGGTCTTCTCTTCACTAAACACATGTTCCTTAATCGCAGTTGATTAAGGAACTGGACACAAAGAGACGGTGACACCAAAATATCCAAGGGGCAATTTATTTGGAGGCTCAGTGGTGTCAGAGCCTTTTTTCGTGTCAGGGAACTATCACGACCTTGTCGGTTGTTCTGGGAAGAGTACCTCCTCTAGGAATGTCATCAGTGACTTTGTAACTATCCACTGTTTCTTAGTACAAAGCCCACAAAACCAAACACACCTGTTCCTTTGATGGATGTATTTTATGGGATTGGATGGGATGTAGGAAGCAAACCTCCAACCCACATTTCTGCGTGATTAAGGCTTAAAGATCTCTACCCTAATTTCTATATTTCACAACCACAGGTATGAATCTCACGGCCACTTCTGGGAGTGTGCACTCGCAGCTCTTCACTTCAAATCTACAGTTGTAATTGATCAAGGTAAGTCATAGGACAGGCTAGCTGGTTAAATCTGATAGGGGCCCATGAAGCTTTCATTTTTACTTTGGAATTTTAAGATCTTTTCACTCAGTTCGTCATTTTTTCTTGAATAAAGGTTTGAGCTCGTCCTGGTGGTGATCTGTACTTGGTCATCGAATCGTCTGTCTATCTACTGCTCAATCGCTTGCTTACCTCTTCAGGAATAGGGTTCAAATAGTGAAATGGGTTGGCGGATTCCATAAAGGTCAAAATCAGAGAGAGAGGGGAGTGATCTTCGGGGTTACCTCGTGATCAGCTCGCTGATCAAGTTTGTTGCTTGACCGAATAGGCTGAAGTAGGGTTAGGAAAATCAAAGCAGCAACCTTTTACTTTGTCTTGAAATCAAGGAAACGATGTCAATGATGCAGTAAGAACTAAGAAGAAAGAAGGGTTTGACAAATTCAAAACTTGAAGAATCAGTACTGACATTTCTTCAAAACCAGTTATCATGGAATTGGGAGGCCAAGATAAAGGAGGTATGCCAAGCTCTTCAGTGTACAATACAGCGGATAGAGATTCCTCCTCCAAACTCCCTTCCATATCTATAATTCCAGATTCAGCAGAAAGAAGAAGAGACGATCAAACTGCATCAGATCCAGCTCCAATTCCAGTGTCAGCTACAGTTGTTAACACAGCACCAACTCCTAGTAGATTAATTTCCAGATCTCCACCACCAACATCAACAGCATCCTCGATTAGATACCGAGAATGTTTAAGGAATCATGCAGCAAATATGGGAGGGCATGTCGTGGATGGTTGTGGAGAATTCATGGCAAGTGGTGAGGAGGGCACACCTGAATCTTTGAGATGTGCAGCTTGTGAATGCCATAGAAATTTTCACAGGAAGGAGATTGATGGAGAGCCAAACTTTTTAGCTAATTATCACTATCAAAACAATAGCCAAAGAAATACTAGTTATACTACACTACCTCATCAACAACTCACCACTTCCCTTGCTCCACAGCAGCCTTCTTTTCACCAGCATCTCAGACAACATATAGGAACAGCTCCGATTGCACCGATAATGATGACTTTTGGCGGAACGGCGGAATCATCAAGCGAAGATCTGAATACATTCCGCTCAAATTTGCAAGCGCAAGCATCGGTCAATCCATCTTCATCGTCAAAGAAGAGGTTCAGAACAAAATTCAGTCAAGAACAGAAAGATAAAATGATGGAATTTGCTGAAAAGTTGGAGTGGAAGATCCAGAAACAAAATGAGCAAGAGGTGCAGCAGTTTTGTTCTCAAGTGGGGATAAAGAGAAAAGTTTTCAAGGTCTGGATGCACAACAACAAACAGGCAACGAAGAAGAAGCAAATGTAAGAAACTCAACCCTTGAAGGCACTATTCACGGGGTTAACATAGACTTAGTCCTGAATCAGATTAAGATGTCCGTAAACAAGTAGAGAGTAGGAATTTCTTGCTCATCACTAATTGCTGCCGAATTCTTCTAATGTTTAATAACCTAAATACAGCATAAATCATACACAGCCATCACAATTCGATGAACTAGTCATTATTTTAAGTCGAGCATGGTTGTTATTGCTCTCTATTCCATTCTACTCTTCGTGTAAATAAGAAGACAAAGTAGAGAATGTAGAGAGAGATTGTTTCCTTTTCTCCACTGAAAAGATAAAAATCCTTTAACTCCCTATTTATGTCTGTTGTTTTCTATTATTTCGATTCATATCTGAAAGATCTTTCACACTTACCAAAATATGGCCCTCTCGAACAATGACAGCCATTTGGATTCCTTGAACGTAACCACAAAGTCGTCATTTTAGATCCTAACTAAACAAAGCCGAAGCAAAAGGGATAATACAGGCCATGATAGAGAAATAGCAGGCGCCTTCCATTTCTGATATGCCTTTTCCCACTAAGTGCATTGAAGGGTTCATTGAGCTTACTATTTTCTGGGATACGTTCAATGTTTCTTCTTGTGGGTCATAATTTTGATGGTGACAAATGATAGCTTGTTCGGTATGTATTAATTTAACTGTTGCACATGAAGATGGAGACTATATGCTCTTTACCAAAATTCACATGGCATAACACTGTGGCTTCTTGTAAAGATTAATTTGACTTCAAAACATCGAAACTCATTCCAGGTTCGGAATAGCCTCTCTGAAATCAAATTAAATAGCAAATGCAGTCTAGCCTTTCTTGATTTCACCATCACTGTAAGATACCAATTTTTCGTTTCATCTTCAATTTATTTTGCGAACTGAATACGAGAAAACGACGGCCTAATGAAAAGTCGATCCATATTTTGCAAATTGCCTTAGTTATAGGTTGTTATTAATCCCATTAAGAATCCAGGTGGGAGTTAAGGTGGATGATCCTGAGCATAACTATTTTATGATCACCTCCGAGCACCATCTTAGAACACTTTTCATTGGGCTGAAGTTGACGAAATGTGACTACAGGTCAAGAGGTTCGCACAAGCATACAAATATGGTAGAAGGTGAGAACTCACGGTGAAGAATTTAATGTGATGATTTGCATGCATCACATAATAAGCAGTGCCATGCAATGCAACCTGTACAGGTTTATGATTAGTTATATGATATCCATTTCTTTCAATTTTAACCACGGGAAAAGGAGGACAAAAGAGAAGTTGAAATTGCAGATTGGGATAAAAATAAGGGATCGAATTTGTAATAGAACTTGGCGACATCCTGCTTGAAAAAAGACTGAACCAGAAAGGAATGAATGATTCTGAAATAGAAACAATAACTTCTTATCTACAAATGTCTGGCGAAGACCTTGCACGAAACTTTGCATTTCTAGAAACCAGAAATGGCTTTGGTACACAAATGGAGTCCTACAATGAAGGAATCATCGCATCGGAGAGTGAGTATGCCAAGTTACTGTAATAGTTGGGCCCAATTATCTTTAAAATAGAGAACTAGTTCAATCACTAGCTCAACTCCATGACAATTTAAGGTTGTTTTGCAAGATAATGGTTCTCTAAGTGGCTACATAAAGACACAAATTTCTAGATTTCAGCAATTTCTAGATCACTAGTTGAAAATCTACCAACAATTTACATGTCTTAGCAAAACATGCAAATCCATGGCGCCAATATTTTATTTCTAATGAGCGGATGAAATTCTTCTTCCAATAGCTTGCTTGTAGACATAGATCTAGAAGAATACCTGAAAATTGAGAAACTGGCAAACTGCTCTTAGATTTGAACGTCAATTTTTAATTAGACTTGAAAGAGCCAAAAATTGAAGAAGAGCTGAAAGGAGTTATGCTTATTAGAAGTTATAAAATGGATTGAAATACATATAAAAGGAAACATAAGAGGAAATGAAAAAAATAGAAAAGAAAGAAGAGTCTATCAGAAGGGACTGAAGCCAGGGAAATGGTATTGACTCACAGATGAAACTAGACTCCGATGTCTTGCTAGATTTCAGCCTCTGCTGTAGCCTTCGCCTTTCTCATTGCATCTCCAAGATCACCAGTTGTCTGTGACGTCCTCTCCTTGGAAGCTTCATAGCTAGCCCTGGCCTGACGAGTCACACTTTCTTTCGCTGATATGTAAGCCTCCCCAACATTGTGCATAGCTCGATCAAAAGCTTCCACTGCATCATCTCCTCGACAACCACCTGCCCTAAACATTTTATCTTTGGTATCTTCAGCTTTTTCTGAGAAAATGTTCACTGCCCTGTTAGTTTTCTGCTTAGCTTCATCATAGCCATGAAAGGCTTTCTCCTTGCCATAATTCATTGATCCTGTCATTGCCCCTTGAGCATCATCTGTTGTCTCTGAGGCCATGCTATAGACACTCCTTGCTCTATCTTTTCCATATTCCATTGCTCCTTCCATCCAATTCTTAGACTCATTGGCCATATCTGAAGCAGTATTCATCATTTTTTGCTTGACTTCACCAACAACATTAGCAGCTTTATTTTTTCCATATCCAGTTGTCTCAGCAATTCTGTCTTTGGCATCTGCTACTCTATCTGAAGCCATGCCCATAGCAGTATTCAGCTTCTCTTTAGCTTCACCATACGCATCAGTGGCTTTATCTTCTTTCCCATACCCCACTGTTCCAGATGCTCTGTCTTTGGCATCTGCTACTTTATCTGATGCCATGTCCATAGCAATATTCAAGTTCTCTTTAGCTGCACCGTAAGCATCAGCCACTTTATTATTCCCATATCCCACTGCTCCAGCCATTGTGTCTCTAACATCGGCAGCTCTATCTGAAGCCACGTCTCTAGCAATGTTCAGCTTGTTTTTAGCTTCATCATAGGTATCAGTCGCTTTCTCTTTCTCGTAACTTATTGCTCCGTCCATTCGGTCTTCGACCTCATCAGCCGAATCTGAAGCAACGTCTGTCACCATCTTCAGCCTTTGTTTAGCTCCATCATAGGCATCTGCCGCTTTAACTTCTCCAAATTCCATTGCATCAGCCATTGTTTCTTTCACATCATTAGCTCTGTCAGCGGCCTTTTTCATAGCTTCGTCTGCCTTCCCTGAAGCATAGTCCTTCATATCTCCTATCTTTCAGTGTGCTATGTTGTTGCCACTCTGGTTTTTTCGGAAGCATACATTGATGATTCTGGAAAGATAAAACTATTCAGAAGAGTAGCTCCATTTCAAGTGTATATAAGAAATAAGACTAACTTAGTTGCCAGTGCAAAAACAAAGGCAAAATAATCTCCTGATGCAGTAGAATCCATCATACTTGCAGTTTTCGAAGCAGAGCCTCCAGCTCTATCCATCAGAGTTTGACCTGCCTTTTTGGTCCTCTCTTGTCCAAATCCAGGTGCACTAGTGGCACCAATATAACGTTGTTAAGAGCTCCATAAGCAAGCATATGAATTGCCAATCCTTTTAATCAGATTTCGTTTTTTCCTTGACAACACACGTCTTATACTACGAAACTTCTAATTATAGTCATGATTGTGTAGGACCACTATATTTAAAACTAATTGAGGCTCGGATGGATTTTAAATTCTAATCCTCCACTTGGAGACCAAATCTCATCAACTGTCACCCTCTTCTTCACCATTCTTTTAAAAAGTAACAATTAAGAAACATGATGCAACCTTTAAAAATTAACTAATTGCCTGGTTCGTACAGGTTACCATAATCTTCAACTAATTACTAAACAAATATCCCCACCAGACTTCATTAACAAAATTTGACTTTCCGCAGTACACCATCTGATAGACAAAAATATCTTGGTCCAACACGATCATAATTTTTTCTTTATAAACCCAAAATATTTAAGGAGAGGGGAGGTATGCGATTAATTACTCGGAGTACTTCCGACGGCTCCAATCATACGAAGACCCGGCCTTGTCCTTGGCGTTTTTCATTGTTGCTGCTGCCTTGGCTCTCACTTTCTCCGCTGCCGCATTCACTTTCTCCTCAACCACATTCTCACCGGCTCTGTTACTCCAACACCAGCACTCCTCCACCGACACGGCCCCCCATAAAACCGCCGAAAATAACAGCATTGTCGCTACTCTTCTCTTCTCCATCTCTCTCCCACTCTCTCGCTCCAGTAAAGTGTCCGCTGAATAGAGAAGCGAACGCGATAGAAATAGAAACAGTAATAACGCCACGTGGCATCAGGACGTCTATGGTCCTTCCAGATGTGCCGCCACGTGCGCGCGTTTAATACTACAACTGGCCTTTGTTTTGGATCCGCTTTTTGCGATCCTTGCGGGCACGGAAGTACATGTGTTTTAAAAATCGGATCGGACATTGAATTAGTCGAATAAAAATTTTAAGGGTTATACGTTTAATTAGAAATGAATCACTATAAAATTGGTATATAATAAATAAGAAATAAAACTTATAAAAATAAGTAAAAATAAAATATTTTATTGAAATAAAAATACACCAATATCTATTATTATATAATTAATTAATAATAAATAAATATAAATTTAATATAAATATTAAAATAACAATAAAATCAAAATGATATTTCTGAAGGAGGTTATGTCTCATCATCGTCAAAAGCTCCAAATTCTTCAACGCTATTTAAACATTCGTAAACTACTCTTTCATCTAATGTATTTGCATCAACTTCTTCCACTGCATTAAAATAAATTACAAATTAGTAATGTATAAAATTATTCTCAATTGTAAACTTGCAATACACTAAATATTAGAAATTAACTTGTAATTTTATGAAATATTAGTTAAATTTGCACCTTTTGCCTGGAGAAGAAATATTGACCAAGATCTAGAGTTTGACATTAATACAAGTATAATTAACCAAGTATGTATATTTCTTTCATATTTATTTATGAGCAACGAATATTTTGTGAAACTATAATTCAAATAATAATTCAAAGTTTAATATATTTATGTTTGTAAGTTTCATCAATATACTTCAAAATGAGTAGTGGTGGAGGTGTTGCGTGTAACCGGAAGTAAGAAAGATAATGATTTTCAACTCAAATAAAATAGGGGATGTTGAAAAGAAGTATGTGACTAGAGCATTTCATATGTGGCAACACGATTTATATAATGTTTCTAGCAAAATTATGATATTAATGTAAGAAAATTATATTATGCTTATAGACACTTATATTGTAATAAGTGATGACGTCATTCGATTTTCAGTGTGATCATATTACAGTTCTCTTCTTCCTCCCTTATTTAGGAAGACAAAGCGTTAAAAATATTATAAACCAATAATTTTGATAAATTTGGCTTATTATTTAAGTGAACATGTTCTTCGCAATAATTTTATAAATGTGAAAGTTTTGATGAAAGAAAGGAAGGGGATTTTACAAGGTTTAAAAATTCAGACCGAACCGGACCCGACTGTTCGGTCGGACCAAAAAAGGTTGAACCTGGTTGTTATGCAAAGAGATTATTAGGTGAAATCGAACTAGACCACTGACCAGTTCAAACTTTTTCCGGTTGGATCGGATGGTTCGGTCCCATCCCGTTTTTAAAACCTTGGGAAGTATACACCAGGTACCCTCATATGACTTTTGCCTTGGGACAATGACATAGCAAGAGATTGCCTAACAAACACATAGCCACCTTGATTTGCAAAAATAAAAGAAAATGAAAACTCGATTTGCCTCATATCATTCTTCCTCGTAAGACAATTATAAATAATAAGACTTAAAATAGAATGGTTAGAGACTGAATCTTTTAACACGAATACATCATCTAAAGCATTATACTCTAAACTAATATTACTTCACCCTTATGGTATGACAATTGGTCCAACAAAGTCCCTTAATTTTTTTTTTGTGTGCAATGGAAATTTAAAACAACAAAGCAAAGAAAAAGAAAAAAAAGAAATAGAGGGCCAAGCCCATCTATCTTGCTTTCTCAAACGTAGTACCAATAGTGTCTCTAGCAAGAGCCATTAGGACTGAGCTTGGGAGAGACGACCAAAACTGAAATGGCAGCTTATTATGGCTGCCCATTTTTGCTAAAACATCAGCCACACTATTACCCTCCTTGAAAATATGATCACAAGACACATCCCAACTCTAGTTGAGCATAACTTTAATATCTTCAATTAGGTCTGCATGAGGATGGAAGTAATAATCGGTACTTTCAATTAATCTCAAGGCGTCCATAGAATCTGAAAATAAAGCAACTTGTTTAAATCTCTTATCCCATTGGATGTCATGTACTCCTCTTAGAGAATAAGTCGGGAATCTGTTTCCCTAGGCTCGTAATGTAATTTGTTTTTCTTCCCATATATAATCTCTTATCCCAAGCAAGACAAAAGCCAAGTTCTTATTGCAAGCAATTCAGTACTCATATTAGTGTCTTTGCCAATATATTCAGAAAATCCACCAAGCCATTGTCCATGACCATCACGAAGGACTCCACTGATACTGGCATCGCCTAGATTTCCAAGAGCACTCCCGTCCACATTGAGATTGACAAAGTTATTCACAGGCCGCTTCCAACTGACTAACCTGTTGCCTCTTTGACTTGTAGTACTAGATTTCAGAAAAACTTTCTTCCAATCCCTTATAGTATTGCAACAGTGCAGAGTTGTTCAAAGGGCAAAACAATACAATCCTCGATTACTTCTCTATTTCTAATGCACCAGATGGACCAAACAATTGCTAAGAAAGTTACATCTATACGATCATCATTGTCCAATAATATAGAGTTCAAACAGTTAGCCTTAAACCAGTGGGAGAAAATATTTGAATCAGAAGATTACCAACAAATGGAAGAAAAATTCTCCAAAGCTCCTTCACCTTTGAACAATCAACAAAAAGGTGAAAAATTGATTCAAACCCCATATCGCATCGTTTACACCCCTCAGTTGGAGACAAAGCTATATGAAAACGCCATTGCTGAGTATGAACCCTCTTATGCCAAATCAACCAACACAAAAGTTTAACCTTCTCTGGACCACACACCTGCCAAATCCAAATCCACTTTTCTTGGTCTTCATCTTCATCTTTCAAAGCTAGCCACTGAAAGCCTATTTTTACTGTATATCGGCCAGAAGAAGAAGGGCCCCAAAGGGCCCCATATGAGTTTATCTTCTCCAGCTACTGTAATAGGTTTACGAATTCGAGGAAACTCACTACGAATTTCATTGGGAATTTTTGTACAGAGGTTGAGAAAGTTTCAATCACCAGAGTCATCTAAGATATCAGATATCATCAAGTCCCAATCTTCCTCCTCATCCCGATTCATCCTATTAATCAAAGGCCCTTGACCCAACCAATTATCATGCCAAATTGACACTGAAAAACCATTATCAATTCTGTACTTGAAACCATTTTTGAATTCATCTCGGACTTTAATGATGTTTAGCCAAACCTTTGAGCAATTTGATTCCCACTTAAGAAAATTCCGCCCTTTACCGTACTTGCCACAAATAAGTGAAACCCAATTTTTTGATGTTAGTTAAACTTGGTTGCCTCAGAGTTGGGAGCATATGAAGATGCACCTAACTCATAATGAAAATATCAAGACAATGGAAGATGTTACGAGGCATCTTATCTTAGAGGAAGAGCGCCTTGAAGCCTCAAAGATGTCGTCTGAGGTATATGCAGTTAGTTCTAGCTCACATGGAGCTATGAACAAGAAACGTAAGCATCATGGAGGGTATAAATGGAAGAAGAATAAGAAATTCAACCACTCCCCTCAGGAATCCAAGAAGAAAAATTGGAACCAACGTGGAAAGGGAAA
>JAOQMR010000213.1:7215524-7231107 GCA_027563865.1 Erythroxylum pelleterianum
GTAGTTGTAAAATGAAGGTCTGAGATGGGAATGAGTGTATAAATGATAGTTAGAGGAAGAGAGTTAAGGAAAATGCAATGAATGAAAATGCAGTGAATGGTGAATGCAGAGCATGAAAAAGTCAACTATTGATTTTTGTTTTTCATAATGATTTCGATGGAACTTGGGTAATTTTTCTATGTAATAGGTAGTGTAAATTGTGGTGAATAAGTTTAGTGAAATGGAGTTGAAATAACTAAAATAAAAATAGAAGTGTTGGATTTTGAAAAAAATGGAAGTCTGAAAATTCTGGGAATGAATAGTAGGAGAGAGTTGAATTTTCGATCTGAAATTTGGTGAATTTACTGTACTGATCGAGGTGGATTTTGACAACATGGTATTCATGAAAGTTGTAGATCTTTCTTTTAGCTTTCCGTTGATATAAAGTTTGTAAATTGTAGAGTTCTGGATCAAAAGTTATGGAGGTTTGAAGTTGAGATGTCAGTGGAGGAGAAGATGCAAGATGGTGACTTTTGGGGTTCAAAATGGATTTGCACCGTTGTGCTACTTTTGGGCATAGTGAAAATGCACCATCGTGCTTAGTGATAAATGGGAAAATGCACCGTCGTGCACAAGCACGATTGGGTATTTGAGGTTTTCCCTTTTTCTAAGTAGTCTTGCTTCTTTTGACCATAACTTCCTCTCTAGACCTCCAAATAACTTGATTCTTGAACTATTGGATTCGTTTCTACCTCTACAAAGAAATTGGTAGCATTCTAAATTGATTTGAAAGAGATTTATTGAACAAAAATGAGAGAATTTGTTGGAATGGTATGAACTGGTTTTGTTTTATTGAACGTATTTTGGTGTTTTGATTATATCTGGATCTATAGGATTCCACATGAGATGATTTTTAATTTGGAGTAAATTAGAGAAATAGTGTTACAAACCATATGAAAACATCGAATTGTGATTCAGAATCTAAGATGTTTAAATTCTGAATGGAAGTTGTGCATCGTATACTATTTTTGAATATGAATAACCCCAAAATGTTTGAGGCATATCTTCCAAATTACTGAACCAAATTGAGTGATTTTGATGTCAATAGAAACATAAGACATTGAGTAACACTTTCCTAGAAGAGAGTAAGACAAAATTATATCATTTTCATCTTGTAGACCTGGAGGTCTAGAATTTTGGAGAATTTATAAGAAGAAATGAGAGTTTTAATAATATGTGATCATGTAATGTTGGAATAACATTAATGAGTGAATTGTTGGTATTAAAGTACCAAAGAGATGTGTTTAATGGAGATGAAGTGTTCCATAAGATTAAAGTTGCTATTCAAAAAGAGAAGTAAAGTGTATCTAGTGAAAATGAACGAGAAATGTGTTATTATAAAAGCAAGTGATGCAAAAAAATGAGAATGTGATAAAATATGAAATTTGATAATATACCTGGGATTGTCATAAACATGCATCATACATATTCCATATACACACGTGTCCATAAATGAATGCTTAAAATTATGCAAAGTTATTAATGTGTGTGTGCAATGTGTATATTGCATAAATGGGTTGTGCGGGTTAAAAATTTCATTCAGGCGTTTCAAGAATTTGGAAGCAAATGCTAATCTGGAGCGTACAGTGAGTAGACCGAGATGGTCTCACTACATTGTTTGTTTTTGTTTGAATTTTGTATTAATTGAATACTGGATGATGATATGAATGTGAAAGATTGTGTCGATTCCAGACAAAAGGTCTGATGATTGTGATGTTTGATTGGGATATTGAAGTGCTACTTGTATGTGAATGAGATGAAATAAGTGTACATAATATGATTGTTAAATGCCTGATCACAATCCGATGATAAATGTGTTTGAATGTGCATTTACATATGAATGAAAGTGTGATTCTCAACTTTAATGTTGAATGTCGGAATAAGGTCCGATGGCATGTAAATGTGAGTGAATGAGAATATGAAAATGTAATTGAGGCATTCCATTTCATGAATGCATGAAACATAATGACAGTTGTGACCAGAGTAGCCACCGATTAGAGCTTAAAGCTCAAAGTGCGAAAAAGAGCCTCGAGCTCAAAAGTTATTAAGAGCCTAAAGCTCACTATGTAAAATGAGCCCTATATCTCGATCGGATAAGGGACAATTAGTAATGAGCCCAATATCCAATCGATACGGGAAAGTTTAGGCACTCGGTCACAACAAATTAATAAATGGAAAGTGGGTCTCATGTGCACTACATATGCATAATACAAATGCTTAAAGTGTATTGAGTGTGAAACGTGAAATGATGTGAATGTGAATTATTTGTTATGTGACTGGGTGAGCCATCAATGACGGTCACTCACTGAGTTCGCAAAACTCACCCAAAATTTGCAGATATTTTTTCAGGATCAGAAGAATACCCCATTAGGTAAACGGGAGTATACCTACTGCATGCAAGTGAGAGATAGAGGTCGAGAAGTGTTTTGTATTTGTAATAAGCCCAAATGATTATTGAAATTCTGTTGGTTGTATTGTTTTGATTGAAAAAGTTTACGAACAAAGTGGGCCCGATTTAATTACCGATTTTCGCATATTATTTTTGTGGTTTCAAATAAATTTATACCAATTTTTGACTGACTGAGTACTCTAGCATGCTACCCTCGCGGGGCTTGGACTTGGATATCACTGATAATGTTATGTACGTGTCTTACGGGAATGAGGTGCTACATTTATGTGGTATCTGAGCCTAGAATTACTATCTTATATAGGCATTTTTGCAATATGTGTCAAGTTGCATGCATTTTTGTCATGTCTTAGCACGCAGTAGCAACTGATCCCCAGTCTGAGCTGCATTCATACGAGTTACACACATGAGCATTTGTTGAGAGTCTGAACGGATAAAAATAGTGAAGGGAATGATAATATGTCATAATGTGAGAAAAAGAAAGTTTGTGGATATCTAGAAAGGAGAAATAATATATGGTTCGATAAGATAGATAGAGTCTCACTGCTTTGGTATTGGTGGATGTATTATTGAATATAATGTCAATATTGTATTTTGGTTGTATGACCTCGAATATGATATAGAAGTGAATACACAGTCATAGATTGTTTAAGGAAAATAGGGATATAAGCAGAAATGATGAGATTAAAGTATACAAGCAGAATAGAATGAGAAAACAAAAATATATATATATTATGATCTTAAGAAGATGAACTAGTGTTGATTAATGTGATAATAGCTATGATCCTTCATAAGAAAATATTAGTGGAAATTGAGATCGGAATTTTGGGATGAATATGCATCTATAACTCTAAATGGATTGTGAATAAGATAAATAAATGACAATGGGAAAATGAGATAGAAATGAGGAATGAGTAAAAGTGGAATGAAATAGTCATAAATGACATTGTGTAGTAAGGAGAAAGTTAGAAATGCATATAAGAGAGGATTTTATGTATTAATGAGATAAAGAAAAGGATGACGAATCAAATGAGAAGAATTGATGCACTCAATATGGTAGTTGACTCATTATGAAATGAGGTAGCCTCAGAAGAGGTAAATTTTGAAAAATTGGAGTAAAAATTAGTGTTACTATGTTTGATAATGAGAGGAGGAAAGTGCAGGGCGCGATAGTGGCCTGAAAAAAAATAGGCTTCTGTCACGAACGTATTGGGATACCCTAGTCATGGACAGGAACAAAGATAGAAATGTTGTCTAGAATCAATTGGAATTTAAGTATCATGAGCGAATGTTATTAATTGGAGAATTGACATAAATACATCTCTGGATAAGATGTAATGACTTTGATGGTATATACCAAGGTATTAAAGTAAATGAATTTGCTTAATGTGTTACTGAGCCTTATTATAAAGGATGTTCTGATCATATAAGGTATGAACTAAATTGATCTTATTGAGATATTATAAAAAGTCGAAATTGATCTTCTAGAGGTACTAAGAATGACTGATAAGTAATCATAGAAAATGGTTGATTGATAAGGATTTCATGAGTAGTATCGAGGATAGTATCAAGAAATCTTCTTCCAAAGAAGAATTTCACTGAGATAGGTTCAGTAAACCAGATGATTCAATTTAAGAATGATTAATGAAGGAACAGATCATAAATGAGTAATTAATGAGTCAAAAGTGAATATTGGAGTCATATCCGGAGACTCAAGCATAAGAGGTAGAAAATGCTACTGAGAGTGTATGCATTTTGTTGATGTTAAGTATCCAAATAAGTGATGGATTCTTGTGTTTGAGGTGACATTAAGTATAAAAGATACAAATCAGGTTTGATGAATGTGTTACCAGCTTAGGAAATTGAGATATCAAATAAATTGAAATGTGTGGAGAAGCTAGTATGAATAAGCAGACATTAGAGTAAGTCAATGTGAAATCACAGGAAATCGAATGAATTGATAAAATCATTCGAGAAAGGGAGTTAATTGGGAAATTGAGAATAAGATGCGATAATAATACTTCACTGAGGAATTAGTTACTTAAGGAATTACGAGAACTAATCATAAAAATAAGGATTTTTGGGTTATATCTGTTAAAGTTAACAATGCCCCGACTGTATTGTGGTATTGAAGATTAAAGTAATCCAAACAAAATTGTATCAATTAGTGACTATGATCATAGATGGTATTTTTAGTGTATTCAAAAAGTAAAGAGAATATATTGAATACTAGAGGAAAAATATGTAAACCGTATGAGTGATGGTGGTAGAAAGAACTTTTGAGGAACTAAAACCCCAATGTTAATTATGTTATTCAGATTTGGAGATTTCGCAGTATATACAATGGAGTCTCCCATCAGAGATTAAGATGGAATCTGCTGCAACATTATAAAGTGATTCTACGTACGTAGGGACAATTAAAGCCTCATGGGCGGAATTTTGATATATGAATTGGAACTTGCTGCAATAGCAATTGTTTTGAAAGTTTGGAGATATTATTTGTAGAGAAACATTTTGGATATATATAAATATTCAGGTCATTAAAGTGTGAGGAAATTATGGAGCTTGAAAGAACTGAATGTAAGGCTGAGACAATGAATAGAGTTACTTGGAGATTTTAATTGTGTAAATGGGTAATTCCTAGTAAAACTGGTGCTGTAATATGATGTGTTGAACAGAAAATTCAATAACGAAATGGCATGAATTTAGATATAAAGGTTACCAAACTAAGGGTAATAAAGAGCATGGAATGTTAAGTTGAATTTTGGGCAAATCAAAGTACTATTAGTTGTTAAATTTAAGATCAGTTTCACATGAAAGAATTAGCAAAGCCCAAATTGAGGATGTAGAAATTGTGAATCTTATCGAGGAATTGAAAACGAATCCGCCTTTTGGAGTTAATGATACTTTGTGATTGGATTAAGAAGTATGTGAAATACTCGATAAGGAGACTGTTAGAGAAAACACAAGAAACAACCGAAGCTATATGTCCTAGTGGGAATACATCGAAAGAGCATTTGATGGCTAAGAATGTAGAACCAAGTGATTGCATGTATAAATATGCTTAAATCTTACATTTTGGAGTTTATAGGAACACGAGATCGATGTATAGTTCTAAGTGACTTTAATTATAACAATCATTATCACGGTGGTATTATTAGAATATTCTATGAGGCGTTATACGAAAAAAGAGTCATTCGCCCCTAAATTGAAATAAAGCAGGTCAAAAAAAGGGGTTGAATGCCAGAATTGATTTGAGATATTGAAAAGGGTGAAATGAATTTATAATAGAAATTAAGTGGCTCGTGAAAGGAGAATTAATTTGGTGGGACATTGAAGTTACGAAATGTAGTGAGATAGACTTAAGAGTTAAGTGTATTAACACCGATGAGAAGTGAAAAAGATGAATTGTCTCTGAGAGTATCACCTTGCCAAGGTGTGCTCACATTGAGTACAAGATGCGCTCAAATTAGGAAAAAGGATAAACTAAGTCTGATATGAATTGGTTTGTACGAAATTATTATGAGTTAGTGTTATTGATAAAAGGATGCCTCAAATCCATAATGTGTGATATGTGAGTATGGTAAAAAATATTATTATGATCGGAAAAAGTTGTATTGTCGGCACATAAAGAGAAAGTAGTAAGTAATCTAAGATATATACTGAGGAACTAGTTAAGAAAGTAAGTGACTAAATAAGTGAATGACATACCGAGTGATTCTATTGACTATAGTCAAGTGGAAGAAAATATTTGAGTGATGACAGTTAAATGGGAAACGGAGGAGCATATGAGGAAATAATACCTCTGCCTTCTTGATCAATCAGATAAGAATTTGAAGGACGAAATTTATTTAAGGAAGAGAGAATTGTAACATCCTATTACCTGCGAGGAGGTTAGAATAGTAAATATGAGTAAACAATGCGAGATAAGAAATGCATTTTCATGCTCATGCATAATATGTCATACACATGCACGTGAATAGTGAATTTTTCTACACATGAAAATAATCGCACATGCATTTATGAATAATTCCGGGTATAATTGGATTGAGTTATGATTTTGAAAATTTCGAGAAATTTGAATTTATTTATATTGGAAATATTATTGATTAGTGTGATTGTGATATTTTTTAATTTTGGTGATTTTTGGTGATTCTCAAAAATTATTGAGAATTTTGCAGGAAAAAAAGGAGTTAAAGGAATATTGGAGATAATTGGATTGGAAAGATTGGAATTAAAGGAATTAGTTAAGAAGGAACTTAGTTAGAGTTAGACCTTAGCAAAAATGACAAGTGTTAAGTTGCTTTTTATACTTTTGTTAGAGAAGTAAGCTTTGATATCTGAGAGTTAAAAGACTAAGTTTTTCCTAAGTTTCCTTCTTTATCATATCACCTTCTCAGAAATTCTTCCCATACACGGAGTTTTTCATCAAACACCTTCTAAGAGATTTTTCTGCTTTTCCTTCTCCTACACCAATCCCACCTTGCAAGTTGTTTCTTCTTCTTTAAGAAAAAACAGAAGATGGTTAATGTTCACAATGGATTACGTGTTTCGCATGGAGTTTAAGGCTTTGGGATAGTTGAAGATTTTGGGAATCTTTAACAAGTAACTATTGAGAAAATCCTTTAGAGTTATGGATTGATGAGATAAATCTGCTGAATTTGCTGTTAATTGCATGAACATGGCATATATGTGTTATATTCATGAGCAGTGTGTTAATGGGATGAAAATATGTATATAGTGTTATTTTAGTTTTGATGATTATTAGTGATTAGACGTCGTAGAAATGAGTTTTGGAGTTTGAAATAGCAATGAAATGATGTATAGGATGAGTGCAGAAAATTAAAGAATTAAAAAGTTGTATGCTTTGTTTTCTGTTTCTTCACTGTGCATGTAAGTATATATATGTGTGTGTGTGTTTACGTGGGTAAGTGAAAGCTTTAAGGATGATCAAGAAAATGGTTTTTGAGTTGAAGAGTAGTTATAAAATGAAGGTCTGAGATGGGGATGAGTGTATAAATGATAGTTAAAGGAAGAGAGTTAAGGAAATTGCAATGAATGAAAATGCAGTGAATGGTGAATGCAGAGCATGAAAAAGTCAACTACTGATTTTTGTTTTTCTTGATGATTTCGATAGAACTTAGCTAAATTTGCTATTTCAAAAGTAGTGTAAATTGTGGGGAATGAGTTTAGTGAAATGGAGTTGAAATGACTAGTATAAAAATAGAAGTGTTGGATTTTGAAAAAAAATGGAAGTTTGATTTTGGATCTGAATTTTGGGAATGAATAGTAGGAGAGAGTTGAATTTTGGATCTGAAATTCGGTGAATTTACTGTACTGATCTAGGCAGATTTTGACAACATGGTCTTCATGAAAGTTGTATATCTTTCTTTTAGCTTTCCATTGATATAAAGTTTGTAAATTTTGGAGTTCTGGATCAAAGTTATGGAGGTTTGAATTTGAGATGATGGTGGAGAAGAAGAAGTGGAATTGTTATGCACGACGATGACTTTTGGGGTTCAAAATGGATTTGCAACGTCATGCTACTTTTGAGCATAGTGAAAATGCACGACTTTGGTGATAAATGGGAAAATGCACCGTCGTGCATAAGCACGATCGGGCATTTGAGGTTTTCCCTTTTTCTGAACAATCTTGCTTCTTTTGACCATAATTGAGAGAATTTGTTGGAATGGTATGAACTGGTATTGTTTTACTAAACATATTTCGGTGTTTTGATTATATCTGGATCTATAGAATTCCAAATGAGATTACTTTTTATTTTGAGTAAACTAGAGAAATAGATCTACAAACCATATGAAAACGTCGAATTGTGATTCAGTCTCTAAGATGTTCAAATTCTGAATGGAAGTTGTGCATAGTATACTGTTTTTTAATATGAACAACCCCGAAAATGTTTGAGACTTACTGAACCAAATTGAGTGATTTTGGTGTCAATAGAAACATAAGACATTGAGGAACACTTTCCTAGAAGAGAGTAAGACCAAATTACATCATTTTCATCTTCTGATTGAATGTGAACAGTAGACTCGAAGGTCTAGAATTTTGGAGAATTTATCAGAAGAAATGAGAGTTTTGATAATGTGTGATCATGTAATGTTGGAATAACATTAATGAGTGAATTGTTGGTATTAAAGTACCAAAGGCATGTGTTTAATGGAGATGAAGTGGTCCATATGATTAAAGTTGTGATTCAAAAAGAGAAGTAAAGTGTATCTAGTGAAAAGCAAGTGCTGCAAAAAAATGAGAATGTGATAAAATGTGAAATTTGATAATATACCCAGGATTGTCATGAACATGCATCGTACATATTCCATATACACACGTGTGAATAAATGAATGCTTAAAATTGTGCAAAGTTATTAATGTGTATGTGCAATGTGTGTGTTCCATAAATGGTTTGTGCAGGTTAAAAGTCTGCATTCAGGCGTTTCTAGAATTTGGAAGCAAATGCTAATCTAGAGCGTACTATAAGTAGACCGAGATGGTCTCACTACATTGTTTGGTTTTGTTTGAATTTTGTATTAATTGACTAATGGATGATGATATGAATGTGAATGATTGTGTTGATTTCGGAAAGAAGGTCCGATGATTGTGATGTTTGAATGGGATATTGAAGTGCTACTTGTATGTAAATGAGATGAAATACGTGTACATAATATGATTGTTAAATGTCGGACCACAGTCCGATGGTAAATGTGTTTGAATGTGCATTTACATATGAATGAAAGTGTGATTTTCAAATTAATGTTAAATGCCAGACTAAGGTCCGATGATATGTAAATGTGAGTGAATGAGAATATGCAAATGTAATTGAGGCATTCCATTTCATGAATGCATGAAACATAATAACAGTTATGACCAGAGTAGCCACCGATCAGAGCTTAAAGCTCAAAGTGCGAAAATGAGCCTCGAGCTCAATAGTGATTAAGCGCCTAAGGCTCACTATGTAAAATGAGCCCTCTATCCCGATCAGATAAGGGACAGTTAGTAATGAGCCTAGTATCCAATGGATACGAGACAGTTTAGGCACTCGGTCACAACAAAGTAATAAATGGAAAGTGGGTCTCATGTGCACTACATATGCATAATACGAATGATTATAGTGTATTGAGTGTGAAATGTGAAATGATGTGAATGTGAATCATTTGTTATGTGACTGGGTGAGCCATCAATGATGGTCAGTCACTAAGTTCGCAAAACTTACCCAAATTTACAAAAAAAATTTCAGTATCAGAAGAATACCCCGGTAGGTAAACGGGAGTATACCTATTATATGCAAGTGAGATAGAGGACGAGATCAGTTCACGTCTGCATTATACTTCTTTATTTTTTTGTGCCGAATAATGTATTCAAAAAAAATTTGCACAATGTGTATACAAATGTATTTATGTTGTAATGTAAAGACATTATGACTAAAGTGTTTTGTATTTGTAACAGGCCGCAAATGGTTATTGAAATTTTGTTGATTGTATTGTCATAATTGAAAAAGTTTACGAACAAAGTGGGCCTGATTTGATTATCGATTTCCGCATATTATGTTTGTGGTTTAAAAAAAATTTGTACCAATTTTTGACTAAGTACTCTAGCATGCCACCCTTGCAGGGCTCGGACTCAGATATCATTGATGATTTCGGGTACGTGTCTTACAAGAGTGGGGTGCTACAAAAGTAACACATATCACATTTCATAATCACATGTAAGAGAAATATTATGTAATATAGGAATTTATTTCCTTATGCTCAAAGTGAATACATTAATTCACACCCGAACAAACTAAATATGCCTTATGAATTTAAGCATTTGTAACAATGCATCAATAATAGCATTAAGTAATTACACATTATATATGTTCACACAAATTTCGAATTCTCAAACATTCATAACTAATTCTCATTACTTAAATATTTTGGATCACATTGTGTTTGTAAGAACACCTTCATCCTTTGAACAATTCAAATATTCTAAAATTGGATACATATATATCAAACATTCCATTCATTAAGTTATCACCTCAATTAACATTCCAAATCTTATTCAACCTTTAACCATTTAATCCAACATCAAACTAGGTTCATTTCAAACCTTAATTAAGTTCAAATAAACCATTGTAAAGTGTCTTAACCTTATGTGGTTCAACAATTGCACAAAACTGAACTTTTCTCATTTCAAAGAATTCCCCACGACTGTGGGAAGGAGCTAATGTAGCTCCCATGATTGTGGGATGAGTGAACTGAAGGTTCACTATCCAATTACCTTCAATTTATTTCCAAATTTTAACACCTTTATACTCAATTCAATACATCTTCATCATAGTCCATTAATTATACCTCAATTACACCTTAATTATGCTTCAATTCCTTATCAAATTCACATCCAATTCCAATTCAAAATCATTCATTTAGTGGCTCAGAAACCATTGTCTTTCATGCTTCAAAAACCAAAACAGAATCTATCATACAAACATCATTTCCATAACTCATTTTATCATAAACATAATACATATTCTATCCCAAATCAAACATCATAGAATTTGTATTACCACATGCCATCATGTTTAGAATTCCACTTACATATTTAGCTTAACTCCTACTTCAATGAACCAGCCAATCTAACCTTCCAAGAACAATTCCAAGATCAAGGTGGAAGTAGGATGATATTAACACCAAGAAGACAATAGTATAGAAGATAGCATGATGTAGCTTTCTTGCTATAATACTTGATAAAGGGTTTGGAGTGATAGTGTACAGAATTGAAGCAAAATTTAAAGCTAAGGGATGGTGGATGATTTGGTGGTAAGGAAGAATGAAGGCTATAAAAACTATCCCTGCAGTGGCTTAACACATAAGTTGCTAGGTGTCACTATCTTAACATGGCATTTGTCGCCAATGCATGTAATCCACTTGTCCTATATATATGCTGCCAAATGTCACTTAGTTACTTAGTCCATTTGTCACTCCATCATTGCTGCCATTTTTCATTTAATTATCCATGTAAAATGTCACTCAATTTATAGGCTTGGTCATCCTAATGTTCCATGTGTCAATTGTCTTGCCACTTGACAATTTTCCTAGTACAAATGTTCATTTTAATACATCAACATTCCAATTGTAACAATAAATTCCAAGTTACAAATTGTAATCCACCAAACCAAAATTCAAGACTTAAGTAATACACAATCAAATCATAATCATTAACTCCTATCACATATACTTTCATAGATATGTAATGTTCCTACTAGGGTGTAATTTGGGGCCTCACAGCAAGTGTCGAATTTTTTTGCACAACAAACAATTCTTGGAGCTCAGCCTTAAATTCATAATGCAATCCAATCAAAAGAAGCAGCTCATAATGTAGATATGGCAATGGTTAGATGGTGGTATGATTCAGGTGTAGCATTCAATGCTTCCCAATCTTATTATATGGTGGACATTATAGCCTCTTACAATTCAGGATACAAAGCTCCTTCCATTGATGACTACAAAGGTAAACTTTTGAGTAGTTCAGTTTATGGAACAAAATATTATTTAAAAGAAAGAAGAATGGATTGGGCTACTTATGTGTGTTCAATCATATTTGATGGTTGGAGAAATAGGAGACATGATCCTATTATTAATTTTTTTGATTATTCTGTAAAGGGATCAATGTTTTTGAAGTCCTTTTGATGTATCTGACCTTATTAGGAACACTGATACTTTATTTGAAATATTAGATGAAGTTGAGAATGAAGTAGAGCTAGAAAATATTGTTCAGTTCATTACTGACAATGATTCCACTTATAAAGTGGCAGGAAGAAGATTATAAAAGCAAGTATAATTCTTTGTTTTGGACTCCTTATGTTGCATATTGCATTGACTTACTCTAGAAAATATAGGGAATGTTAGGTATTTTCCTATTATTGATGAGACTATGCAAAAAGGAAAAAAGGAGACCAAGTTCATCTATAATCGTGCATGGATCTTGAATTTATTGAGAAAGGATTTTTACCAATATTGGGAATTTGTGTAGTCCTGCTATTACAAGATTTGCAACAAATTTCTTATCAATTTAGTGTTTTATTATGATGAAGAAAGATTTGAGATAAATGTTTTTACATAAGTGAATTGCATCTCAGCTTGCTAGGTTTAGCGATGGATTAAAATTTTTTAGAATTATACTTGAAGATACTGAATTTTAGTCTCAATGCCAATTTTTCTTCGAAGTTTGTGAGCCTTTGGTGAGGGTGCTTTGTTTGGTTGATAATGATGAAAAGGCAATAATGGGTTTTTTTATGTCATGGATGATAATGGGTTGTCACCTAACGGTTCTGATAGGCATATAAAATGTGATTGATAAAGTTATTATCTACCATATTTAAATTTAGTTGGTTGTTAGGTAAACTTAAGATCAACTATTTGTTAGTAAGATTCTAGCCTACTAGAAAATTATTTGATAATTTCTCGATTTAATAGTAAAGGTTATTATTTTGAATTAAATTGTGGGAGTAATCAAATATTTATTAAAGTCCTTATTTTATTTAATTTGTGGTATAAACTAATACTTACTCTTTTGTATCTTTCAATTGTCGAAAGAAGATGAGTAATAATCTGAAGCTGAAGAGCGTCGTGGATGCTAACATGATAACTGGAAACAAAGTTTTATGTTCTTGACACTGATGTTCCACCAGAACCTGCTTCAGATGTGACTGATGATGTTTGGGAGACATATTAGTGTTACATTGATGACATTGAAACTTGTGAATCTTGTTTATTGGTAAAGATGGCCAAACTACCCTTTAGTGCAAAGGGAAAATGCGTCAGTGAGTTACTAGAGCTTATATATTCAGATGTATATGACCCTATGCCTACTTATGCTAGACTCTTCCTAGAAATCCACAATATAATGGAGTATCTGACAGGAGAAGTCGTACTTTATTTGATATAATACATTCCATGATGAGTCATGTAGTTCTTCCTATCTCCTTCTAGGGATATGCCCTTGAAACAACTACTTACCTTCTAAGTAGAGCTTCATACAAATCAGTTGACAGGACACCATATGAGATATGGACTAGTAGTAGACCAAAGTTGTTGTACTTAAAGATTTGGGGATGTGATACTTATATAAAGCATGCAAACATCTGATAAGCTTCAAGCTAAATTAGATAAATGCAAATTTGTAGGGCATTCAAAAGAGAGTATCGGATATCAATTTTACCATCCTCTTAAGAGAGAGATGTTTGCCTCAAGACATGCTACATTCCTAAAAAAGAAAAAAATTCTTAAGGAGAGTAATGAAAGTGAGGTAGAAAAGCCACAAATTTACATCCAGATGGGACAAGAACATCAAGTTGATACATATGATGTAAAACTAAGGTTTTAAAATACATATAGTCTATAACAAACTAGTAAGATACCTTGTCTCCTGACTAGACTAGATCTATATATTGAAAAGGAGAAGGACAATGTATCTACCACTTTTAAAGAAGCAATGTTTGATATTGACTGTTTAAAATGGCATGAATCTATAAGATCTTACATGGAATCTATGTATATTAAGTATGGACATTGGTGGATGTGTTTGATGGTATTGTACTTATTAGATGTAAGTGGGTTTTTAAAAGAAAAACTAACATGAATCTTAAAAACTAACATGAACGGTAATGTATATACAAACAAAGTAAGGTTAGTGGCTAAGGGTTACAATAAAAAACAAGGAGTTTATTTTGCTGAAAACTTTTTGCCAATAACTATGCTTAAATCCATAAAGATGTTATTGCTTATAGCCATCTATCATGATTATGAAATCTGGGAGATGGATGTTAAAACAACATTTCTCAATAGAATTTGCTTGAGGATGTGTATATGACACAACCTGATAGTTTTGAATGTAAGAGATTTTCTAATCAGGTATACAAGTTACAGAATTCTATTTATGGATTTAAGCAAGCATCACATAGTTAGAAAATGCATTTTAATTAGACAATTAAAGAGTTTGATTTTATCAAAAATATTGATGAACTCTGTGTCTAAGAAGATTATTGAGAATATAGTCATTTTCCTAAGGCTATATATCGATGACATATTGCTTATTAGAAATGAAATACCATTGCTCTAGTTTGTAAAGATTTTGTTATCCAAGAACTTCTCTATGAAGGATATAGGATAAGCAGCCTATATTCTAAGAATAAATATCTAGAATTCTAAGAGGGGATTCTTATGTTGTATGGGATTTCTCTCTCATAGAGTATATGTCCTAAGACATATTCCATATGCTTTAGTAATTGAATCAATAAATGATTCTTATATTTTGAGTATAACAAGCAAGTTTCAAGCCTATCCTAGTGATGGTCACTGGACAGTTGTGAAAAACATCTTAAAGTACTTGGAACGGACTAAAGATATTTTCTTGGTCTGTGGAGGAGCTAAACTGAGAGTTCATGGATATTCAAATGCCAGTTTGCAGTTAGATTCAGATGATAATAGATCACAGTCACAATACATCTTCACTCTGAACGGTAGAATCTATAATTGTTGGTTATTTAGAACTCTTCTAACTTATTGCTCCACATAGTGGTAGAGTGCATTTCTGTGTCAAAGGTGGAAAGGAAGCAATTTGGATCAAGAAGTTTCTTACTAAACTTGGAGTGGTTCCTAGCATTGTTGAGCCTATAGCATTATATTGTGACAACAACGATGCCATTGTATAGGCCAAGGAGCCAAAGTCTCCTCAATAGTCCAAATATGTACTCAAGAAGTTTCACTTGATTAGGGAGATAGTGGAGCTGAAAGACATAACATTAGAGCAAGTACCCACTAAAGAGAATCTTATAGATCCTATCACTAAGTCATGTTCTTAGAAGATACATGATCAACATACGGATGGATATGGTATTAGACACGTAGGAGATTGGCTTTAGTGTAAGTGGGAGATTGTGTTAGACCCTGAACTTTTCGAAGAAGATTAGAACTATTGAATGAGAAATTTAGCGATTAGTCACGAGTAAAGAACAAATGAATGAAAGTTCTTGAACCAAGAATTTATAGACAAGAGTAAAGTAGGAAATGAGAAAAGTGGATAGATTCATGATTAGCTATGGTGTTTTTGGTGGATAAGAGATTTTGAAATAGGAAGAATTAA
>JAOQMR010000213.1:7243207-7263641 GCA_027563865.1 Erythroxylum pelleterianum
TGTCCACCGCAACCAAACATCTCACTGTCTTCAATTCTTGTCCTGTTCCGTCCCGTTCTGCCTAGTCATGTCCCGTCCTGCCTAGTCATGTCCCGTCCTTATCTGCTGAAGACGCTAACCAAACGCTGCGTAACAGGACAGGAGGCTGCAGCCTGAATCATGCACATACCATTCATCCCAGGATACAATATAGGGCTAAACTTTATCCTACATATAGAAAATAGTATAACTTCAATTTATTGATGCTCATTCATTAAGCTTAATTATAATATTTATCTTTTAAAACATTGTTACAAGATTTCATGTTATCTAAAAATATTTAATATATATTTTTAACAGAGTAAAAAATAAAAATAGAATTCATGGTATGTTAGAAAATATATTTAATCAGATAATTATTCATTATCAAATTTAATAAGTTCTCATAAAAATATATCCATGATTAAAATTGAAATGCCAATTTTAATCTTATATGGGGTAATAAATTATAAAGATTTTAATGTTGAGTTTTTTAAAATTTTTAATTAAGTATTTAGCTTTTTAAAAACTTAGATAACTCACTTGAAAAGTTATTTCTATTAATATTTTGTTGATGTAATTAATGGAAAAATATATAGATTGATATTTGAAAAAATTGACATAATATCTTTTTTCACATAATTTTTAAATATCAAACAACTGATCCATTTCGAATATATAACCACAATTTGTTTGTTCTATTACATAACTCTTCTAAACGTCAGTTTTTACTTATTCCCTAAACTACATTTTAGCTAAAAACAACTGTTTTTGAAGCAAATTGTTTAATTTTAAAAATTTAATAAAAAAAATTTAAATAGTAAATAAAAATATAAAATAATTTTTATTTGTTATATTTCTCTTCAATGAAAAAAAAATACAAAAGAAAAGTTATATTTTAAAAAGAAATATATTTAAATTAAATAATAAAAAATCATTTAACATGTATTTAAAAAATATTATTAATTGTCAATTACTAAATTAATTATTATATCTCTTTAATATGAAAACAAATTAACTATAAAAATATTCAAAAATTAATAAAAACTTAATTACAGTCATTACTAAATTAATTAATATATATCTTTAATATGAAAATAAATTTATTATAAAAAAATTCAAAAATTACTAAAACCTTAAGTTACGGTCGTATCGTGAAGCAATCTGACCACTGAACTACAAAAATCTACCAGGTAACAGCTGTTAAAAAAAAAACTGCCAAAGTTGTCAGTTCCCAACTAATTGGGTCTTTCAGAAAATTGACCCAGGTATGATATGGACCGTTCTACTAAGACTCAAACTCTCTATCTGCTCCCAACTTAAAAGAATGGTCTTGATCTGCTAAGTTTCCGCCCCAATAATAGCCCGATTCAACTTCTGCGTCTATACCCAGACGGTCACTAGCGCAAACCATACAACTTTGAGTGCAGTAATTGTTCATTATCATAAATTTTTGTCATTATAAAACAAAATTTTCTTTATTAGTAACTACTAATGATATAATTAATCCTGATATGAAATGATATGACGTCTTTATTCTTTTCAACATTTGATACGAAAAAAATAGAAAAAAAGTCAAAATTTATGATACATCTTTCTGTTAAGTTAGGAAGACTTCACTTCAATATTAATTTTGATGACAATCAAATAATAATAATCTTAGAAATGTGTGAACTGTTTTGATGAGTTTGTAAGTGCGCAGAAAAATGTAAGTGACACAAATCATCAACTTAAGACGATACATAGTCAACCCCAGAAGATACGTGGTCAAACCCAAACGATACTTCAAACTACAGACGGTCAACACAAGAAGATCAAGACGGTCAACATAAGAAGATACAAAAGGTCAACATAAAACAGTCAACACAAGAAGATCAAGACGGTCAACATAAGAAGATACAGAAAGTCAACACAAGAAGATACAAAAGGTTAACATCAGACGAAAGCACGACATCAGACGAAGCGCAACAATAGAAGAAGCATAGTACTAGATGATGCAAATGAAAAAAATTCTAGAACGTCAGTCAGTTACTTAGTTGGAGTTAGTTACAAGACTCAACTAATAACAATTTCTAGAAGATTCAAGAAGTAGATTTCTCAAGAAGACAGTTAAAGTTTTAGGCTATAAATACTAAGTATAGTCGTAAACAAAAAATAACGTTTTGACAACAACATACAATACAAAAGAGAAAATCTGATTGTACAATACTTAGAGAAACTCTGTATTCAAGTGCGAAAGAAAGAGAACAAACACATCTGTAATGTGAAGCTCAAACAATATCTTTCCAGAGAAAGAAAGGCTAGAGCCTAGAGAGGCTAAGAAAGCAGATAAAGAATACTTTGTGAGAGAGACCTGAAGAGGCTTTGAAAGTGTAGAAAGAATACTTGTAACGTTGAAGAGTATAGTGAAATCTTAGACAAACTCTGAGGACTGGACGTAACCCAAGGTTAAGAGTGAACCAGTATAAAATCGCGGCATCTATTCTCTAACCCTTTTTTTAATTTTCTTATTGATTAGAAGAGTAGATAATAATTTGTTTGCAATTGCATTAGTCATCGACTTAAGACAATTGTTTTTGTGATCATCTGAATTTGCAAAAAAATTCAAGAAATTTTTTTTAAAGATTAATATCTTCGAAGATCTTACACAATTCAACCACCCTTCTTGTGTTCTATATATTTTACGTGATTTCTATATTAACAAGTGATTTACTTCACTTTCCCTTTTATTTTTCTAATTCAATATAATGCTGAACATGACCTATATCAGTTGTCTTCTGCAACATAAAATCTTAGGATTTTGAAAGCTCCAAGTACTAGGTGCTTTATCCAATGACTTAAGGAAGGCAACCTTTTATCTTCTGTAACTAGTTTATGTACGTTATGTGGAGATGCATGAGTTTATGTTAGCATTCCTTACATGCAGGTACTCTCAGGTTGTTTGCAGTAAATGATTGATTTTTTATCCTTGTTAATAGATAATGCTATCTCATTATTTGAGCACAGATCTGAGTAAAGATAGTTATGAAGAATGTATAAGAAGATGTGTTATTGCTTTTTTTTGTGTATTTGTGAAAGGCCTGTGAGTCTTTATATACAAGTAAAAACATAATCAAAAAAGAGATTTACCGAGAATACTACAGCTCATATTTTGATCTAGTTTGATGCAAGCTTATCTAAAAAGATTGAATTGTAATCTTATCTAAAAAAATTGAATTGTTAAGATAAATGTAAATCAAATGTTATCAGCCTCCCTCAAGCTCATGATGTGTAGTAATTGTGAGCTTATGACGAAGACGTTGAAATGTTGAAGAGGATAAAGGCTTGGTCATAACATCAACAATTTGAAGAGTATATGCAATGTGTCTAATGGAGAGTGCTTTGTTAGCCACTAAGTCACAAACAAAATGTATATCAATTTCAATGTGCTTGGTACGAGTATTAGTGATTAGGACAGAAGCAAAGAATGTAGCACCAAGACTATCACACCAGAGAGTAGGCATAACTTTACAGAAACTAATTTCCTTTAGAAGAGAAGTAATCCACCAAAGTTACATTACGACTAGAGCAATGATTCGATATTCAACTTCAGTAGTAGATTTGACAACAATATTTTGGTTCTTAGCACTCCAAGAGATTAAATTAGGTCCAAGATAGATGCAATATCTAGAAGTAGAGTGACGATCTAATTGTAGTGAGGATGATATGAGAAAGTGAATGATGTGGGACGATGTGGAACAAAAATAACAGGGAATCCGTTTAATTGCAGTCCAATGCACATCAATAGGGCAATGTAAAAATTGGGATACCTTATTGATAGTAAATTGAATGCCATGAAGAGTAAGGCATAGATATTGAAGAGCACCAAGAGTGCTTTGATACTCAGATGGATCAGAAAGGGGTGTGTCATAATTTTTGGATAAAGGAAGAGACGTAGTGATCGAAGTGTGAACATGTTTGGAATGATCAAGACCTGTTTAAAGAAGAAGATCATTGGTGCATTTGGTTTGGGTAAGAAGAATACCAGTGAAAGTGGAAGTGGCTTCAAGGCCAAGAAAATGATGTAGCGGGCCTAAGCCATTAATGGAGAAAGTAGTATGAAGATTTTGGATAAGGGTGGAAAAGAAGGATGGAGACGATCCTATAACCTAAATATCATCCACATAAACTAAGACAAATGTGATATAAGATGTGGTGGTATTAACAAAGAGAGAAGGGTCAAATTTGGAGGAAGTAAAGTTTAGGTTAAAAAGTTTTTGATTTAGACTTTGAAACCAAGCTCTAGAAGTTTGCTTGAGACCATACAAGGCTTTGAAAAGATGATATACATGATTAGGATAGTAAGGATCTTGAAAACTAGGTAGTTGGGACATAAAGACTTGTTTATGAAGATGAACATAAAGGAAGGTGTTATTAACATCAACTTGACAGACTGACCATTTTTTAAAAAGAGCAATGGTAAGGATGAGACAAATAGTGGTGGGTTTAACAACAGGGCTGAAGGTGTCATTGTAGTCTATACCAGAAGCTTGGTGAAATCTTTGACAACTAAACTATCTTTATAGCAATGAATAGTGCCATCAGGATTTTGTTTGCCCATTTACAACCAACAAGGTTAGCATTTGGTGGAGGAGGAACAAGATTCCAAGTATCAATATGATAGAGAGCAATGAACTCATCAAGCATAGCTTGACGCCAATGAGGAATTTATTTACATGGGTAAAGAAAGTAGGGTCAGTAGAAGATTTGGTAAGCATGGAGTAGGTGATGTAGTCAAAAACTGATTGGGGAGTATGAGTTTGATCATGAGTCCGTGTAACCATTAGATGGGAAGATTGTGTTTGGTGAGGTAGTGGAGAGGGTACAGAGAGTAGTGGTAAAGAAGCTGGAGGTAGTGGAGTGAAAGGTAAGTGAAGTAATAAGAGAATAATGGGTCAGAATGTAGATGATGTCGGTGGAGAGTGAGCATAAAGAAAATCACTTCCAAGAAAACGAACATGGTGAAAAATATAAAGTTTGGATGTTTGAGGATCAAAACAGCACTAGCCTTTATACTGAGAACAATATCCAAGGAAGACACATGGAGTGAATTTGGGTGTAAGTTTATCAGGGCGAGTGGACCCAAGAAAGAGAAAGCAGATGCATCCAAAAACTCGTAAATTAGAGATATTTGGTGGGTAGTGAATAGTAATTTATAAGGGGAGTTGTTATTGAGAATTGCAGTAGGTAAGAGATTGATAAGGTAGATAGTAGTAAAGAAAGCTTTAAACCAAAACGCTTTGGGAAGAGAGGCGTGAAGAAGAAGGGTTAGACTTGTTTCAATAATGTGACAAATTTTGCATTCAGCAAGGCCATTTTGTTAAGGAGAGTAGGGAAAATAAATGTAGTGACTGATTCCATTTGTGGTAAGAAATTGGGCAAAGGCGTCTTTGATGAGTTCAAGGGCTCTATCATATTGAAATTGCTTGATATGAGAGGAGAATAATTTTTCAATTGTAGTTTTGAAAGTTTGAAAAATATGTAGAGCATGAGATTTGTGAACAAAGGGAAAACTCCAAGTGTAATAAAATCATCGATGAAAATAATAAAATAACAAGAATCAAAAAATGAATAAGATGGGTAAGGATACCAAATATCACAATGAATAAGTTGTAAAGGGGTGGTGGAAAGATGAGAAGAATGTGAAATGGGAAGACGAACACTTTTTCCTAAAAAAACAAGAAGTATAAAGAGTTATCATATTTGAACTAGTATTTAAAGACCTAATTACTTAGAAAGTGTTAAACAACACGGATGACCAAGACATTGATACCAAATATTGAGAGAAGCCGGAGTAGCTGTGTAAGTGATAAGATGTTAGAAATGCAGTGGAATCTTTATAAGATAGAGATTATTATAGATGGAACGCTCAAGAAGCTGTATCTTGGTTTTACGATCCTTCATAACATAACCAAAGGAATTAAATTCAATGAGACAGGAATTATCAGTCACAATTTTAGCAACAGATAATAGATTCGTAGTGAGATGTGGAACTACTAAAAAAATTACGAAGACAAAGTGGACGAATTTGTGTGGTGAATGTAATAAGACTGGTAGAGGAAATAGGAAGAGTATTACCATTACTGACAACAACTTGGTTGGAGCCATCATATAGAGTTATAGAATCCACAAGATGAGGGTCAGGTGCTACATGAGCAATAGCACTAGTGTCAGGTAACTAAAGTCATTCCTTATAATTTATAAGCCCTAAGCGAGGTAAAAAAAAGGCCCTAATAAATCGACAATATATAAATATGTAAATATATTTTTATTATTACAATTTAATATACATACATAAGTGACTTAATTTATAAGTTCACATACTCAAATAATTTTTATTATATTTTATTAAAATTTTAGTAAATTTAATATTATGTTAGTTTAAATAAACATAAACAACATAAAAAATAAATTTTGTAACACTTAAATAATAATATACTAATAAATAATACTTTTTTTAGAACAAAATAACTAAAATGACAAAGTCAATAACTAATTTATTTACTTATATATTTTTAAAGTGAGTTATTCTTTTATTGTAATTTATTGAAGAACCTAAAAAGTGTTAAAATGTAAATTAAATAAACTTCAATTTTATATATAATAAATTTAGAGATTTATTGCACTAAAAAAAGAGCTGTAAGTAGATAAACCACAAGTGTTGCAATAAATTATCACTCAAATATTCAAATATTTAGTAAGTTAAAAATATATTTAAAAAAGTCAGATACTTTACTTTTAAATTATCACTCTAAATTCAAAAGTCAGAACTATGAAAATCTTTTGCTGCTAATTTTTTAGTTGAATATTTTAGATTCATATGTTGATGAAAATAAAAAAAATTGAGTATAAGAAATACACCCAAATACTTCAAAAGAACAGAAGAAGTTAACGGTAATTTGAAAGTTAACGTTAACTTTAAACATAGAGTTGAAACATAGTCAGATGGATCTGTTAACATTAAATGAGGTTTTTTCCAAAAAAAACATTAAATGAGATTGACAGAATGATGAAGAGATTGAGTGTGGGCCTCACAGCAAGAGATGTCAAAAACGTTGAAAAGAGACTGTGAGTGCTGCATGGCAAGTGAGATGTCAAAAACTTTGTATATTTCACTTCTCTCTAACAACTATTCAAATAAATGAAATTATGGAACCGTAGGAATAAAATTGAGAGGGCCCCCTATTAACTTCCTAGGTTCGGACTAACCATTCAACAGTATTATTGGAGTGACAACGTGGAGTATCATTAAGGTCATTAATGTCCATAGTTAGAAAGGCAGAGTTAAGGGAATTAAAATCAGGAGAAAGCCTAGAGAGGTGATTCCGAAACTCGGAATATTGAAAACGACAATGGGCCTTAATGTGACCTCACTTCCAATATATCTAGCATTGGGTGGGTAGTTTATTAAAATTTAGTATGGGCTGGGTGTGTTGTAGTGATTGATAAGGCATGCAATTGGGCTTATAGGTATTAGGTTAGGTGTGTTGGGGTAGGTTATTGGGTGGCTGTGTGTTTGTGGACCCCACCTAGCCCACCAGTCATTAGGGTTATTAGAGTTGTGCCTACAAAAGTTGCGCTTGCTGACAGACTACGAGCTGCCACCAAAGGAGTTGTAATTTTAAGGGAGTCGTAAGGAGCATACTGAGCTGCCACTAGACTGAGCCACCAGAAGAGTTGCATAAGTGGAGTTTGAGGAACAATAGGACAGAAGACGTTGCTCGTCGATGAGAAGGCGAGCACATCCGAAAATGTGAGGAGAGAGTCGTGATGCTTTATTGTTGTGACAAAAGATTCATACTCCGTGGGAAGACCATTCATAGTAAGTAGAATGAGATCACCATCGGAGATGTGGTCGTCGATCGCCGCGAGTTCCTTGGCGGTGGAGACAATGTTCAAAAAATCAGAGACGGAGGATGCACCTTGCTTGAGCATGTGAAGCTTGCAATGAAGGAGCGACTGTTGGGACGAGGATTGCTAGAGAAAATGTTGTTCAAGGACGAGCCAAAAATCATAAGCAATATGACACCTGAGAGCCAGACGAGCATGTTAGAGTGTTGGACCAACGAATTAAACCAAGTCCAATTTGTAATATTGACAAGCCCAACAATGATTCCAGGCCCATTCGATTGAGGATGGTTTAACTCTTATCTACAGCTCACAAAGCTAAAACTGCACCTATACACTAGTTGATTAGCTCCTGCTATAATTTCTTTCCAACTATAGCTACTGACAACATTACTAGCTGCCATCATTGAGGCCATTAGATTCTAACAGATTGTATTCAGTGGTTAGATTAGAATCATTCATTATGTATATATATATTACTCAATCAATAAGAAAATTGTTGAAAACATTTATACAAACAGTTCCATATGGTTCTTACATGGTATTAGAGCCTAACCGACTCATCGTCATCTAATTGTTGTCGTCATGGCTACTGGGTTTTCCTTTTCTTCCACTGATCATGGTTCTGGCACTGTCCTCAATTCTTCCTCCATTGAATTCTCTACCCTAGCCAAGATACTAAATTTTAACCTTCCTTTGAAAATCGATTAGCACAATTATCTCAACTGGCGTCCTCAGATCCTTGTAGCTGTACGTGCACTAGATCTAGAAGCTTATATTTCACCAGATCATGCTTCTCCACCTCCGTTTGTTATTTCTTCTACAGAAAATACAGCTGATCCTATTTCTACTCCTAATCCTGCTTTTAAAGCTTGGGTTCGAGTAGATCAGTTTCTTCTTTGCTGGCTTCTCCCCACCATTGGTGACACTATTATTGGCCAAATTAATCATGCTAGCTCTTCTAAGGAGCTTTGACAGATACTTGTTAGCCTATATGCACAGACTTCACTTGTTAAAGTCTTGTAGCTCAAGCAAAAATTATCATCTCTTCAAAAAGGAGCTTCAACCATCTCTAATTATATACAGCAGGTGAAGTTTATTGGGGACTCACTTAAGTTTGCTGGGGACTCACTTAAGTTCGCTGGTCATGCTGTGACAGAGCAAGAATTGATTCTTAGTGCTCTCGGTGGTTTAGGCAGTGAATATGACTCTGTGGTTGTACTCCTCACTGGATCTATGGGTGTTTCTTCTCTTCAAGATGTTTTTTTACACCTTAATGATGCATGAGACTAGGCTTGAACAACAACACGCTATCTCTCATATTGCTGTGTCCTCTGCATTTTCTAATTTAGCAACATACCCTCCTCAATCTACTCGCACTTTAAATTCTGGTCGAGGATCCTATAAAGGCCGATTGTTAATTATGCCAGAAACCAGGGCATGAGGCATTAAAATGCTACAAGCATTTTGACATTCACTGGTAAGGAAATCGATCTAATCAACCTTCCCAGCAAATAACTCAACAGACATATCTGGCTCATCATTCAGTTGCTACTTCACCAAATTCCTCTTCTGAGCCTAAACAGTGTGTGGATAGCGGGGCAACTAATCATGTCACTGCAGATTTATCTAATCGAAGTATTCAAGAGCCATACAACAGTAGAGAGCAACTTGCAGTTGGTAATGGTAACAAATTACCTATTTCTCACATTGATTCTTCTCTTTTACCATCAACTTCATTACACCTATCAAACTGCATAACATTTTACATGTTTCTCAAATAACCAAGAATTTAATCAGCATCTCTTAAATTACCAAAGATAATAGGATTATTGTTGAATTTGGTGACTCTTGTTGTGTTTTTAAGGATAAGCTTATAGGGAGGATTCTGCTTAAGGGACTTCTTAGCAATGGCCTGTACAGTCTTAGTTCAAAATTGACCACTTCACGGCCTTTTATCAGTAAACTATCCAACACAACACAACCTTCCATCAGCAATATATCCTGCTCAGTATCCAATCAATGTGCTACTTTTCTTTCTGAATCAAATGTGAATGTGTGGCATGCTCGTTTAGGGCTTCCTAATACTAATGTATTACAACACACTTTGCAATCAATGAAACTCAAATTTAGTCCTAAATCTATCAGTTTCTGCGACTCTTGTCAATATGGAAAACATCATAAATTACCATTTCAAACACACCATATATCTATCACTGATCCTTTGGGAATAATCTACACTGATGGTTGGGGTCCAAGTCCCTATCCTTCAACGAATGATCATAGATACTATTTGGTATTTGTATGCTTTGTCTCGGTTCACATGGATCTATCATATGAAACACAAATTAGAAACCATGGGCATTTTTAAACAATTTAAATCTCTTGTTGAACTCCAGCTCAACCACAAAATCAAATCCCTACACAGCGACATGGGAGGGGAATTCACAATGCTATTACCATTTCTTGATCAATATGGCATTAACACCAGATTTAGCTGTTCATATACTCATCAACAAAATGGGATTTCTGAAAGAAAGCATCCTCATATAACTGAGATTGGTCTTACACTACTGTCTCATGCTAAATTACCTCTAACCTTCTGGCTTGAGGCTTTCCAAACAACAACATATCTGATCAATAATCTACCCACTCCAGTTCTACAAAACCTATCACCATTTCAAAAATTATTTCACAAACGGCCTAAGTATGATCACTTAAGAATATTTGGATGCATATGCTTTCCCTTTTTACGATTCTACAATAAACACAAGCTAGACTTTCACACCAGCAAATGTGTGTTCCTTGGCTATAATCCTTATCATAAAGGCTATAATGCTTGCACCCATCTGGCCGTATATACATCTCCAGACATGTCACATTCAATTAATCTGAGTTTCCCTACTCATCCCTATTCCACAACCAATCCAATCCACACACAATCCATCCTAGCCTTCCTATTTCCACATTAACTGATACTCTATAGGCAATTACTGGGCAGTCTCACATCATGGAACCTATCCTGCAATCTTCTTCTTCAGGTACAACAACTCAGGTACACAACTCTAATCCTATTCATTCTTCACCACTATCTGGTTCTCTTAACCCTCCTGCTCCACTATGTATCCGAAACTTACATCCCATGCAGACAAGAGCTAAAAATGGTATTTTCAAACCAAAGATCTATCAATCATCTCTCACATCTACCATAACATCTAAACCAAAATCAACTGCTATTGCTCTCACAGATCCTATATGGAAAGAGGCCATGCATTCAAAAATTCAAGCTCTACAATGCAATAAAACATGGTCTCTAGTTCCCTTTTAGTCTTATATGAAGATTTTGGGCATAAATGGGTGTTTCAAATCAAGTACGGTTCTAATGGTGAAATCGACAAATACAAGGCCCGGTTTGTGGCTAAAGGATTCAATCAAACTCCAGGCCTTGATTTTACAGAGACTTTCAGCCCTGTGATAAAATCTTCAACCATTAAAGTGGTCCAATCTCTAGCTATTTCACAAAATTGGGATATACAGCAAGTAGACGTCAACCACGTATTTCTTAATGGCCATTTAAACGAGGAAATTTATATCAATCAAGTAGAAGGATTTGTGGATCAACAATTTCCTCACCATGTCTGCAGATTAAATAAGGCCCTCTATGGTCTTAAACAAGCTCCACGAGCTTGGTATACTACTCTAAAATCTACTCTTATACACTGGGGATTTTATAACTCCAAATCCGATACTTCCCGATTCTATAGGAAAATTCATAGCTCCTTCTTACTACTACTGATATACGTTGACGACATCTTAATCACAGGAAATTCAACTTCAAAAATTCAATCAATCATCAAACAACTCAACAATAAATTTGCTCTCAAAACCCTAGGTAGTATAAATCACTTCCTTGGTTTCGAAGCTTACAGAAATGAAAATGGTTTGTACCTATCACAAAGGCAGTACACAGTGGATCTTCTTGCTCATACCAACATGTCCAATTGCACACCATGCTCTACTCCAATGGCTCTTGGTTCCAAGTTGTCGGCTCTTGAGGATTCCCCTTTTGCGCATCCAACTCTGTATAGAAGCATTATTGAAGTGTTACAATATCTATGTCCAGTGACGGAGCCAGAAGTTTAAGATAGGAGAGCCCAAATATTTAATTTTTTAAAATCTTGGGGGCCCAGTGTATTAATGGGCTCCAAATAATTTCGTCCTTGTATATATATATATATATTAAAAATAAAAATATTTAATTTTTTAAATGTTGGGAGGCCCAGTGCACCATGGGCCCCCGCGTAGCTCCGTCTATGTCTATGTCACACCATACTAGATATCAATTATACCGTAAATCGATTGAGTCAATTTCTTTCAAACCCTCTTGATTCTTACTGGGTTGCTTGCAAGCATGTCTTACGATATCTAAAAGGCACATTAGGGTTTGCTCTCTTATTTCGTCCATGGCCCAGTCCTTTCTCTCTCAAAGCATACAGTGACTCTGATTGGGTAGGAAATCCAGAGGAAGTCCACTACTGGTGGTTGTGTCTTCCTAGGGGGTAATCTGATATTCTGGACTTCAAAGAAGCAAACCATTATCTCTCGCTCAAGCACCGAAGCTGAGTACAGGGCACTTGCTCAAATCTCGATGGAGGTATTATGATTTCACTCTCTACTTAAGGAGCTAGGTTTTAATCTCAAACAAACACCAATTATCTGGTGTGACAACAATGAAGCTAGGTTTCTTGCCCTAAATCCAGTGTTCCATGCCCGAACAAAACATATCGAAGTTGATGTTCATTTCATACGTGACAAGATCGAAAAAGAAGAATTAGATGTGAGATATGTCAACACAAAAAATCAATTAGCAAACTTACTCACAAAGCCTCTCACGACGGTCCGATCGTTGACGCTCATCTCCAAGCTCAACGTCGATGTTCATCCTCATTTTTGCTTGACAGGGAATGTTAGAGTGTTGGACCAACGAATTAAACCAAGTCCAGTCTGCAATATTGTCAAGCCCAACAATGATTCCAGGCCCATTCGGTTGAGGATGGTTCAACTCTCATCTGCAGCTCACAAAGCTAAAACTGCACCTGCACACTAATTGATTAGCTCCTGCTATAATTGCTTTCCAGTTGTAGCTACTGACAACATTACCAGCTGTCATCATTGAGGCCATTAGATTCTAACAAATTGTATTCAATGGTATATATACATTACTCAATCAATAAGAAAATCGTTGAAAACATTTATACAAACAGTTCCATATGGTTCTAACAGAGTAGTAGAGTTGGAGAGAAACGTGGTGAGATAGCAGTATATTAGGTGGTCATATTTTTGCCATTTAACAAATTTTGGAGATGTGGTATCGGCTTTCGGATGTGTTGTTAGGAAGAGGAGAGTATGTCAATGTAGCTAAAGGTTGTGAGAACAACTTGAACCTGATTTCACCAAACCAGGTAATTTGTTGTGTCGAGAGGTTTGGTAAGAAAATTTGTCAATTGATTGATGGGTAGAATTGAAGTTGTGTGATCATCCATGGTTGTGTGTGGAGAGTTCTTGGATTGGTGTAGTGAGATGTGGACAAATGTGTGTGAATGTGTGGTTCTATAGTGGTGTGTAGTTGAGTTTGTAATTGAGCAGATTTTGTGGATGATTTAGGCTAGTATATGTGTGTGTGTGTGTTGCTGTGAAGATGTGTAAGTGATCGAAGTTTTGGGAAGTTCAAGCTGATATGTGTTGAAGTATGTTTTTGTGGAGAGTTGTAGGTGTGCTGAGTTTGTGAATGGTCAAACTGGTGTAAGATGGGTTGCCAAAAATAAAAATTAGGAGAAGTTGAGTGTTGGCTTTGATACAATAAAGAGAGTTGTGAAGAATGTATAAAAAGATGTGTTATTGCTTTAGTTTTGTATTTGAAAAAGGCCTATGAGCTTTTATATACAAGTAAAAACAAAATCAAAAAGAGATTTACAGAAGGTATTAATGTATTATAGCTAATATTATAATCTAGTTTAATTTAAGCTTATCTACAAAGATTGAATTGTGATCTTATCTAAAAATATTGAATTGTTAAGATATATGTAAATCAAACATTATCATTGGCGATGCCAAAGAGCTAGGCTTGATCGGCATTAGTGATTAAACTTTGTTATAAACGAATTGAGGACAAAAGATTAAATATTGTTTTATGAAATTTTAATTTTTTCCGGTTTCTCTTATTATTTGAAAACTTTTATATCTTCTCTCTAGCAAGTACTTTTTTACCTCTACCCTTATCTCCCATAGTCAAATCATCTGGTTGACAGTTAGCTAATTATGTGGTTGAAGCGTTAGGCATGTACAAAATGAAGAGAACTTCTAATGGTCCATTAGAGACACAGCATATGAAGCTGGTGGGGGGTTATTGCTCCAACACTTCCCAACTCTTGGTCCCCCACCACCCTATCACTTATCCTCATACCCATCATTCATAAGATATGTGCATCAACTCCTTAGTTTTTTACTGTTCTCATAATAATATATATATCTTCGCAATACATTGGGGCCTAAGTCCTCGGCACTATATCCTTCTATATCGAGGTGATGTTATCTTGTCTCTTAATATAAAGTTTTTTTCAAGTGAGTTTATTGAATGCCACCAAGTTGAGTTGGAAGGCGGTACTAAATGTTCTTTTTCTGACCATAGTTGTGAAACTCTTAAGGAGATCATAGACTATGCCAACTCCTTGGTTTTTACTAGGTTATTTATTGAATTGGCATGTTCCATGTTATGTTCATGAGCCAGAATTCAATTGAGAGGTAGAAGAGAAGTAATCTTTAACATGAATCTCTCTGTTCAAATTGACGTGTAAAAGGATTTAATCTCCACTGGCGTACAAGTTATTCGAAGATTCCCTAAACAAAAGATACAAAATATATATAGGTATTGTGGATGGGGCATGGCTGAGATTATCTCCTATATAGCATGCGATACTGTGTATTGGTACTACATAGTAAATGTTATCTTAAGAGGCAGGTTGTGATTTGCAGTGTGAGAGTTGGGTTTGCTGAGATGGGTAACAAGGTTGGTGTGACTGTTCTCTGCTGTCCTAGTTTGGCACACATTGTCGGTGGGTCACCCCATAACCCTTCTCTAACCTTATCCGTGGAGGTACCTTTCTTATTGAAACAAAGATATGCTCTGCAAATCACGCCTCTCCTCCGCCTGTCCTCTATAATTCTATAGGTTATATGTCTTTTCCTCTTTTTAAGGGAATATGAATCATGTGATGAATTGTTCTGATATAACTTGAAAATACATTGAAATGTAATCTTTCTGGTATAACTTGAAAGGGAAGAAATGTGACAGTGTACTACCCTTTTGCTTAGCCATTTAAGGGATTCAAAACCAAGCCTTTTACGCAAAAGCCTCTACCATAACTTATCGCAACCATCTACTATGTTTAAGAAGAAGAAAGAAGACAACATCCAGGCAGACTTGCACATGCATTTATAGACACACTATAACTAATTGGGGTTGGGGATAACGTAATTTGGTTTTACTTAACTAATTGGAGTGGCTTGGTTGATCAAATTAAGGTTTGGTCTTTTAAATGTTTCCTTTTAGCAACTGCAATACCTAACAAAGTATCTCCACCGAACATGAAAGGCTATAATCCCAACGGAACCCCGTTCAACCTTCTCCATTTCCTGTTCATACGGACATTCCCACATGCCACTCTATGTCGCTGGGGACCATTGCCCACTGCTATTGTTTATGGTCTACATTCCTTTGTGAATTACTCGGTTCTCTTGTTTCTCTCTACTATATGCTTTTTCTCTCTTATCTCTATGTAAATGTATCTGTATCCGTAGCCATCTTTGCATTTATTTCAGACTAAGATAGACTCATCTGCTCTTATCACTACCCTACAGTACTTTTGATCACGGAAGGTTACATACCAACTGTTACTTTGCTAGCATATAATGTACATCTCACACTAGCAAAGTTGGAGGATTGAGATGATATGTTTAAGGGTATAGTCTTTTAGGACATCCGGTTGCATCCCTTGAACTCATGATGTCTCAAAAACACGCCTTTTGTATGGACGTGACAGGGCAAGAGATATACCAAGCGAGGCTCAAGTGGCTGTACCAGCAACAGCATGGCCACTTGAACCAAAACAACTCCTCTGAATCAAGCTTACTGCCTCAGTTTGGAGGTATCTTTGATCACACTTCAGTAGTTGGAGGTACTGTTGATTGGAAGAAAAAGCATGAAACGTGTGGCAATGGGGACTTGATGAATTATGCCAATTTGTCATTAGCTTCCACGAATTTGTTTGCTAAAGAAATGGAGTTGATGCAAACTGAAGGAGCGCTACATTCTCTTGAGACTGATCGTGGCTTATCAAGGACATCTAGTTACCAGATAGGAGCTGTAGGGGCAGCAAACATGGAAGAAGAGGCGATAGGCAATACTATGATTTTCTTGGAGCAGATGCAAACCAGAGCCGAGAGTGACAGTTCGAATAAGAGGAAATCAGGGGTATGTTTTTCTCATTCCAAATTCATTCACTAAATTTTCAAATCGTTTAAAGGAGAGCAATAAGAATTTGTTAACACGATAGAGAAGACTAAAACAGTTAGTAGCACTCAGAGAAGAAAATAACAGGAAGTTTTATATATGCTACTACGAATTCGTTGAAATAACATAATCATTATCATCAACTTCTTCATTTCTGATTGCTAGAAACTTGCAACATCGGTTCCTGAAATTTCACGAAGTAACTAATATTTTATGAAGGCAGATGTGCAAGATTTTGATTGAAAGTTGTAAGTCACAGCCATCCTTTTGAATATTTTTGTGTCTAGTCTGTTGCAGCAGAAGAATGTAAAGAGAAGAGGACTAGAAGTGAAGTGGAAGTGGAGTCCAAAGTCAAACACAAGAGTACTACAGAAACTACTGCAGATTCTTCAAAAAAAGATCAGAAGATTTCAGTGGTCCAAAGGCCAGATTACATACATGTGCGGGCACGTCGTGGCCAGGCCACTGACAGTCACAGCTTAGCAGAAAGAGTGAGCTGCAAAGTTTCCAATTATAAGAATTAATGCATACATGTGCTCATAACACTTACAACAAATTTTGGTGGCCTAAACTGATTTTTGTCCCTAATTTGTAGGCCAGGAGGGAAAAGATAAGTAAAAAAATGAAATGCCTGCAAGATCTAGTCCCTGGGTGCAATAAAATAATCGGAAGGGCAGGAATGCTAGATGAAATTATCAATTATGTTCAATCTCTTCAGAGTCAAGTTGAGGTAACCAGAGGTTCCTGCTTTGTTAAGCATTTTTCTTCATAAATTAGTTCTGAAAACATATCTAACAGGTTCTCAATTCACTTGCAGTTCTTGTCAATGAAACTGGCTGCTGAAAATCCAAGAGTAGAGTTCAACATCAACTTGTCAGGGAAAGAGGTAAATTTCCTCTGAATGGAATCTACTAAAATGGGACCCGAATTACTTTGTCTTGGCACTGACATTTTCTTCTTCGCATCTATGTTATGAAGTTTCCTGCTTACGTGGCAAGTTTTCCAACGCCAAATATGCCATCAACAATTGAAAATTTTCCAGAACTTCAACATAATTCAGTGCACCAAGCAGGCTTAGGAAGTGAACTGGAATTGCTACCACATACTCCTGAGCTAGGTGTTGAAAGAACTATAAACTCCTCGACATTTGTCAATGATCTACATCTTGACTCGTCCTGCTTTAATGTAATTACTTCTTTTACAGTGACTTGGATTCACCATAGTTTTGATTCTAGTAACCGTAATAGTTCCATTTGCAGCATCTACATTGTTTTTGGGATGTTGAGACACAAAACCCTCACAATGTGGAATTCCATCAAGGATGATCAAATGCTTTCCCTTCTCCAAGCTTTTGGAGGTAGCAGTAGCACTAAATATCCTGTTCAAATTTTCTCCTATTATCCACCCTCAAGCTTGCCTATATTGTTCTCTTTCAGGTTCCAACAGTCGAGTACAGAAGCTGGAGGCAAGATCTACGGTTTTGGCAAATATCACCATGTCAAGAGTTAAAATTCAACGATTCTGCAATCCTGAGAAAGCTTTAGTGAACAATTCATTGTCCTGTCTGTCATCTTATGAGATATCGCAATATCATCACTCTTGTCTGCTAGACCATCGAAATTGTAACAAAATACTTGTTTGCTTATCTATGTTCGCACTATCCAAGGAATTAGGCATTTCTTTTGAGGCTGTTATGTTGAAAACATATGTTTTCACAGAGAGGGACATAAAGGAGAAAGGACCCACCCCATGAAAGAGACCATGAAAAGCTGATAATAACAGCACATGGTACGTACTGAGGGAATATCCAGGCCATCTAAGGCAACGTGGGGTGCAGAGAAGGTGATGAATGAGAAAGGAACTGCTTTCTGGAAGAACTTAGCTTATTCATCCGCAAGCCAACTGATTCTGTACCTCCAACCATCGATTACAAAATCTGTCACTAGCTACCCTACGCTTCATATCCCACAAGGACTTTTTGTTCCTACGCTGTTGCATTGTTGTCTTATTTTCTCCAAGTCAGGTCACGCAATCTTTCCTTAGATTATAGGAAAACACTTTTTGGCTAGTGGCCAACTGGCCATCACCTAAAATAATATTAATAGTTATATTTTTAAAAATTAGCTGATAGACAGTATTATGATTGATATAATTAAGGATAAAAAAGTAAAAAATCCAAAAAAATGTTAATCTCTTGCGTTAGAAGCTTACTTATTCTTACCGTAAGTTTCTTACCATATTACATTGGTTTGTTCATCATTTTCTTTAAACTTACACTTGTTTGTTTTCTGAAAAGTTAAATATTTTATAACTGATCAAAAAGGCTTTGAATGAAAGCTAAAACTATGGATTAGGTAAGCCAAATGTACAAAACAAAGGAGCAATATGAAAACTAAGCTGCAGTATTGTGTTTAGTGTTGAAACGAAATGGTCCTTGTGGTTACTCGTAATTCCAACTCTCTGCTTTTTGTTAAGGAGATCCTTAGTGCATCTTCCTTGGTTGTTTGTTCATCTTTGAAAATTCTAGCATTCATTTGTTTCATATGGCATGTACATATTGATTCCCATGGAATTAACTATTTGTAGTTTCCTCTTTTGAAGTAGTTCTAATATATCTTGAAATTGTGGAGAAGTATTTGGTCTTTCCTGTCCAGCTAGTGTAAGCACATTCAAAGAATAAATGTAATGTAAATTCAGCTTGGAGTCTGCAGTTCCCTGAACATTGAGGAAACTCAGTCTATTTTGGGTTGCAAATTCATTCCTCAAGCATAACCATAGCGTAAAGGATACCTAGGGGGACTGGTGTGTTCCACACAAGTTTATCCCATCTCAATTCTCTTTCCTTCCTGCTCAGGAATTCTTTACAAGAGCTGTAGGAAAAGATGCTAGTAAAGTGAGCATAAGACATATCTATCTTCAGATTGTTGGTAAGGATTGTAGTCTAGTAGAATTGGGTTATCTCATGTGGATGGTTTGCCCATTAGTTTCCTACCATCCATTCCTGGACTTTTGGAATATGCTTTCACAAAGAACTCTTAAGTTGGATAAGTGAAGTGGCCCATTTTCCATTGCCTATTCTGCATATTATCACGAGGATAGTGTCCCTCATCCCACTTCCGATTTGTAATATAATTTTACATATATTTATCACTATTTATTATTGTTATCTCTAATATGTAATCATATTTATGTTATTAACTAAGCAGTACGAAATTATCATACCAAACAACCATTTTTACCTACCATTAGTATTTTTGTTATCCCGCCTAGATTTTCCTACTTGGTCTAAGGTGAACTTCCAATTTTTTATATCACAGTCAACTTTTACTCTTATTAGTTCAATATCCAAATGTCTGCATTAGTTATAATCATTTTGCTATTTAAATTTTTGTGGCATGCATATACATCCATAAGAATTATAAGTGAGAATGTTGTCGTGAGATATGAGATGTTTATCGGTAATATGCAATTAAAATTTTACTAATAGACTTGAGTTTTAAGTTTATTGGTAATTGTTTAGAATGAAATTTGCAATAGTAAGGACGGAAGGAAAGATTGAAAAGGAGAAACATTTGTAGTCCTTATATGCAAGAGCAAAGTTTCAGTGTGTGTGTGTAAGAGTTGTTATGCCACTGTGACACTTGGCCAATTGGTGTGAAGTATTTTTCTTTATGTAAAATGTTTTTTTTTATAATATGATGTTATATGTAGTATAATCCAATATTATACTTTATGTTATATAATGGTAGTTTTTAAAGAATAATGTGACATCTTTGGTATAATACATGATGAAATAGAGAGTGAAGAGGGTTTTTTAGATGTTTGAAATTTATGAAAAGATATTTGATTTGTACCAAAAATGTTGGGTCCGGGATTCGGTACTTGGGGAAACAGGCCCAGCCATAACCCCCAGCATACCCCCGCGGCCCACACAATTGGTACTGTCCTCTTTGGTCTGGG
>JAOQMR010000213.1:7279670-7317406 GCA_027563865.1 Erythroxylum pelleterianum
ATATAGACTGGCTATGGAATCTGTGAATGTGGAGTTTCGCGACACAGGATTCCCATGGGAGAAGCTTTGGCAATTAAATATTCCAGGTAAGGTCAAATTGTTTATCTGGAGGCTTTTGAGAAAGGTCTTGCTGTGTAGAGCTAATCTAAAGAGACGACATATTGATTTAATCGATGTTTGCCCCATTTGTGACACCTCCTCCGAAAATGAACAGCACTTATTCCTTTACTGTGCCTTTGCTCAATCTGTTTGGTTCCTTTTTGCTGTTGACTGGTCTTTATCCCCTAATGTGACGCTACAACATTGGCTAACCGCTACTTTATTGGGTAGACCAAAGACAGAGCAGGAGGAGACCTGTATGATTTTATGGAGCTTATGGATTTACCGAAATGAACATATCTGGCAGCAGAAAACTAAGGACCCACCCTCAATTTTTCGAAGAGCCACCACGTCATTGATAGAATGGAAGACTGCACAGAGTAGGCGCACCAACCCCTCAGTCCAACTTCCATCCATCACTCCCTCCAATTGGCAAGCACCCCTACCGAATCACTTTAAATGCAATGTCGATGTGGCATTGTTATCATCTGGTTATTTTGGCTTAGGAATGGTGATCCGTGACTGCAAAGGACTCAATTGTGCGGGCAAGCTAATGATTTTACCGGGATGGAGGGATCCTCAAATCGGCGAAGCGTTATGTTTTCGGGAGGCTTTAAGCTGGATAAAAGTTCTTTCTTATGTTCCTATTTGCGTGGAAACAGATTGTCAAATCATTACTCTGTTCTTGACATCCACGCATAATTTTCCATCTTATTTTTCAATGATTATTGCGGATTGTAAAGCTCTTCTTCACGAGCATCAGTTTATTTCCACTGCTTTTGTTAAAAGATCAGCGAATCAGGTTGCTCATAAGATCGCTAGGGCGGCCGATTCTATGTCTGCTTCTGAATGAGGGGTATGCCCTTCTCATTTTCTATATGACGTTTTATCTTTGGACATGAATAATATGCGCTGAGCGCCCTCGCCAACGTTTCAAAAAAAAAAGAGGTGGCTTCAATTGCAACTCTACAATTGTTCCTGTGGATCCCACGACTATGATTTTTGTTCGTGGGTCCCAAGTTATTGGTCATGGTCCCACACTCCCACATCTTTGGTTGACAAATTTTCGGTACTTAACTTATTTTTTAAGAGAAACGATAGATTTTTCTCAAAAAAATTGACCAGTTATATAATAAACCGACATATTTTTTTCATAGAGATTATAAACACAAATATGACTGAAAATTAAGTTGGTTCGTATTTATTTTGGCTAAATTGTTCAGTCTAGTCTAATTTTTAAATTATTAATTTTTCTTATTAATTGTTAATTTCAATATAGTTACACTTTCACTATTGATAATAATTAAATATTAAATAAGCATAACAATAAATTAATTTTATGAATCAATAAAGTAAATAATTTTATTTTAATATCTTGATTAATATTTATTAGCAAATATATTATTTAAATAATTAAATTATACAAGTAAAAATATATAAAATTTTATTTATAAATAATATTTATTTATTAATATATTTGGTAAACAATTTTAAAATTTTGAAATTTATGTATCTTAAATATATTTTAAATTTAACATATGTACTTATTAAATATTATAAATTTGGAGAATTTTAAAATATTTTAAATTTAAATTAATTATAAATTTAAAATATTTAAAATAATTAATTTATTTTAAAATCAAAATTAAACTAAGCTAAATAATTGTTTACTAAATCTAAAAACCAAAAAAAAAACAAATCTAAAAGTAGATGCAGCATAACAAGTTGGGTTCTTTAGAAATTAGAAGAATGAAACATCCGAAAGGATATAAAAGTAGTGAATGATATATCCCATCCCTTTCTGTATATGAATTAGAGTGTAAATAGCATTTATTTATTTCAAAATAAAATTTTTAAAATTATAATATAAATAATGCAAATATAAAGTAGAAAAATTACAATTGCTATATAACTCATTAGACTAATAATAACAAGCCTAATAGTATATTAGAATATGGTAATTTTTTAAAATTTGAATTTGAATATAAATTTAAACTTAAAAATATTTAATAATTTCGAGTTTGAACTTATTTGAATATTAAATTTACTTTTAAAAAAAAGGTTAAACTCATTTACTAAATTGAATTTTATTTTGTACTTAAATTCGATCCGAATTTACCATACTTTGCACCAAACTTGAGCCAGACTTCGATTATGTTCGAAGTCTGACCCAAACCTGAGCTTCGTTTAGGCCTATTCAAGCTATTGATTCCTAAGTAACAAGTTCTCATGGCCTCCATTGGGTCGAGCAATGCCCAATTGATCATTGGGCTCCAGGAATTCGGCCTAGTCCCTTCAACATTTAGAACGAAGTCGAAATTAATTGATTAATACGAAGAGAGCTCTTTAATTCAAATTTGTTAAAAAGGCATTTTGATAAGATACTTCTGCACAATATGAATTCCCAAGTTGATTGATCTTCGCTTTCAGTTTTAGGGTTTAAGAAAAATTGAATTGAGATAGGTCTCGATTTGGTTTGCAATTCTTAGCGAGTGAGGTGACGGAAAATGGCGACAGAGTCATCAGAAGGAGAAGAAGAACGTAAAATAATTGGAGGGAATCAACATCTAATAGTAGACGAAGACCTCCGAGAAATGGGGAAAAAAGCTGCATGGAGTGTCAGCTCTTGCAAACCCGGAAATGGCGTTTCTTCTCTCAGAGACGATAATCTGGACACCTACTGGCAGTAACTACACAAACCTGTACTCTCTTCTCGACAACTAGATAATTTGTTAATTGATTCTTTTTGTGTGTGTGTGTGTGTGTGTGTGTGGCTTTAGATCAGATGGTGCTCAGCCTCATTTGGTGAACATTCAGTTTCAGAAGAAATTGAAGCTGCAAGTGGGTATCTATTTGTTTATTGGGTTTTTGTTGGTTGGGGGTCACTAGTGACAAAGCTCTGACCTTTTTCATATTTGTTTTTCACTTGAAGCTGGTTGTGCTTTATGTGGATTTCAAGCTTGATGAGAGCTATACACCGAGTAAGATATCTATTCGGGCTGGTGATGGATTTCATAATTTGAAGGTACTTCATTTCCTTTTATTAATAACATTTCATGTCCTTAGCTTGTGTTCTAAATTGGGTATCGTCCTGTTTCTTTTCAACTTGGTTTCAGGAGATCAAGACTGTAGAACTTGTGAAACCAACCGGGTGGGTTTACATATCTTTGTCCGGAAATGACCCCAGGTGAGCAATGACCTTACTAGGCGGATTCTATCTCCATTATCTTATTATGCAATTTGAGCCTCGTCAAATTCCTAATATATTAGCTTGTGGAGGGATATTTCAAGGGTCTGATTCTAAGACATTTCGTAGGTAAACTTAATTGTTATGTTTCAAACCTTTTGAGCAGTTGTTCTCATGTCCTTCGCGATCATGTTGAGTGATATACAATATTCACTGCTATAATACATCGTCCTGAAAATGATAAATGTTTTTATATATAATAGGTCTTTAATTTTCTATCACTTAACCCATTTTAGACGTCATCTATTTATTTTGTAGAAGTGAACTGGCTTAGATGGAAGCATGCTGGTTAAAGTCCTTAGAAAGCACTATGGAACTTGTTAAGCTTAATTGTTTTGGAGTTCATTGATACATAAGTTGATAAGAGAATTGTTTCTGGGTGTTTGACATCAAAAAGTATATGCTTGAACTTTGATATATTCCCTGTAAAATGAGACAATAGTAAGCTGCTGGCAGAAGGACAAGGATGCATGTCATGTTTCATATTCTGTCCAGACTGGTCCAGCACAACTGCATTTACATCCATGTTTTTGGCAGGGAAACTTTCGTTAATACATTCATGTTGCAAATTGCTGTACTATCCAATCACCTCAATGGAAGGGATACTCATGTTCGCCAAATCAGAGTCTTTGGACCTCGACCGTGAGTTTCCATTATGTCATGACTTACTCAACTATTAATTTCTAATCACTACCCCTAGTTTATTTAAAGTTTCATTGCAGAAATCCTATTCCTCATCAACCATTTCAATTCACTTCAAGAGAGTTCATTACATACTCCACTATTAGATGATTGATACATTGCAATGTAAAGAAGAAAGGAGGCAATACTTGTGAACTGTGGTATCCTGTCTCAAGTATAGGAGTGAAGCATGTTTACCGAAAGTGGGCACCATCTAAGAATAACGGAGTCGCACTTTGGAATCATTAATTTGTTGCCTTGCATTGTCTTTGTTTACATTTGTTAGAGTATAAATGATATGCTAGGAGCATGATACTGCTAGGCGATTTCTAATGGTTAGCATATCCAGTGCCAGATTGTGATTGAAAACATTAATGGCTCAAAATTGGTGCTATAAATATCAGATGTATATGAGAATTTGTACAAGACGTTATGCATTTGAAGATGTTGTAAGTTGATGTTCCTGTACTTTTCTTGCAAATCCAGTCTCTTAACTTCTGAAGACTCGTGTATGTTTCAAACTAAATCAAGTAATACGACGGAAACTTGTGGTTCCATGACAGATGAGACCTTACAGCCTTCTCTACTTTAGGATAGTCTTTATAATTGCGACATGTCCTAAAAAAAAAAACATCTAATTGACGTGTTTAAAGTTGTAATTTGCATTGGTAAGTAGTGTCCATCTGTGATAGGTCAATCTAGCTCCCAATAGATGTCCTTCAATCAATGATATCTTCTTTGATACATTTGTGAATCAGTTCATTCCATTCAACTACATCATTGCATTACAAGGCAGGAAAAGTTTGAATAAAGATTGCAATGCATTTATCACGAAGACGGCTACACTGACCTGGTCAATTACGTGACCTTAAAGTTGATTTTCGGGTAATGCTGTAGCCAGTTGGACGGTGAACTTGAAGAACAATCCCGTAGTAATCCAACTTTCGGTCTTGGTAAAGGCACATGTCCCGAATGTCGTAGCTGCTGGATCTTGACTACAATTAAGTGGGCAAAAGGTCCAAGGCCGGTTAATCTCCTCGTATCTGTCCCATCAGTGTACCTGTTGAATACTAAAAATGCGATATCGGAATGCGTATATGTTGCGATTTTTGTCGGAAGGTGTGGAAGGAAAACATCAAAAGGGTGAGAGAAACGTAGAGTTCATTGATATAGAGAGAGAGAACAAAAATCATACACTGATCTTTTGTGCCGTTGAAGCCGTCAGTATTGTCGAGAATTAGTTCAAATTTTAAAATTGTTTAAATTTCTTTAGAATAGGTCTTAGATTATCTTAGAATAAGTCTATCTTATAAGTTAGATTTAGTGGCTGAAAAATTTATTTAGTTGTTTGTATTTTGTCTATATAAGGCAATCGAGTTCAATAATAAAAGTACGAGAGTGTGTTAGGTATTGTTCAATCTTTATCTTATTTCATCTCTTTCTTCTTCTTTTTCAAAATTTCAACATGATATCAGAGCTTCAGATCCTTGAGAGACCTATGAGTGATTAATGTTTTCTAAGTTCAAGAAAAAGAAGGGCAATGACAAATCAAAAAATTAAAAGATGGTGGAAGAAGTCTGTCTAGCGAAGGTTGAAGTGGCTGAAGAAGATTTTTTTTAATTAGTTTAAAAAAAGTGCTCAACAATGGTAAGATGATAAGAAAGTGCATCATATAAATTTGATGAGAAGTGCATCAAGATATTTTTTGGAGAGACGTGCTCCAATGATTGTAGGTTGGTGAGAAGGGCATCAACAAGATGATGAGAAGTGCATCAATTGGTGAAGAGAAGTGCTTCACAGAGTATTCTGGAGATTTAGAGAGATGTGCTCCATTTAGAAAATTTGAATTAAGAGAGAATGTTGAGAATTAATTCAAATTTTAAAGTTGTTTAAATTCCTTTAGAATAGGACTTAGATTATCTTAGAATAAGTCTTAGATTATATTTAATCTTATCTTATAAGCTAGATTTAGTGGCTGAAAAATCTATTTAGTTGTTTATATTTTGTCTATATAAGGCAATCAAGCTCAATAATAAAAGTATGAGAGTGTGTTACGTATTGTTCAATCTTTATCTTATCCCATCTCTTTCTTCTTCTTTTTCAAAATTCCAACAAGTATCCGATTTTAATACAAATCTATTATACTCTAGTCTTATGTGCAACTTAATAACACTGGACCCTTTATTTAAACGATGCGCTTTACTTCCCTTCTAATGTCGATAACGATTTCTGTAGTATATTATTATTACGTATCGTCTTCTCTACTCTTCTCCGTAACAATTTCCTTCTCCTTAACATGTTTGTCCACTAAATTGATTTTTGGGTAGCGTTTATAAAGATCACAGAGATATTCCCAAATTGCTTTCGTATTTCCTCCATTTGACTATTGCACTAACAACTGAGTTACTGCCCTGCTATTCTTCTTTGCGATGTGTCTGTCTAGTGAGCTACAGGAATTCACTCCACAGGGGTGATAAATTATGGCAATGCTGATCACACGCTACTCCGATCCAATTTTGCTCTCTTCAGCTGTGACACATGAAACACGGGATGTATCAAGGAAGTTGCTAATAGCTCGAGTTTATAAGCCACCTTCCTTATTTTTTGCATCACCTTGTATGGCCCATAATACAGGGGATACAGCTTCTGATTGCTCCTCCTTTGTAGAGTGTGCTGCTTGTACAGTTGCAGCTTGAGTAGCACCATTTCCCCAACTTCAAATTCACGCTCCGAACGTCTAGCATTTGCGTATTGTTTCATTATGTTTTGAGCTCTCTGTAAGTGGAACTTCGTTACATTGATCGTTGCTTCTTTGTCCTTGAGAACTCGATTCACTTCTGTCACCTTCGAGTACCCCACTATAGACAGCGTGTATATTGGTAGAGGGTAGCCGTATAACACCTCAAAGGGTGTGGAATCGATAGATGGGCGATATGTGGTATTATACCACCAATCCGTTAGTGACAACCACTCACTCCACCGCTGAGGAGTTTCACTACAAAAACACCATAGATAAGTCTCTAAAATCTTCTTGACTGCTTCAGTGAGACCGTCAGTCTGAGGATGGTAGGCGGTGGAGTATTTAAGTTGCACTCCCTGTAACTCAGTAGTTCCTGCTAGAATTTACTCATAAAAATCAGGTCTCTGTCGCTGATAATTGATTCCGGCATCCCATGTAATTTAAACACATTATTGAGAAACAATTCCGCAATTTCACCATCATCATAGGGATATTTTACCGAGATGAAGTGAAAGTACTTAGTGAACCGATCAACAATCACAAGAATCACCGATTTCCCTTTAGATACGGGTAATCCTTCAATGAAATTAATACTGATCTCCCTTTAGCTTCCCTCTGGAATTTTGATCGGTTGTAGGAGCCCTGGGTATGCTGAATTGTCGTATTTGTTTCTTTGACAATTCATGCAATCCTGGACATATCTCCGCACATCTCTTGCCAACCCCTTCCAGAAGAACATATTTTGTATCTTCTTTGTTATCGCCACCACTCCAGCATGTCCGCCCATCGCCTCATCATGGCTAATTCTGATTATCTGTTGCCTCAGCGCCTTATTATCACCAATTACCAACTGACCCTTCCACCTCAACAGTTCATTTTTCCACTTGTACACACTGAACTTTAGTGTGCCATTTCTTAGTTTACTTATTATTTCCTACATCATCTGATCCTCTTCCCAGCTTTTTAAATCTCTTCCAATAACTCACCATGTAATTGCGTTATCGACAACATCATTAATTCCACACTTGTGATTCTTGAAAGGGCATCTGCAGCATTGTTCTCCTTCCCACTCCGGTATTGTACTTCAAAATCGTAGCCACGAAATTTTAGAAGCCATGATTGCTGGAATGGAGTTGTTAACCTCAACTCCAACAAATATTTGAGACTACTATTGTCAATCCTCACCACAAATGGCTTACAACTCAAGTAGTGATGCCAATGTTTAATCACCTTGATTATCGCCAAAAACTCAACCCACAGTGTCGTCTTGCTAACGACTTACTAAGGAATGCTATAGGGTGGCCTTCCTGTTGCAGTACCGCTCCTATTCCTTATCCACTGGCATTTGCTTCAACAACAAATGTCTTTGAGAAGTCAGACAATGTTAACATCGATGCTGAAGTAATCGCTTTTTTTAATTTCTCAAAGGTCTCATGTTCTTCATCCTGCCATTCCCAGCTTGTCATACGGTCCTTCTTCAATAATTCCATTAATGGCTTAGCTATCAACCCATATCCTTTAATAAACCTCCAATAATACCATGTAATTCCTAGGAATCCTCTGAGTTCCTTAATCCCTTTGGGTTTCTACCACTCCTCAATCGTTTTAACTTTTTGGTAATGAATAGCGACCCCCATCTCTGAAATGGTATACCCTAAATACTCAACTTGTCTCGCTCCAAACACACATTTATTATCTTTTAAAAATAATTGATTGCTCCTCAGTGTCTCCATTGCTTTTGAGATATGTTGAACATGCAGCTACAACGACGGACTGTATACCAAGATGTCGTCAAAGAAGACTAGAATAAAATGGTGCAGATACGGTCTGAACAGCTCGTTCATCAGCCTTTGAAACATCGACGGAGCATTTGTCAGACCGAACGACATGACAAGGAATTCGTAATGGCCTTCATGCATCCTAAGTGTTGTCTTCGACACATCTTCTGGTTGCATTTAGATTTGATGGTATCCGAAGCGTAGATCCAGTTTAGTGAACCACCTCCCCCTATGCAACTCGTCTAACAATTCCTCAATCAACAGTATCGGAAATTTATCCTTCACCGTGTGTTTGTTTAATTCTCTGTAATCCACGCACATTCTCTATGAATCGTCCTTCTTCTTTACTAAGACCACCGACGACGCATACGGACTATAACTTTGTCAAATAAAACCTTGCCTCATGAGATCCCGAACTGATTGTTCGATTATATCTTTCTGTACTCCTGAATATCTATATGGTTAGACATTGATGGCTTCAATCCTTTCCTTCAGCACTATTCGGTGATTGTATTGGCGGTTTGGAGGAAGCTTGGTCGATTCTTGAAAGACGTTTGCATACTCCGACAGAATAACGTTAATCTCATCGAATGCGCTCCACTAATCCGACGCCATTCTCATTACTGTAATTGGAATTCGATTGGTGTTGATAGTTGCATCATGAATAATTGACCCCCTGTTGCTTGATGTAGATGCTTCTGGAATTCCTTGCTGGAGATGATCTTGGATCTTCCTTTCGGGTTCCTACTTAATGTAACCAAGTGTCCCTCTCACTTGAACGTCATTGTTTGGTTCCTAAAGTTGCATAAAACCTCATTTAATCGGTTAACCATTGCATCCCTAATAGAACATCGCACCCACCTAATGCCAACACCAATGCGTCCATGGTGAACTGCACTCCTTGCATCGTCCACGTGAATCCTTTACAATACTGATGAAATTTCAGTTGTAATCCTCCCCCTACGGTGATGAGAATTGGCTCCATCTTTTGAAGCTGACATCCTCCTTTCCTTATAACCGAAGTGTCCACGAAATTATGGATGCTCCCATTGTCGATCAATATATGTATCTTCCTTCTTTGATACACTCCCACCACCCTCATTTGCTTAAACTCGGTGTTCCTGGATAATCCCAACATGACCTGCATGGAAACCATCGGGTTATCTCCTTCTTCTGGACTCCCCTCAAGTTCATCATCTTCTGCTTCAGGAGAGTTCTTTCCGTTGTCATCATCTCCAGTAATTGCATAAAGCTACAATTGTCTCTTTTTACATTGATGGCCAATACTGTATTTCTCGTCGCACCAGAAACAAAGGCCCTTCGCTCTTTTTTCAGCGAAATCCCTACTACTAAGATGCCTCTGAGGTTTAAAGGTTCTTACCGATGATGATGGTCGTAACGTCGACGTTAGTGTAGGTAGTATCCCGTTAGATGGTGACCTCCGAATGACATTCGCCGACTGTGAACCATATGAGTTTGGATTGAAACTGCCATTATCATTCGTCCCTTTCATCAACGTACCGGGTTTAAATGTCGTATTCTCCGTGGACCTCTTAATTGCCTCCTGTTTCCGAGCTAGTGTATAAGCTTGATGCAAAGAGTAAGGCTCATGTAACTTCACCATCTCTCTAATCTCTGGTTTAAATCCCTTAATGAAAAACCCCGCCAAGTATTCTTCAGATAGCATCAACCTATTGGAATGGTGATCGAATTGCACACAATAGTCTAGAACTGTCCATTGTTGTTTCAACTCTTTAAAATCTCCTACCGGATCATCAAATATTTCAGCGTCGAACCTTTGCTTCAACGCTTTTGTGAACTCCTCCCATTCCACTACTTTTGTTTGGTTACGATTCCTAACGTACAAGTGATACTATTCCTGAGCTCGTTCATCCATGTGTAAAATTGTCACACTCACCTTTGTCTTCTCAGGGGTCTGATCCAAAAGAAAAACTGCTCACATCGGTATAACCACAGTTTAACGTTCTCACCGTCAAATGGTGGAAACTCAATCCGGCTCATTCTTGTAGGTGTTATATTCCCATCTCGCTCTTGCCTTACTGAGCTACTCTATGATGTAGGTTCGATCGCTCCGACCTCTCCTCCTGTTTTTGAAAATTATGTAGGAGTAAAGATCGTAATTCTGTCATCTCTTTTTTTACTTTTTCTGTTATGTTTTGAATCTCCGTAAATATCTTCTCATTCCGATCTTGAGACTCCAAAAATATCCTCTCCATTACACTTTTCAGGCTTTCTTCCACTCTTCGTAACTCTGTGCCTCTGGTGCGCATTGTTGCTCTTTACAGGGTCAACCTCTCTGATACCAAATGTTGAATACTAAAAATGGGATAACATAATGTGTATATGTTGTTACAAATTTTGTCAGAAGGTGTAGAAGGAAAACATCAAAAGGGAGAGAGAAACATAGATTCCATTGATATAGAGAGAGAACAAAAATCATACACACTGATCTTTCATGCCGTTGAAGCCATTAGTATCCGGCTTTAATACAAATCTATTATACTCTAAAGCGACGAATCCAGGATTTTAATCTTGGGGGGGCTGACCCTTATATATATGTATATATTCTGAAAAATTTTTAGTTTAGGGGGGCTGGCGCCTATATATATGAAAAATTTTTAGTCTAGGGGGGCTATAGCCCCTGCCAGCCCCCCCTTGGATCCGTCCCTGAGTCTCTAATCTTACGTCCCGCTTAACAACACTGAACCCTTTATTTAAACGCTGCGCTTTGCTTCCCTTCTAACATCGATAATGATTTCTGTAGCATATTATTATTACGTATCGTCTTCTCCACTCCTCTGTATCAATATCCATTCCAATTGTATGCAACATATTCTTCACTTGAATATTCAAAACTGAAGTTAAAACTATCAATTTCAATTCTACTCATTGCCAGCCATAAGGAATTGAACTTTTGAGTTTTTATCGAAAATTTTCAAGAAAGTACATGAATTCAAGAAAGTTGTATCAAGCCTGACGAGGGTTCTTGATTCGCTAATATGGCAATAACCCATGGACCATGAAACTTAATCTAAAATGGACAAAAGTTAAGTAGCTCGCCTGAGAATTTGCATGCGCTAACAAATATTGAATAAACCAGCTACATCAACCCAAAGAGACTCCACTGCAGACAATACCGAGTGAAGCCAAAGACCAGAAACAGGATTCTGGTAGACTTCGTCAACGAATTGCACATGTACATCTAAAAGCTTAATAGATGAAACCAATTAAGATGGGCAAGGAACAACTTATTCAGAACCATGGAATAAACTCCAGCCTTATAAGAGAAAATCCGTGCGAATCTTTAAATATTAGAGCATACAAGGCAGTGTGTTCGAACTGAACAATTGTCCCTAACAGTTGAAAGCAGGGATCTAGCAAATTAAACTATCCTTCCACTGTAGAACATACGTATAGATATGAACATAAATACACTAAACTCTTGTTTACCCTAAATATGGCAACTCAAATTTCATCATTGGATAAAGTAAAGATTGCATTGCTAAGATCAGCTGTAATGGTCATGCACGATCAACCTCAAACAGGGTGAACATCCCCTGCAAAATTGGAAGATGCATTGCTGTGAACTGGAATTTGCTTTGCCCAGCACTCCGCAGCCATCATTCACAGGCTGGTTTGGTATCAAAGCTGCTCAAGCAAATTGTGAAGGCCTGGAAGGCAGAAAGGGGGTAGCGGTAATCCATGGTGAAGATGTCTTTTCCTATCTTGCCAAACTGCAAAATTACCTGTTCTTGATCAACAGTTGGCGCAGCATCTGAAGACTCGGTAGCCGCGGCAAGTTGGAAATTTTTGACAGAAGCAACCGTAACACGTCCTCTGAAATTCAAGCACCAGCATTGTAGCTGCTCATGCCATCTAGGAGCTTTGTTTCTAAGAATTAGAGGCTCTCTCGCAGACTGGAATGGCACTGGTGACACTGAGGTGCTTGTGGAATTGATATCTGGGACCAGTGCCTTCACTTTAGAACCTGATGAAGAAAGACCATTAAACACATCTGATGTTGTTGGGGCACTGCCTACTTCCTCAATGCAAGAGACTGGAATAGTGTGCATTACACAATGCATTCTCCTTGGTCCTCTGGTGCGGAGAACATTGAGCTCATAGGTGATGGTGCCTACATTGTAGTTACATGCAGACAGTCTTGGGGACACCTGATTCGGATGGAATCTGCGATTTGTCCGGCCGGTTGGTCGTATTGGCACTTCATATGTAGGTTGGGTATCAAATATGGTGAACTTGGTCCCCAAAAAGTTGGACCTGACATGAACTTTGCATAAATTTTGGGGTCCTTGATCAATTATCAATTCTGATTACCAAGACCTACCTCAATTTACCAACATAAGTGCTGCTGGCCCGAGAAAAATCATTCGCAACTAAAGATATTATGAAGTCTGTGCATGTCGCCCTTCTGAACTTCCTTGCCGCTAAGAGCAATTTATCAGGCTCTCCTTCAGCTGTCAATCCATAATGGTATTACAGAAAATTTCTTTTACGTAACCAAGATATTTCATCTCAAGCAATCAAATGGTTCCCAATAAGCCATAATTAGTAAGAGAAAGAAGCCTCAAATAACTAGTATAGTTCAATATTCGGGTAAGATTGTATCCTTATTCCCCTCTTAAAAAATGCATTTTTGTATTGACCACTATATTTTTCGCTGATAAGTCAAATCCAAATTCTGGTTGTTAAGAAGGGAAGGAGAGGAGAAATAAAGAAATGGAAAGCATTCACAAGCAAATCTTTGTAACCTAATTCCTCCATTCCTAATGCAGAAACCATGAAAGAGTAAAACAATATAAACAATGTGATTCATATATATGGAGAAGCCGCGAAAAGATCTACATGAAAGCAATCTACAGAAAGAAAAATCAAGGAGCAAGAGGGGACCAAAACTTACAAGGCACCAAACCATAGTACAACAGGTACGTAGAAGTTGAAGGATCCCTTTTTATAAAACATTGTATGGGAGACTCTCGTGGCCCAGGCTGCATTTGAGTACCAAAACCAAGTTAAACAAGAAAAATCATGATAACTAGATAGTTAGGCAAACAGAAAACTTTGAGACGGACAGAGTAATGGAAGTACCTGCTTCAATGAGATTGGAAAAGTTAGCCGGCCGCATTGCTCTGGAGTCTTAACAATCTCTTTTGTGATTTCCCTCCAAGACTTACAAACCGAAGCACAATAAACAACAACAGCACGGTCAGGCCACGAGGTCTCACTCTCTTCAACCCTCCTAATGATATCCAGGAGCAATTCTGGAGGGAGATTTGCCCACCGTCCCTGTTGAATTGGTTCTGATTCAGGTAGCATTTCATCAGGAGCAATGTGTGACCTTGCCCTGCCACGCCAATGCTTCCTTTCAACCCCTCTCCTAGATATATTTCCAATTCCATCTTTCATCTCCTTCAATTCTCGCACAATGCTCTTGAAAGACATCTTAACAATCTGCGTATCAATCTTCGCTTCACTGTTCAACTACCAGCAAGATAATAAATATATATGAATACAGAAACCAACAAAAACCTACGAAAATGGAAGAGGGATGAACAAGAAGCCAACTTTGTTTCAACCACTGTCTTGTCCTTCAAACGAAGTAGTATGCAAATACAGGATACAGCTCCAAGTTTTGTACTTTATGCATCGACACATTATTTCAGGAAAAAAGAGACACTGAATAATCCAAATACCTCCTGATTACTGACATTGTCCGGACAAGAGAAACACACATGTACACAGACAATCATCAAGTCACAACCTCCCAAGTCCCAAACATCCAACGAGCTTATAGCTAGTAGATCTAGAGGAAATATCATGCTTTCTGAAAGCCCATTAATCCATTCCAACACAGAACACAACAAATCTCACAATGAACAAAAAAAAAAACCAACCTGAACCAATTCAAATGCAGAACCTTGGCCGTCACAAGATCATATGGGACAAAACCCACAAAACAAAAGATGAAGAAAATGTGGCGCGAGAGGGAGAAGGTAGAGAGAAGGAAGAGGTGAAAATCAAAAACGGATCTTGACCATCGTTGAGGGAGGCTCAGATACCAACAACGCGGTCGAGAACCACCGACCCACCTCTACCTACTCCTCTCCCAACGCTGCCCTCACCGTCGAAAACAGCAGTTGCTCCGACGAACGGTTTCTGTTAGCTCCAGACACCACCTGAATTTCCGCTCCACTTAAAACGGATCCAAACCAGGCTTAGCCTTTTTCTCCTTTTTCTCTTTCACATTTCTCTTATTTGTCTTATTAAAAATTGGCATGCGTTAATCGAGGCCCTTTTTTTTGCAAATTTAATTTTAAATTCAAGGATTATCCACAAGGCACTTAACCTAAGAATTTCAGAACATAAATCAAGAGAAAAAATAGTTATTCATATTTAGGCTGGATTAGTCACTGCGCAGTGAGATTAGTCACCGGCTTCAATCTAGTAGACAGAAACCAAAAAAAATATTTAGGCTGGACTGGATAGATTATTTATATTTATATTGGTTTCAATCTTGTTAGATTAAAAGGTATATGATATAGAAAGTGACAAGCGCTGAGTCAAAGACACGGGAGAGCAGCAGAAGAAGCTCATATGCACGGATGAGTGGTATGTACTTTTTGTTAGGTTTACAGCAGAGAGCCATCAATGACTATACTCTACGCTCTAATAGTTAAAATTACAATTAGAGTACTTTAGCCTTGGTTCGAATAGAAGAAAAGTAAGAGAAAAGAAAAGATGTGAATTGCAGTTCTCTTGGTTTTTATTGTTTGCACAAAACTAAACAAAAAGAAAGGGAGAGAATGGAGAAGAATAAGAGAGAAATTTGAACCAAATGTATTTCCCACCAAATTGATAGGAAAAGAAGAAAAATTCAAGACAAAATAAGCCTAATATAAGTAAATTACCATTGTATCTTATTAAATCTAACAAGTAAAGATAAACAAGTTCTATAATCAAGGACATAAAGGTCTTACAAAATTCTCTTTCATTCAATTCCCTCATTTGATAAATTAGGAAAACAAACAAGAGAAAAGAAATCACATTTCTCTTTCATTCTTTTTTCCTTAATATTTCCTTTCCTTTGCCTTGTGCAAGTAAAGCTCCGATCAAAGGCTTAAGTTTATAACAAATTAAAAATGATTCATTCCCAAATTATAATTAAAATATTCGGAAGCATCGTCTCGTCTTGCTTCAATCGCGACATAGTCATACTCTTTGATGCAAAAGGTTGATCCCCAACCCCAAGGGCCCCCGGTCGCAGACCCGACCACCGCCGGAGGATTGAATCACGGTATGATCCCACGACATAGTCATACTCTGTTAGCCACCAACGATTACATGTTATGCCTATTGGAACATAAGGCTGTCTATATATTCATAGTTATAGTTTGGTTGATTGTGGAGCCCATGTCTAGATGGACAATTGAAAGGCTTTAGGCTTAGCTAGGCTAGCCCCCATTACTCTTTTTCCAGCATCCGTATACCATGATGTTTGAGTGGTCAATCTTCTTAGCCACCTGATAAATTGGCTTATTTTGAAGCACAATTTAAGTATATTGATACATTTTTTAGTGTTGAAGCCATGAAAGACTTCGTTTGTTTCTTGACTACTTTAGGTTTTTGTCTGTAATTACTTTTCCATAATATGTTTTCACTATTTCAAGTGGTCTTACTATTGGGATTTGATTAGGGTGGATAAGTTGATTTTTTTTTTCCTTTATTGGGTATTTCGATTTTGAAGCTAAGAGATAAAGATTGAAGTGGGTATGTTTGGTGATCCATGATTGCAATTGTTTTTGGCTCTCAATTCTTTGATTTTCTTGTGTCATACTCAATATCAAAACATAATCTGTTAACGGTCATTAGCATTAATGAGAATTTACAAACAAACCCTCTGATCTCATGAACTGATCTCATGTTACTAGTTGAAATTAGTGATTTTATTCTTGGTTAGAGAGATGAGTCTTGTAAAGAGTTCAGAGAAAAGAAAAAATTTGAAGCCATAAGAACTTATAATCCGCATTTCAAAGACAAGGAAAAACAAAATATGAGAAAGAGAGTTCTGCAAAATTTCCATATTTTGCTCAACAAATTATTTGAACATAATTATGCTTTAGAAATAAATTATGAATTAAATTTTATTATAAATTAAATAAAGTTATTTAAATTAGATTTGACATATAGATTTCACTGTATCATGTGTATATTATGTAATATAGAGACTTATATGTTAAAACAAATTAAACTAATAACATGTCAACATTAACATAATGTATAACAAGCATTTTGAATGTTTTGCAAATATTATGATTCATTTTGAATGTTAAAAAACATTAAGATTCAAATCATATATTAGTAAAAACTAGAACTTAATTTATACTTTTTTGCTGACATTAATATAGCTAAAAGTTTTTTTTTAGTTCAATAATCTAAAAAACTTTGTCTTCCCTTACATGCCTCAACAGTTGAAGTTTACTGGTACCAAAACTTTGTCTCAGTGTGGTTCGTTTTTATTAATGTATGCCATTGGTCCTCGGATCTTTCATTAGCACTGATTTTTAACTGTTTTCCTACGGTTCCTTCCCAAGTATGAATCTATCTTTTATATATATATATATATATATAATTTTAAACTATCCCTATTATTTGTATCGATATTGCTATTGTTTTATTTTATTTTTTATTTATTTAAGCAATTTTATTGTTAACTTTCTCTTTATTATTATCAACATTTTATTACTATTAGTTGTTTAGTAGCCATCTTATTGGCCCTCTTATTATTATTATTTCACTGTTTCTGCTTTGTTCGTCTACATCACCAGTTGTTTCACTGCCTCAACAAATTGGTCTTCACGTTAGTTGCTAAGGTGCTTTTCGAGATCGGTGGATAGTTATATATATTTATTAGTTAATAATAGTCTTAATAGCATTAATATTTCTATTTATTACACTTGTATTGAGTTGCTTCTAAGTGTTGGTCTTATTAGTATTACTATTTTCACTATTATTATTATTATTCCTTTTTGATTAAGCTATTTATTTATTGATTTTATTAATAATAATATTATTATTATTATTCTTCTTATTATTAGTATTATTATTAGTTTTTATGCTAAGATTTTTCGTTTTCGCTTTATTGTTAGTATTATTTTTGTATTAGTATTAATAATTTTATTACTCTTATTTTATTATATTGTCTTTTCTAAGGGTGGGGTTTGTTTAGTTTCAGTTTTTAAGGAGTTCGTACGATTAGTCCAAGCGGGAAATGTAGAGACTCGAGTCGAGAGTATGCCTCCAGATAGAGCGGTTGAAATCTGAGCAAACGGGTCATTCAACGCAACTTACAAAAGTAAGGACGGTGATGATTTACTGAGGATAGACTCTTAGAACGTTGGGAGCCTCACGGGAAAGTCCTTAGAATTGATGGCGATTTTAGACAAGTATCGGATACAAATAGCATGCATTCAGGAGACTAAGTGGGCAGGAGCTAAAGCAAAGGAGATAGGGGGTTCAAATTATGGTACTCGAGAAGTACGCGAAAGCAAAATGGGATAGGTATCTTAGTAGACAGGAGGCTTATGGACAGAGTAGGGAGAATCACAAGGGTAAATGATAGGATAATGGTGGCAAAATTTGTTTTAGGTAGTGTGGTTCTCAATGTAGTATGTGCGTATGCACCTCAAGCTGGCGCAGATGGACACCAAAAACGTACTTTCTGGAAGACGCTGGGAGGAGTGCTTACTCAAATCTCAAATATTGAGCATATCGTTCTCGAGGGAGATTTTAATGGGCATATAGGGGCGAATTCAGACAGTTATATAGGAACTCATGCGGGCTTCGGATACGGCACTAGAAATGAGAGTGGGGTTGATTTACTAGACATGGTCGTAGCATATGAGTTAATAATATTAAATTCCTTCTTTAAGAAAAATGAAGCACCCTTGGTGACGTTTCAGAGTTGCACTACCAAGATGCAAATTGATTATCTCCTTGTCAGCAAAGTACTCCTGGCCGCAGGTCTATCAACTCAACATAAATTGTTAGTTTTGGATTTCGAAATTAGGGGATGGAGGGTACAACAATTTACCAAGCCAGGCCGCAGAATCAGATGGGGAAGACTCAAAGGGGCCATGGCAGAACTTTTTAGGAATTAAGTCATGAATAATGCAACATGGGTTGTAAATGGAGATGCAAATCGGATGTAGCAGGGCGTAGCCCCCGTAGTGAGAGAGATAGCCAAGAGACTCCTGGGATATCGAAAGGACAGGGGGAAGGAGAATGGAATCCTGGTGGTGGTTAGACGAGGTCTAGGGGGTGGTCAAGGCAAAAAAGGAAGCCTTTAAAGATCTGCTAGCAAGTGAAACAAAGGCGGAGTGGAATATAAACAGAGTAAGGTATAAACTGACAAAACAGAATGCGAAGAAGACTATCGTAATGGCTAAAGGAGAAGCTTATAAGAAAATGTACAGGGATTTGAATACGGTCAAAGGAGCACAAAAAATTTTCAAGAGAGCGAGAGATAGGGCACGTAAGATGACGGATTTCAATAAAGTCTGCTATATACATGATAGGGAAGACCAAGTACTCACAGACGCCCAAGCCATCAAACGGGGGTGGAAGAGATACTTCTATGGCCTATATAACGAGGACATTTTGGTCAATTTAGTGTTAAGGGAACCCCCCAGGTTAGGACATTGTCTCAATAGGTACTCATGAGAGAAAATCACGAGGGGAGAAATTACGAAAGTTTTGAGGGGGATGGGAAGCGGAAGGGCCGTAGGACCGGATGACATTCCTATCGAGGTATGGAAGCAAGTGGGGGCTATAGGTATTGAGTGGTTAACTCATCTCTTTAACGTGATCCTAGAGTCTGCCAAGATGCCGGATGAACGAAGATTGAGTTGGTTAATCCCCTTGTACAAGGCCAAAGGAGACATACAACAATGCCAAAACTATCAAGGCATTAAACTACTAAGTCATAACATGAAGCTGTGGGAGAAGGTAATTGAAAAGAGAATTTGGAGTATTGCTTCGATATCGGTCAACCAATTCGGATTGATGCCTGGTAGGTCCACGACAGAAGCACTTCATCTGCTTCGGCGACTAATGGATTGTGTCAGGGAACAATAACGAGATTTGCATTTAGTTTTTGTAGATTTGGAGAAGGCGTATGACAGGATTCCTAGAGAACTCTTATGGTGGAGCTTGGAGGCAAAGGGCATTCCTACAACGTATATCCACACGATTAGGGATATGTATGAAGGAGCACTGACTAGCTTCAGGATAGTAGGAGGCGATACAGAAGCGTTCTTTATTGGTGTTGGCCTATACCTAGGCACAGCTCTAAGTCCTTTTTTGTTCACTTTAGTGTTAGATGAACTTACCAAGCATATTCAAGGGGAGGTATCGTGGTGTATGTTATTTGCTGACAATATTGTCCTAGTGCATGAGACCAAGGAGGGGTCAATGCCAAGTTAGAACGTTGGAGAGAAGAGTTAGAGCCGAAAGGTTTTTAAATGAGCAGGTCCAAGACGGAGTATTTAGAATGTCATTTCTCAAGTATCCAAATGGTACAACAAGCGGAGGTAGTGATTGGCACGAACCTTATACCATAGAAATCAAATTTCAGATACCTCGGATCCATCATTCAGAGAGATGGAAATGTCGATGGCGATATATTACATCATATCAAATCTGGGCGGATCAAATGGCGGAGTGCATCAGGTATTTTATGTGATAAAAAGATCCCTGTAAAACTCAAAGGGAGGTTCTATAAAATGGCGATTCGGCCTACCTTGCTATATAGGGCAGAGTGTTGGCCGCCTAAATGTAGGCACACGAGACAGTTGGTGGTAGCAGAAATGCGTATGCTTAGATGGATGTGTGGCATTACCATACGAGATAGGGTATGGAATCGGGTAGTAAGAAAGAGACTACAAGTGGTAAGTATTGCTGATAAGTTGAGAGAGAAAAGGCTTAGGTGATTTGGCCATGTGCGCAGGATGCCCTTTGATGCTCTGGTACGGCGCGGTGAGTTAATAGACCTGAGTGGCCACAAGAGGAGGAGGGGAAGGCTTTACAAGACATGAAGGGAAGTGATCAAGAAAGATATGTCAGAGTTGGCCCTTACCGTGGTAGTTGCTAGAAGTAGGAAAATCTGGCATGATAGGATAAGGGTAAAACGACACACGTATTACATAAGAAGGTCAATCGAATGCTGGAGAAAGATTCTCGCGGTGGTCGTCTAAACCGTAAGATAGTTATTATCCTCATGGCCGTTCCGTGAAGACCCCTAGTGCACATAGCGATGAAAAGAGCCGATCTCTACAAGGTGTAAGGTACTGACAGATCGGGTTATACATCAAGTATGTCTTCGTCCTTTTTTTACTTAATTATGCGGTGTGCTAGTTTTTACTTATTCACTTATTTTGTTTCTATGTCCTGCATCATTATTTTGCATGTCACATCTGCATATGGGTCTACTAGAAACAGCCTCTCTACTATGTAGGAATAAGGGTGCGTACTATATGATCTCTCCAGACTTCGCTTCACTGCGAGATTTCAGACTGGATGCGATAATGGTGATGATGATGAATCTAAAGTTTTGAACATGGTCTTTTTAATTTTTTGTCTTGAAGTGGTATTTGCTAAATAGTGGGATCTATGGACTAGGATCCATTAATTACCAATGCATATATTGAAATATCTGCGGTCCAAGCCCAATTTAACCCACTATAGCATAACATTAGCCCCAATTCAGGCTTGATTGTCTTTTTTTTATTAAATAAACTTTGAGTTTATAAATTTCATTAGATATACCCATTACTTCATAATTTGTGTTTTATTATAGTTGAAGGACAAATAAGTTTGTTAAAGTGTAATGTACAAGTTTATATTTTATTTTATGAAAGCAAAATTTAAGGACCTGTTTGTTTCTCTTTTATTTTTCTGTTTCTTGTTGCAGTTTTTTATCAAAAAAGGAAACAACATATTAAAACACGTTTAATTGTTTCTTATTACAATATGCTCTTTCTAAAAATACAAAACCACAACAAATTCATAAAAACAAAAATTAGATGTTTTTCTAATATTTCACAATATTTTTCACTGGTTTTTATTTCTACTTCCTCCTCTTATAAACTTTCTCCAGTGTAGAAGCTCTCATCTATTCTCTCTTATGTCCCAAACTCATCTCTTCTCTCTCTCTCTCTCTCTCTTGCTTCTTTGTTCTTCTCTTCTTTCTTACGTCCCTAACTCACGTCTTCTGTCTCTCCTGCTTCTTGTTCTTTTAAATTTTTGCTTCATAATGTAAGATATTTTTTCTATGTTTGTTTTTCTTCTCCAAAAATGAAAATTTTGCTAACTTTCTCCCTTTCTATCTGTGCAGAAATCGAAATGAAGCTTGGTGATACGAAACCTGAAGGCTAAAAAACCTGAAACCCCTTAAACACACACTTTGGATAGAATATGAGCAAGAAGAAATCCCCAACCCTAATGAACCACCAATCTATAATTATTTCTCACCTATTAAGCATCTTGTGTGAAATATATTCTCCCTTTGTTCTAGGCTATCTTCCTTCACATTCAAGTTCAATGCACGTTTAGCAACTAAAGACTCACTCTTAACGACATACTTAACATTCTCATTAACATCAAAACAATTTTATAAAGGTGACATACTTAAATCACTACCATCATACTCATTACTATCATCAGGCTTAGAAATAATTTCACCACCCTTAATAAAGATGGTCTTCCTATTAGGACAATTAGATGCATAATAACCACGCCCTTGACATTTAAAGTACTTAATATCCTTATGTTTGGAGTGTAGAGGATGGATTATTAGTACTTTTTTGAATTGAAGTACTTTTCTCCTTGCCTTTGTTTGACTCATTGCCTTTCTCCTTGAAATCCAATAGTGCTCCCTCTTCTTATCATCATTTTTGCTCAATTTTGGATTCCATTTGCTACGGGAATTTGAGAAAGACTTTGCTGCCCTTCTTTGTTTTTGTTGTCTCTCCACCTTCATGACAATGTTAACTAAGTCCTCCATCTCTACATAATGTTGCAACTCAACTACATCAGTAATTTTCCTATTCAATCCACCCATGAACTGAGCCATTTTCACCTCTTCGTCCTCTTCTATGTTAGCTTTAATCAATAGTATCTCCATCTCTTTGTGATAATCTTCTACTGTTCTAGTTCCTTATGTGAGTCTACGTAGTTGCTATTGCAACTCTCTATAGTAATAATGTGGCACAAACCTCTTCTTCATCACTCTTTTCATCTCTTCCCAAGTGGATATAGGTGGTTCCCTATTCCTCCTCCTATTTTTTACCAATTCATCCTACCAAACTAATACATAATTAGAGAATTCCACTGCTGTCAATCTCACTTTCTTATCTTCAGAATAGTTGTGACATGCAAAAATCATGTCCAGCTTTCTTTTCCATTTCAGGTACACTTCAGCATCATTCCTACCTTTGAAGGGTGAAATTTTCATCTTGATGACATTACTGTTGATATCTCTTTCGTCCCTCCTTACTTTCCACCTCGCAGATTGCACTTCATCTTTATACTCGTTATACATTCTTTCCAATATTCCCTCCCTATTCCTATGACTGCCAATTCATTTACTACAGTTTTGGATTCCACTGGTTTCATTAATTCTCTCATCCATCCCATCCATCTTAGTAGATAACTTCTTGAACTCATTCATGACTGCCTTATACATCACTTTCAAATCAAGCACATTTTCATCCTCTTCATGTAATTTTTCCTTTCCATCTCTTTTATTGACCATTCTTATAACAAAAAGCTGCAAGAAAATGGTTAGCAATAAAAAGATAACCTCACAATTCACTCCCTTATGTGTTTTCACTCAAATGATAGAACTTCACTCTTGTTTTACTCAAAATTGGCTTTTACCCTCTTTTAAGCTTACACTTTCAAGCCTTTTTCCTACTCAAGCTTGTTGTTCTCAATTGTACTTCAGAATTTAATTTCTAGTCAAGATAATTCGCAAATAGCAAATTAAGATTTAGGAATACAATGAAAACACATAAGGAAAAAAAAAGATGGGCGCAAACCTAGAAGCAAGTATACCAAAATGAATGAAGATAAAACGACACACAAGAGATAAGGATACATGCTGCCTAAAAATAGATAATTTATATTAATAAGAATCAATTTGTTAATTATGGTGTAAATGGAAACAAATAGTTATAGATAAAAAATAAACTTAGAATGAAGGAAAATGATGAAACTAATGCATAAATGCGAAAATTGAAATTTTCCTAGTGGAAAAGTCAACTTAGATGCAAATATATAAAGATATTAAACAAAATAGAAAGCCAACAAAAGAAAATCCTATAATCACGGCAACCCTAGAGATGGAATTTATGCTCTTTGGCTTTTCTAACTAATTTTCCTAATTTAAGATATGATCAAATCCAAATAATTTCATAAATGAACTGATCTAAATTTTGGTTATTCCTATGTAAATAATTACAATAAATTCTAACGAAAATATGTTTACAAACAAGATCTTGCCACAACTAAATCAAATCTTTCCTTTTTTAACAACTTTTTTTATAAAATGCTAACGACTGATTTTTTTTCGTTCTCTTTAATGCTTGCAACTAATTTTCGTTTTTTGTTTTTTCGCCATACGAACAAGATGGACCCTAATTTCGAATTTCTTATGAAAAATAACAATAATAACAATAAATAAGTATAAGTTAAATAAGAATTTATCTCAATCCAAGCTCTGATACTAAATGATGCAAAACCTAAGGCTAAAGAACTTGAAATCCCTTAAACACATACTTTGGATAGAACATGAATAAGAAGAAATCTCCAACCTTGGTGAACCCCAATCAATTATATGAAAAGAAACACATATAATAAGGCTGATTTGAAAATAAGAATAGAAATTTGCCATAAGTGTCCCCTAAAGAATTCATTATTAATCCAATTTAAAATCTAAACAATGTTTATTATGAGGTATTTATACCCCTTGAAAAGAAAGAAACCCTAAATATGTAAAAAGGCCTTTAAATATGGTCTCCCACCAAAATAACTAAAGCCCAAAACACATGTAGTGGGTTGCCCAAAACTATGTTTCTAACTTAAAATAATTAATTAAACAAGAATGAACATTTTCTTTCACATTCCTCCCAACTTAATTAGTTATAATCCCATTAGCCCTCATTATCTCTTGAGATCCCACGTCGTCTACAATTAGGCCCATGTAGGATTGAAGCGCTTCTTTGAAAATCTTAGCTCTTGATCTTGTTATTGGTACCTCCGGCATTACTAGCTCATCTTTGGTTTAATTTCGCTTACAAAGTCCCATGATCGTGCTCTCATCACTTGAGTTTTTCACTAAGTGAGTTTTCGAAACTGATATGATATTTTCTGATTATATTGAAAGTTGTTTTCATTGGATTGTTTTTTTCTTCTTCTGATTTTCCTGGTTTGTTGTCGTCTTGGTTTCTCATTTAAATGAAAAATTTTTATTTAAAAGGTTGTGTAGAGTTGGTGTTATATTTTTAACCCAGCACATTGTGTTGTCATAATATTTGAATCTTATCAAAATCCATAATCATGCTTTTGCAACCTTCTATTCAACATTTACAACCTCAGTACTCCCCTGGTCCTCCCGTCCAAAATATTTTTTTCTGGCATAATAGGCCTATCCACTAGATTATGAATAGAATCACGCAGGAGCTTATAAGGTTGAAAAAACTGACAATGGCTAAGTGCAAAATCTCATGGCATAAGTTCCTACCTCCTAAGATATCTTTCATTTTATGGCTAGCTACTCAAAAATGGCTCAATATGTAGATTGACTCAGGTATTTAAATATTCTCATGCCCTTTTTGGTTCAACAGAGGAGGAAACATATGGACATCTCTTTTTCCAATGCGCGATCACTAGCTGTTTATGGAAGATAGTTGCCTTGAGATGTAACTGGTCAATACTTTCTAACACATTTTATGAAACTATGCAATGGTTATCTGCTTAATGAAATTTGAAGGTGATACACATCACAGATGTTAGTATGTGTATTAAAAACGTTTGGAAAGAAAGGCATTTGAAACAAAACAAACTTCTATCCCTTATCTTATTTCGGAGACCCTGGCTAACATCACTAAAATTTTAACTTTGAGGGGCGCTATTTAAACTCAAATGTGTTTTCTCAATCCCTATAGTTGCATGTTTTATATTTATCACCTATGCTACCTGGGTAGAAAATGATACCAGGTTGTGTAAGGGGTAACTCCCTAAGGTATTTTGTAACATGTACCTCATTTTCTTCATTAATGAAATTTTCTATTTATTTTTTTCAAAGAAAAAACCTTATCATTATTTGCGAGCTTTTCATCTTCCTTTATGTTGCCATGGATGCCTTGGATATTGAGAGATGGATATTTGTGAGTGTTAGGTATATTTCAATTAACCATTTATGATGATTTTATTCTTTCAACTCCACTCAGTTCTCCTCGTAAACTTAATGCTTTTGTTTGATGTCACTTGTTGAAGTCTTAAAACATTATGTGCAATGAGGTCAATCCTTTTAGCTCGGGTTTTACTTGGAAGAGTAGCTTTTGTTTTCCCTCTATCCTTTTATTTCCAACCTATCCAAGAAGACACCGACTGATGAGTGATGAGATTGACATCAAGCAGCAACATATATTAATGTTGTATTTTGTTGTCAACAACATATATAAGTTGTAACAAGTGGAAATTTTAGGGGTTATAATTGAACTATTGCAACCAGCCACTGTGTGTTTCTTGCTTTTATCTACCAACTCAATGAAATGAGACATTTCCTTCTTGGTTCTGCTCCGGTGTTCGGTTTGATGACCAAGCCTCTTATACGATTTTTGTTGCCTCATACAAAAAAGTTCCAAAAATCTCCACAAATGCATCAGATTCAAATTCTTCGAAGTTGGTGCTGGTGCATCTTCTTGAAGAAGGGCAAGATTCCTTGGATGATATTACTAAGCATCCTCAGCCAAGAAGTATGCTCAACCTCCAGACAACGCCAACGCACACTGTCCATTACTACTGGCACAAGTTTGACAATACCTTCATGCGCCCTGTGTTTGGTGGCTGCGACTTTGTTCCATTTGTTTATGGCTCACCAACTGAACGTAGTGTCCACGATCAACGGAAATAAGAGAAAGCCAAGCTAGCTGTACAAATTCTCAAAGTTATAATTGCCTTGGAAACTAAAAGGCAGTACACTTTAGGCCCGGTGGTGGTAGAATTTCAGCTTGCATATTCAGAGAGCTCTGTGTCTTGCTTTCTTTTGTACTATTATAGTATACGCAGGGAAATACGATTTAACTTGTATAAGCAGTATTAACTATATAGTCCCTCATTGTGTCTGTTACCTACCGGAATGACAAATTGTCATACCGAGGCTTGATTTTAGTTGAGTGGGGAAGGTTGACATCTTCAATTTTGTCTTCGAGCCTAGGCTAGACCGAGGCTCCAAGCCTGAGTCATTCAATTTATAGCTTTTACCGATAAAGTTAATGTGTAAATTTATTTAATTATATAAATAAGTATAAATTTTATTTTTAATTATAATGAGAATTATTTAATTTAAAAATATATTATATTATATTAAAAGTAATTAAAATAAGAGTATAATTAAAATAGAAACATGATGATAAAATCAATTTTATTTATATTTTTAGTTTTTTATTACAAATCTTAACCAAATATTTTTGTTTTCAGTTTTTATATTATAAATCTATCAAATAAGTTTTTAATTAAAAAATATAAACCAAAAAATAGAACAAAAATTAAAATTTACATAAAAAAATAGAAATAGATCTAAACGGCTGTAAGGTGTTAAAAAAATTAGTGAAATTTTCATATTTGCTTGTCACGTTCTTTTTTTAACTTTATAGTGTATGTTGAAATTAATGGATAAACTATTCTTCTATTCATTCGATTTCTCTTCCAACATGTCAAACGTTCTAAAGTTTATCTATTTGTTCAATTTTTTAAATTATTTTTCTTTGATTTGGTAAATTTTTTGGGCTCAATTACTTCATTGTACTGTATTACAGTTTTCTCAATTAATAAGTCATACAAAAAAGTAAGATTTTAGTTTCAACTTAAAGTAAATGTTTCATAGAGGATTAGACGTTATGTGCAATTTATCGCCAAGACACAGAGAGAAAAAATTAAACTTAATTTGAGTTGAAATATTTATAGAACATATAATACAGTAATCAAGTAAGAGCCTACATGTAAAAAGAATAATTGCTAGTGAGTAAATTGATCAGATGCATGGAAGTTGACAAATTAGTTGTCAGGATTATAGAAGAAAGACAAGGTTTTCCTTTGAAGTTTTTTACATGGTCCCCATAAAATTTCTTACTTCAAGATTGATATTTCTCCTCAACTATTTTTGTTGAATTGGATTATCCTGAAGCAACAATATGTTTCTCTGCTAAGCATCTTGTTGTGGATATGAACCCCTGAATAAGCAAATCAACCCTGAATTATGGAAAAAAGAAATCCCACAAAAAGCTTGTGAAATGTAACTTCTGAGTTAAGTAAGGTTAAAAGCTACATTGATTCTTGGTCACTATGAATAGAAATACCTTCTTTAGGTCGTGTACTGAGAACGACAGCTTTCCTGCCTGCACTCACAACGGTACTAAATTGAAGCATTTAGTTTGCAAAACACAAACTTTCTAAATGTATCTTTGGATACTGAAAACTTGTGGGCAAATTCATCATTTTGAAGCTGTTCCTTTGCCTTAACGAAAAAGCCTAACCAGAGGAATTCTGTTGGCCTTATGCATCATTCTCTCATGAGAGGAAAAAAAGTAAGAAAATGTTCGGAGTTAGTCCTTGTAAGCAAGAAACAAATTGCAGAATGAGGGTGTTTTGGGTTCAATTCTGGCATCTTAAGGAAAAGAAGAATAAAAAACTCTTAACAGTTCTCATGTTCCTGTAAAATCTTTTACAAGATTTAAGAATCCCAGGCTCTACGCCAGTCAGTGGCCATGAAGTCTCTTTCAGTATTTTGCTTCCAAGCTTTAGAGTACAGCTCCTTTTAGAGTTTCTACCTAATCATCCACACCCTCTTCTGTTATGAATACACAGCCTATCTTTTCTCCTCTATACATCCTTTTTAAATGCTTTGTGTTTTCACCTGATATCCCTCATCAGTAGGCAGGAAATTCAGGTATGTTATTTGCAGGAAACATGGCAAATACTGGAAGATCCATGGCAGGGTTAACCTTTGCTTTTATTGGAATTCTGGGTTTCTTTTGTTTTCCAGCTGAAGCTGCTATAAAGAAGTATCAGTTTGATGTGAGTTAAATGCATGCAGTCATGCACTGATCATCATTAACATGCAAAAAATGATTTTTGTGCATTTATTTTCTTTTGGGCATTCGTTCAAACATTTATGACCTCGATTGGTTCTTTCTTCTGTTATTTCAGATTAAAGTGAAGAATGTTAGTAGGTTGTGCCATGCAAAACCTATTGTAACAGTAAATGGGAGGTTTCCAGGGCCTACTATTTATGCAACAGAAGGAGATAGAGTTATAGTGAACGTCACAAATCATGCGCAGTATAACATTTCAATTCACTGGTAAGCATTCCTAGCTATTAGGAAATGAAAAGCAAACGCAAAACACATAGTACCTGGATTTATTCTCAATCCACTAATCTGTGGGTAATTCAAAATCGAAATTAGCTAGAGAAAAGGCGAAATTTTGATTTATAAATTCTGGCTTTTATTGGTTAATGTGGCGTGGATTTTGCTGCAGGCATGGATTGAAGCAATATCGCAATGGATGGGCAGATGGACCGGCTTACATAACTCAGTGTCCAATCCAGACGGGGAATAGCTATACTTACGACTTCAATGTGACAGGACAAAGAGGAACACTGTGGTGGCATGCACATATCCTATGGCTTAGGGCTACGGTTTACGGTGCGATTGTTATTATGCCCAAACAAGGAACTTCTTATCCTTTCCCTCGCCCCAGTATGGAAGTCAATGTCCTATTCGGTGAGTTCCAAAATCCATGCATGTTCCTTCATAGTTTCTCCAGGCTTTTCAGTTAGGTCGAAGCTGACGAGAAAGTGTTTTGTTTGAAGGGGAATGGTGGCACACTGATGTTGAAGAGGTTGAAAAGCAAGGAATTAGCATGGGTTTGCCACCAAATATGTCGAATGCACATACAATCAACGGCAAGCCAGGGCCGCTCTTTCCATGTTCAGAGAAACGTAAGTAAACTTTCTAACTTGAGAATTTGACTATACATAGCCTAAATGTAGGAGCAAGAAACGAATAGTAGAGAAGTACGGTACGCAACCAAAGCTTTTAAAGTACTTCTGAAACCAGAATAGTTGATGATGATAAGGATGCTATTGGGTCCTAATTTTATATGCATATTCCTTTTTCTGTTGGTTGCAGATACTTTTGCGATGCAGGTTGAATCAGGCAAGAGTTATCTCCTGAGAATCATCAATGCTGCGCTCAACGATGAACTCTTTTTCTCCATTTCTGGCCATAACATGACTGTGGTGGAGGTTGATGCAGTTTATACGAAGCCTTTTACAACTCCAAGTATATTGATTGCCCCTGGCCAGACCACAAATGTTCTTGTCCAGGCCAACCAAATTCCAGGCAGATATTTCATGGCCACAAGGCCTTTCATTGACGCTCCAATTCCTGTGGACAACAAAACAGCCACAGGAATTCTTCAATACAAAGGCATCCCAAACACTGTCCTCCCGTCACTTCCCCAGTTGCCTGCACCTAATGACACAGAATTTGCCATGAACTACGTCAGGAAGCTCAGGAGCTTAAACACTCCACAATTTCCAGCCAATGTCCCACTTAAAGCTGATAGAAAGCTCTTTTACACCATTGGTTTCGCGAAGGATTCATGCCCAACCTGCGTCAATGGAACTAGGATCCTAGCGTCTTTGAACAATATCTCTTTTGTTATGCCTCAAATTGGTCTTCTTCAGGCTCATTACTTCAACAAGACAGGAGTATTCAAGACTGATTTCCCAGACAAGCCCCCGATCCCTTTCAACTATACAGGTGCACCGCTCACAGCAAGTCTTGGAACTGTACATGGAACAAGACTTAGCAGGATTCCTTTTAACTCCACTGTTGAGTTAGTACTTCAAGACACCAACTTGCTAACAGTTGAGTCTCATCCATTCCATCTCCATGGCTACAACTTCTTTGTTCTTGGAACCGGAATCGGAAACTTTGATCCTGTCAAAGACCCAGCAAAATATAATCTAGTTGATCCTATTGAGAGAAACACAGTCGGTGTTCCTACTGGTGGATGGACCGCTATTCGATTTCGAGCTGATAATCCAGGTAAGGATACATACATCTCAAGTATTGTACCAAGTTCAGAACTATATATAAAGAAAAACATTTTAAAACATATTCTCTTACAGTGAAACCACAAAGTTTGATTGTCCTGACATTTCTTACATCATTCTATTGTGACTATGTACTAGGTGTGTGGTTCTTTCATTGCCACTTGGAGCTGCATACAGGTTGGGGTCTGAAGACAGCATTCTTAGTAGAAGATGGACCAGGACAAGATCAATCAATTCTACCTCCGCCTAATGATCTTCCTCCTTGCTAGACATCTTGAAGTTCGCGAAATTTCCGACAATGCAATTTGTACATGTTTTTACCATCTTACAATTTCAACTGTATTATAGTCTACCATATCAAAAACTTCGTGAAAGATTGAAGCAAGTTTTTCATAAAGGAGGTTTCCTTACAAAAGAAGTTACGAAGGAAACTGAAAGAAAGCCATGTTTATTTGTCTGACTCAAAATGTAATAAAATGAACTACATTTTATTTAGCTGATAATCCTACTTACTACGCGTATGATCTCATCATATCTTCGTATACAAAGAAACTTTCATCCTGTTAGGAATTTTAAGTCAAAATTGTAGACTTAAAAGTTATAAACATCAGATTAGACAAATACAAATTGATTGAGCTTCTATAATTCGACGAATTAAGACAAAACAAGTAAAGAGTTTGAGTTATAATAATCAACCCATAAATTAGGTTTGACTTAAAAAATTAAGTCAAAAAAATTTATAAGTGAGGTTTGGATTGTAAGAAAATTAAAAAAAAAGAGAATATTTATAAATATCTTAAATTTAGGTCAATTTACAGTTGTCATCTAATAATTTTTCATTCATATAATTATTAGAAAAGAGAACATGCAGAAGATACAAACCTATTTAAGTAAATATTTATGTTTATATTATTTATTCTATTTTAAATATTTATTATAATAAAAGATTATTATTCTTCGATTGGTGATGATATTGAAGAATTTTAACTTAATTAATAATATATTTTATATTTATTTACTAACTTTATTTTATTATTAATTTTTTAAATTATATTTTTATTTGATAGATTATATTTTAAATCTTGAAATTTACTTAATTTGATAAAACTAGTCAAAACTATTAAAAGTAATAATAAAATGCTTGAATGTTTGACTTGTTATAAAATTGATCCGCTATTAACTCTCTAATTAATGATATTGTTACGTGGCTCTCCTGCCACTCTACTCGATTCTTTCCTCCCCTTTTGTGCATGTTTCTATTCCCTTTTATAATTTGTGAGAGGTGAGCACGTAGCGTATATTTAGATTTAGTTTTTTTTTAAGTGATTGTTCTCTCTTTTTATTGTACCACTTTTTGATTACTAGTGGATTTTCTTCTTCCATCAGCTATGGAGTTAGAGTAAAATTGAATTATATGTTCTCTGTTTGTCTTCTTATATTTCTTTAATTTGTTTACTCTTATTTTCCCAGATAAATATTTTTTTCCACTGTAATTTACCCTTATCAAACTGGTAAAGCATTGCCAATATTTTATGGTGATAACAAAATTTGATATTAAGAAATTTAAGCATATTATGAGTTTTGCTATATGATAAGTCAAGATGCAAGCAATATTGAAGCAAAATAGTTTGCATAAAAGAACTATTGGGAAAGAATCAAATTCCTACTATGTTGGATAAAGATAAGAAAACAAAGATTGATGAGAAGGCCTAGTCTACCATTCAACTATGCTTTTCTAATGAAGTTATGCGTGAAGTCCTTAATCAAAAGGCAATCAAGGATTTATAGGACAAACTAGAGTTTTATATATCACAAAGAATCTTACCACCAAATTGATTGTGCAGCATTATTTGTACACCCTTACTATGACAAAGGGTATATCTATAAAGTCTCATATTGACAAGTTCTCTTTTATCCTTTTGGACTTGGAAAATATGGAGATTATGTATGAGGATGAAAACTAGGCTTTTATATTTCTTTGTCCATTACCTCCATCGTATAAGAACTTTAAAGAGACAATAAGTTGCTATAACAAGCCTCTAAAATTGGAGAAGATGAAAAGCATCTTTATTGTTTAAATAGCTCTTTGGCAAGGAACTCTCCATAAGCCACTATAATGGTCTAGCAGAGGGTTTAGTTGTTAAAAGAAGGTCTTCTATAAAGGAGCCTAGCAGTAGCTGACTGAGATAAAAATTAAAGTAAAAAAATAGTCACTTGACTTGCAATTACTATAAAAAGGAAATGCATATTAAATCTAAATGTTTCAATCTTTAGAACAAGAACAAGAACAAATAAAAGAGTTAGAAAGTTGAAAAGACCACTAAAGCAGTGTTATGCAAGATGAGGTAGAGATAATGATGTTTACATAGTGATTGAAAATGGTGTCAGATCCAAACGAATGAGTTATTTTAATGGATAATGATCATCCTTGCGAGGTTGCTGGTATTGTTACTGTCAAAATTAAAATGAATGACAACATGATCATAATATTGACTGAGGTAGGACATGTTCCTAATATGAGAAAGACTCTTATCTCTCTATCTATTTTAGATGATAATGGTTGCAAACATTCTAGTGGAAGTGGAATTTTGAAGGTTTTGAAAGATGTTCTTATTGTGATGAAAGCAAATAAAATTAGTAGATTGTATGTATTGCAAGCATCTATTATTATGGTTGGTGGAAGTTCCTTCTTCTATATAAGATTCAAATATGAACAAATTATGGCATATGAAGATAGAACACATGAATAAGAAGGACTTGACAATGTTGAGCAAAAAGCGTCTTCTTGATGGTTACATTACTTTAAATTTAGAGTTTTGTGAACATTATATTTTTGACAAGCACAAGAGAGTCAGCTTTAATATAAGGGTTCAGCACAAGAGAGTCAGCTTCAATATAGGGTTCATAAAACTAAAGGTTCTTTCAATCATATTTATTCAAATATTAAGGAACAATAAGTGCTCCTTCCAAAGCTAATGTTTGATGCATGCTTACCTTCATCTACTCTAGGAAGGTATGAGTTTATTTTCTTAATTAGAAAAATGAGGCCTTTGTTACTTTCAAGTAATGGAAGCTTTGGTATTTGAATAGATAGGCAAGAAAGTGAAGTGCCTCCAAATTGATAATAAGTTAAAGTTATGTTATGGTGAGTTCAATAAATTCTATAAAGAAGAAGGAATTATGAGATATTTCACAGTTTATGGAACTTAATAATAGAATAATATAGCCAAGTGAATGAATAAAACTCCATTAGAGAAAGTCCAATGTATGTTGTCTTATTCTAGTTTGGCATAGGACTTTTGGGTAAAAATAGCTTTTGCATCTTATTATTTGGAGAATTATTCTCCATCTGCATCAATTGAATGCAAGACTCTAAAAGAGTTATGGTTTGGTAATCTTGCTAATTTTTCCAATTTACAAGCGTTTAGTTGTCATACTTATATTCATGTTAACAAAAAACTTGAACCTAGATCTAAAAAGGACATATTTGTTATTTGACTTCTTTATCTAAATCACTCAAAGATGTTATTAATAAGAATTTTACATTCGAAGAGTCTGTCATGCATCACCCAAGAAAGAAGTCTATGTTTCTTCTGATTCAAACATGCAGAAATCAAAGAAGTAGGTAGAGGTTAAGGTGGAAAGTACATCTTTTTCGTAAGTTGAATCCATAGAAGACCTATTTTAGTGATGTACTTTCACATAAGTGGAAGAGTCAACAGAAGAGGGAGAACATTTCCTTGCCGAAAATAGGTAATAGAGAAAGAAAAATGCCTCCAAAGTTTACAAATTATGTTACTTTTGCCTATGGTACTGTATAAGAAACTAAAGGAGCTATTGATCCTTCCATATGCATAGAAACTGTTTCTTCTAATTATTATGCCAAATTCACTTGTCCTTTTGGTACATTTGCATTTAGGCGCATGTCTTTTGTTCTTTGCAATGCTTCAGCTACATTTCAACGTTACATGATGGCTATCTTTTTAGATATGGTTGAGAATTTCATGGAAGTCTTTATGGATGATTTTTCTGTTTTTGGTGATTCATTTGATAAGTGCTTACATAAATTGTCTATAGTGTTGAAAAGATGTCAGGATACCAATTTGGTACTCAATTGGGAGAAATGTCATTTTATGGTGAGGGAAGGAATTGTGTTGGGTCACAAAGTATCTGCCCATGGCATTGAAGTGGACCGAGCCAAAACAACAGCTATTGAAAAGCTTCCTCCACTGACAAATGTAAAGGGTATCCGCAGTTTCCTTGGACATGCGGGATTTTATCGAAGATTCATCAAAGACTTCTCTAAGATCGCCAAACCCCTTTGCAATCTTTTAGAAAAGGATGTGAAATTTGAGTTCAATGAGAAATTCTTGCAGGCTTTTAAGTTGATCAAGAAAAAGTTGATTTCAGCCCCCGTGATGATCACACCTGATTGGAAACAACCATTTGAAATTATGTGTGATGCAAGTGACTTCGCAGTGGGAGCAGCTTTAGGTCAAAGGCGAGAGAAAGTGTTCAAGGTTATCTACGACTCTAACCGGACTTTGGATGATGCCCAGAAAAATTACACTACTACGGAGAGGAAATGTTAGCGGTGGTGTTTGCTTTGGACAAGTTTCGGTCATATATTATTGGGTCCAAAGTTGTGGTTTTCACAGATCATGCGACAATTCGATATTTGTTTGCAAAGAAAGATGCCAAGCCGCGACTCATTCGATGGGTGTTGCTTTTGCAAGAGTTTGATGTGGAGATCAAGGACAAAAAGGGGACAGAAAATGCAGTTGTTGACCATTTGTCTTGATTAGAGCTTGAAGAATTAAAGCCACCAATACCTATCCAAGAGACTTTTGCAGACGACCAGTTATTCAGAGTCACTAAAAAGCTTCCATGGTTTGCCAATGTGGTGAATTATTTAGCTACAGGTTTGATTCCTCCAGATTTAAATCCATCCCAAAAGAAAAAGTTCCTATTTGATGCGAAAAGTTATCTATGGGATGAGCTTTTATTGTTCAAGAGAGGTCCTGATCAAGTGATTCGAAGATGTATCCTGGGAGATGAAGTCCTAGCAATTTTGGAGCATTGTCATTCATCACCATATGGAGGTCACTTTGGCCCAACAAGAACAGCAGCAAAAGTTCTTCAATCTGGTTTCTATTGGCCTACGCTTCATAAGGATAGTTATGCTTTCACTAAGACGTGTGACCGATGTCAACAAATGGGTAATATCTCACGACGTCATGAGCTTCCTTTGACTAACATTTTTAAAGTAGAACTCTTCGATTTGTGGGGTATTGATTTTATGGGACCATTCCCAAAATCTTGTGGACAATCCTATATCCTTTTGGCAGTGGACTACGTATCAAAATGGGTTGAATCCATAGCTTCACCAACAAATGATGCTAAGGTTGTTATCAAATTTCTCAAGAAAAATATTTTCACAAGATTCGGTACTCCAAGGGCCACTATTAGTGATAAAGGTACCCACTTTTGCAACAAGCTTATAGGCAATCTTTTAACCAAATATGGAGTTCGACATAAGGTTGCTTTACCTTACCACCCACAGTCAAATGACCAAGCTGAAATATCAAATCGAGAGATCAAGGACATTCTTGAGAAGACGGTGAACTCCAACCGGAAAGACTGGGCTCTCAAGCTTGATAATACTCTTTGGGCATATAGAACAGCTTTCAAAACTCTAATTGGCATGTCTCCATATCGTTTGGTTTTTGGAAAAGCTTGTCATCTTCCAGTGGAGTTGGAACACAAGGCTTATTGGGCAGTTAGGAAGTTAAATCTTGATTGGAAAAAATCGGTTGAAAATCGGTCTCTTCAGTTGTGTGAAATGGAAGAATTTCGAAATGAAGCATATGAGAACTCCAAAATCTACAAGGAGAAAACTAAAAAATGGCATGACCAACACATCATGAGGAAAGAATTTGCGTTAGTTAGTTGCATGTTTTACATAAATTTAAAAAAAAACTTTAAAAATCATAAATTAAAAAAATTACGTTTGAAATTTTTTTCGAAAATTACATCAATCTTTTTCGTTTTTCTTGCATCTTAAGTGTGTTAGCTTTTTTTAGGATTCTCAATCATTAAATGAGTTCGAGTATTATGCGTGAGATTTGGTTAATAACGATGAATGTATAAGCTTGATGAATGAGTTTTAATGTAACACTTGAGCTTTCTAGATAGTAGAGTGACCTTGAAACTATGTTGTATGGACTTAATAAATGACCTATGTGAGCTTTTGTGCCTTCAACATTATTCTTTGTTGTACGCGTTCTTTCAACGATATAATTCTCTAGACCTTGCTTAATATCTTGACTTAGCATGCTTGCATGAACATGATAAAGGAATCTAGGTTAAACCACTTGAACTTAAATAGCCAACCTAAAGTATGATTTCCATTAGAAAGCCCCTTTGAACTTTTATCCTTTTCTTTGCTTTCCACATTATTAACTTATCCTTGATCTCATTTTTATACTCTATACCCTATAGCTAAGGTTAGTACAACATCTATTTGGCAAAGTTGAAGATGTGAGTTGGTTGAAAAATGATGACATGGTAGTAATCCGAATGTTCTCTCGTAAACAAAAAAAAAGAAAGAGTTTATGTCGTAAAGAAAAAAGACAAAAAAAGAAAAGTGTTCCCAAGTGTTTCAAATTACATATGTCTATGGGAAATCCAAATGGAATGAAAAGAAGTGGAGTTGTTTGTGTTTAATTTGCAGAATTATGTGCCTGGATG
>JAOQMR010000213.1:7317506-7330863 GCA_027563865.1 Erythroxylum pelleterianum
TTCATTTTAGGTTCATCTATGGCTGGTTTATCATGTTTATGTTGGATGCATTTTCTCATTAGAATTAATGACATTTTCTCTTAATTTTTGGATTAATTATTGGGTTTTATACATATTAATTATTGCACTATCACAGAGGGAAGCATTGGAGAAAAGCATAAACGCAAGGTGTGATGGAACAAAATTTGTCAAATTATAGCTACAAACGAAGCGCAAAAATCATGCTACAAATGGAGGCGTGCGCTGGTTGTTTGCTAGCGTATTTGGTTAAATCAAATATCGTTTGTTCCAAATGAAGACAACTAAAGCATGCATGAAGACAGAAGAAAAATCATGCACCAGCCAAAGGAGTGGATCACGCATGCAGTGAAGATCGTTGACAGCTGGGCTTTTCACTTTACAAAAAAAACGTTGAAGTTACAAGAGAGGAGCACAATTCACGCACTAGATAGCAAAAGAGAGGACCCACCACAAAAGCAAACACTCACTCAATTTCCAAGCTACCACCGTCACAAAGGAGGGAGGCTCTCAACATTACTTCATTGACCCCATAATCAGCTATCAACATTTCAGCACTCATTCTTCATGAAAAGAAACTCCACTCACGCTACATATTTTACTTGACTCACAAAATCCTGGGGCAATAACGCAAAAGGGGGGTTCTTGGAGCATTAACGGGATAGCAAAAAAAACAAAGGAGCATTCAAGCGTAAATCAAAGGAGGAGGGCTCCATTTTTACTCTTCATTTTTGGACAGCTCTCTCAACCTTCCACTAACCAACCTCCACTCACCATCCCACCAAGAAGCCTTCATACAACCATTCCATCAAGAAGCCAAGGATACACGCAAGCCTTCATATTTCCAGCAGCAACTCACCATTCACAACCAAGGAAGCAACCACGCAAAGGAGTTTGCAAAGCTTTATTCTTCCTTTATAATTTATTCCTTACGAATTTTTCTAGCATGTATAATTTTAAATTGTTTAGCATGATGATTTGTGGCTAAAACTTTAATTTCTCTTAGGGATTTGATATTTTTGATGATGCTTTAATATTAAATTTTGTTATAATCCATGACCGAATATTCATATGCTTGTTGATTTTTCCTTGGATTTATTTGTTATTCCTTTGGACAATTGGAAAATGTCTTGATATAAATTCGCCTTTGGAATAAGGAAATTTTTGCTAGAAGATTAAAGAAAATTTGACTAAGATTTACTTGTGAGTTGGGAGACCCAAGAAACTTAGGAGGTGAAAATTGAAGTTTTGAAACTTAAGAAACTCTGGGAAAAACTTAAGTAAGGGATTACTAAGTGACGTCTAGAGTGGATAAATTAATTCATCTTTGGGAAAAGGGGATTAATTACTCTTAAAATTCACCTACAAGGGTAGAATATTTCAGTTGTGAAAAATAGTTAATTTAATATTAAGGTTGACAAAAATATCATTCCTTAAGAGAAAGTCATTTTCTTTGCCATTAAAACTTTTAATTAGCAAATTGTTGAAATCTTTGCTTAATTAGTTACTGCACAAGTTTATCATTTTCATAGTTATTTTGGTCATATTAAATTTGGTAGTTGTTAAGAAATTTATTTAAGTTAATTTTGTTTTTTTTAATTTTCTAAAATTTCATCCAACCAAATTTCAAATATTGTTAGCTAGCGTAGAATTAAATTTTCACATAATCCCTTTAGACACGACTCAGTTTTTATCGATTTATTACTCACTTCGACAACTGTGCACTTGCGGTTTACGAACACCAAGTTCATACATCATATTCCAGCACACTTCATCATCAACATCATATACAATCCATCCCAATTCAATCATCATAAACTTTCTACCACATGCCATAAAGATCAATCTTTTACTTACTTGTCTAGCTTAAATTCCAACTCAAATATCAAGTTAATTAAGCTCTCCATGCATGCAAAATCATCACAGATTCAAGGTAACAACAGGTTGGTTTTCTGCTAAAATAGAGGACAACAATAATCTTATTCTTTAACTATTTTGTGAAGGGTAAAAAGCATGGATTATTGGTGTAGAAATTGGACACAAACATAGACAAAACACAGGGATGTAAAGGTGAGAGGATTTCGGTGGTGTGAGAAGAAGAAAGAAGAAGAAATCAGCAAAATTGATTTTACTCCTGCAGAAGCTTAACATCTTAGGTGCTAGGTGTCACCTTATTACCATGACTTATGTCCCTAGGCATGTAAGTCATTTGTTCCTTCCTTAGGCTGCCAATTGTCGCCAATATGTTAGGCCATTTGTCACTCCATGATCAATGCCATTTATCAATTAATTACCTATGTCAAATGTCACTCAATTATCTATATCAAATGTCACTCAATTATAGGCTTAGTCATCCTAATTTTTCATGTGTCTAATTGTCTTACCACTTCGCATTTTTCCTAGACTAAATGTACATTTAAATGCATCAATTTTTCAATGGTAACAATTAATTCCAAGTTTACTAATTATAATCTACTAAACTAAAATTCAAGACATAAACAATACACAATTCACATCATGATCGTTTTAAACCTTTTATACCCTAAAATATGTCAATTGAGTGCATATATTATCTTTGCAGTGTGTATTAAATCATAATTCATATATGTATGCTAATGATATGCATGTGAATGAAATGCATTTCATGAATTCTTAATGACATGACTTCTATGCAATAGTCTAGGGTTCTAATCCTTCAATATGAAAAATTGGCTATTACACAATTTACATGCAACAACTTGAGGGTTTTGAGATTGAAGTCAATGAAGACTAATAATGGTATAAACGGTTTAATTCCTTTATGGTTAGGCACAACTATTCCAGAAGCTAGTGTGATAGTTTATATTTCAGAAATCTCAGTAATGGCTCATTCATTTACTTATTACTTTATGTTGATGATATGCTCATTGCTTCCAAAAATATGTTTGAGATCAAAAGGAGGTTTTAGTGGTGAATTTGAGATGAAAGATTTATGAGCAGCTAAGAAAATTCTTAATATGAAGATTTAGATAGATAGAGTTGTATGTAGACTTCATTTAACCCAAAGGAGTTTTATTGAGAAAGTTTTAGAGCATTTAAGAATGAAGAACACTAAGTACTCCATTTGCTACTCATTTTAGGTTTTCAGCATCATCACCAAAATTTGAGAAAACTATTGATTATATCTCATATGTTGCTCACTCTAAGTATTATGTATGTTATGATTTGCACCTTTCTAGGCATTACCATATGATCAATTTAGTTAGTCGATATATGGGTAAAAAACTCTGGGCAGACTATGAAATAGATTTTGAGATATTTGAGGATACTTGTAACATTTGTTTAGAATTTGGTAGAAATAAGGGAAATGTGGTTGGTTATGTTGTTCGGATTATGCAAGTAATCTTGATAAAATAAGATCATTACTAGTTATATGTTTGCCTTTGGTGTGCTGTTGGAAAACTTCGTTATAGTCTACAGTGGTATTATCCAGCATAGAAGTCAAGTACATGGCAATGGTTGAAGTTCTAAAGGAAGTTACTTGGCTACAAGGTCTGTTTAGTGAAGAAGTTTGCTCGAATTTGCATGTTTTGTGAGAGAATTACTACGCGCTTCGTTTCTCTTTGAAAAATCTAATCAAACTTTAACAGTTGAATCAGTTTTGGTGGCCTTTGAATTTTGATAGGCAATGCTACTGTAGGACTCGATGCTACATATTTGGGCCCCAGTTCCAAACTTTAGCAGCCCAAGGACATGAAAAGTCAAAGGACAAGTGTGACGACTGACGGGGAATATCCGAATACGAAAACAGCACGACAATAACGACATAAACCGATCGATGTTCGTTGAGCATTTGATTGTAGCACTAGCACCTCACTGCCTCAAACCACTGGCCATTTCTTTTCTCCAAGTTAAAAAATATAAATGGCGATTCTTTCTATTCCATTTTCTCTCCCAGACCTCAATGTTCGGCGATTCAACAGGTGAGCCTTTCCAATTTCTATCCACGGAAATTTCGAATCTTTTACTCGTCTCTTAAGATTTTGAAACTCCCAGTCCAGAAATTTCCGATTATTACATTCTTGTCTGAAATCCTGGATATACAGAACCTCTGGTATGGCATTTGCTAGTGCGAGCAAAGAAAGAGTTACTGTTGGTGTCCGAGTCACCGAAGGTGAAGGTAACTTGCCAAAGGTCGTACTTTCCTCTCCTCACGGTAGGTAAGTGTGTATATGTATGTATGTATGTATGTATGTGTAGACTGATAGATACAGAGGGTAAGGTTTTACTTTGTTGTGTAAAGTTATGAATTGACTGAATCGAGTTTTACTTACAAGTGAGGCGGAGATTTACTTGTTTGGAGGTTGTGTGACGTCTTGGAAGGTTGCTGGTGGGAAAGACCTCCTTTTTGTTAGGCCAGATGCTGTTTTCAACAAGAAAAAGCCCATCAGGTTTTAGAATTTTTATAAGATTTATCTTTTCTCTTCTGTTTGGTTGTTAAGGATGATACTGATAATCCCTTCACGTGGATAGTGGAGGTATTCCCCATTGTTTCCCACAGTTTGGACCTGGCCCTATTCAACAGGTATGGCAAATGACTCATCTTTTAGTGTTCGTTCTTGTGTTTTTGTTTGTCTCGGGGTGTTAATGATGGTTCATTTTGGTTGATTCTGATTCTGAGCTTTCAGTCAATTTTGTTGATATAATTTGTGGCTTCTCTGGGGTTTAACTTTTACTTCTTTAGATTTAGATAGGGCTTTGGTTTACGTTAGTGAAAGCCCTGCGCCAGTCATATATGAACAGTTTCTGTTATTTGAATGAAGGTACTTCTACTCTAATTACATTGTGCTTATCACGTTGAAAATTTTGTTTATACAAAACAGCATGGATTTGCAAGGAATATGGATTGGTCAGTTGCTGATTCTGAAAATGTTGATGGAAACCCTGTTGTGACTCTTGAGCTCAAGGATGGTCCTTATAGTCGTACCATGTGGAACTTCAGTTTTCAAGCTCTATACAAGGTAATCCATCACTTCCATAATGGTTTAGCAACTCTGGAGGTGACTTTCAAGTGATCTTGATGTGTAATTTATGGACTAAATTACAGCATATTCATCCATTTTCATTTTCTTTCTTCATATGTTCCTCTTTCAGGTTACTCTTGATGCAAAGAGCATCGCTACAGAACTAAGGATTACAAACACAGATAGCAAGCCATTTTCATTTACCACTGCTCTCCACACATACTTTCATGTGCGTTCGTTCCCTTGAAAAAAGTTGTACTAAATAATTCGTTCATGCATCTTACATGAAAATAACCTGTGGTTGTTCGTAAAATTTAGTTAGTTATGTCTTACATGGTCTAGATAGAAATTGAATTTGGTAAACTACATTTGTGATCATGCAGGCTTCAGTGGCTTCCGTATCTGTAAGAGGTTTGAAAGGTTGCAAAACTCTGAACAAAGATCCAGATCCTACCAACCCACTGGAGGGTAAGGAGGAAAGGTAAGTGATCTTTATCTCTCAGAACACATGTCTTCAAGTAGGGAATGCATGGTATATTATTTGAATTATAGATCATTTAGTAATTGGAAAAGATTCGTGCTTTCCATTCTGAGAGACGAATAATCTAGTAACAAATATTGATGAAAGACAAAAAAACACAAGATATTATTGTTCATAGCTTCTTGTCACTTGGAACTTTTTTTAGTATTGACAATTGATGAAGATATCATAAGTTTCATTTGACCTCGATCTCGTTTGTAAGCCAAAAATAACTACTCAGTCTATCATCAAAATTTGGAGATTGAAACTCAAACTAATAAGGGTCACAGCTTTACATGTTATTTCCATGTCAAAAACCCTTTTGTCTTGTGATTTAGAGTTTGTGTAAATGTTCTGAAATAGCAACAGCTTACTCATAAGCTGGAAACTTGACTATATTTTTGCAAAGATATATGCTAACACTTTCTAACTGTTGTGTTAACAACCCAGGGACGTGATCACCTTCCCAGGCTTTGTAGATTGTGTTTATCTTGATGCCCCTAATGAGTTGATACTTGATAATGGCTTGGGGGACGTCATAACAATCAAGAATACAAAGTACTTTCATTTGAACCACTTTTGATGTTTTTCCTAGATTTGGCTGATAATTCCGTCAATGTTGGTGATCGATATTCTTTACCCTTGCAGTTGGTCAGATGCTGTACTGTGGAACCCAAATCTTCAAATGGAAGCTTCTTACAAAGATTTTGTTTGTGTTGAAAATGCCAAGGTATTTAAATATTCAATCTATATGTTTAACTTGTTTATATTTCTTAGGGCCTGCTTTGTGTATTCTTGATTCATGTGTATTATTGTGCGGACATTACTAATGATAATTCAATCAACTAAATTGTTTTGTTGAACTTGCTCTAGTATCTAGAAAATTTGTAATATTCAACTTCCTCAGTTCGCAGCTTCCTGTCAAATATTTGTCACTGGTCATACTTTTAACAACTTGATTGTGTGTTTTCCATGCCTGCGACAGATTGGAAAAGTCCAGCTACAACCTGAGCAATCGTGGACAGCTACGCAGCATCTTAAAATTGCCTAAATTGTAGTACTTAGTACATGTAGATATAAAGAGATCAAAATAATTCTCTTTTGCCTTAATTTACGCTTTCACGTTGTAGAGATTACCAGTATATAACGAATCTCTCTGCGGCTTTATTTGTATTTGAAACATCCGATGGTCATAAATAACTTGAATTGTCAGTTCAGATTTTACCCTTTTTAGTGTGAAGAAAGTTTGAGATACATGGCCTAAATCTTCATGCTTTTATCCCCTCCAGTATATCAGAAATCATTAATCATTATCAACGAATGTAATGAAGCTTGGTGAAGAAAACCTTGAGTTCAGGTGTATAAGATGACCACAGGATTCTAATCCAGACAAGGACTAGGCGAAGAGTAAGAGTAGCTTGCCAAATACTCATTGGATGAAAACGCTGAAAGTAAAACCTCGTCACAAATGAATTCAAACAACAAAGATCACATATTAAAACTAAACCAAATACTACCAAGTGAAAGCCATTAAAATTGCAATTCTAGAAGTTGAAAGGCAAAAGAAAAGAAGAAAGTGAATTTACAGTTGTAGGACCGTTCAGAAGTAGTTCATTTGATGGCTCGTCAAGTAAATCTCTCGTATTGCTTTCCATCAAGAAACCAACATTGAGATGATGCAAACCAAAAGTATGATGGAAATAACAGCCCACAACCAGTACAACCATGCCTTCTTCTTCTTATTCATCTGGTTGACATAGTAAATACTATTTGTTCCACCAGAGATGAAGTTACCTGCATTGGCTACATTATCTTCAATATCATCAATCTTCTCGCCTTGTGTCTCCACAAGAACAGCCATGTCAAGAAAGACCTGATGCAGCTTTTGTAAGCTTCTTTGTATGTCCATCACCGCCTCATGCCTCTCTTTGCTTTTAGAATCCACCTCCTTTTTCACTGGCAAAGTCTGAATTCCCCCACCTCCAGAAATCATCTTTTCGATCATATCCTCACTCGGCTCTTCTCCGGTCACATTGTAATACCTTCTTTTCAGATCAATTTTAAAATCAGTCACAATCTTCTCTCTCAAAACCTGGAATTCATTCATCAACTCTCTAAGTTTAACTCTCATGCCACTTGTGACTGATGTTCTTGTTCTGTCAATATGACTCCCTTCCCTATACAATTCAGAGATTTTGCGATTGGAGATATTGGATCGGTCAAGCGATTCTAGCCTTGCCTTGACAACCCTGGCCTTTCTGAGGACTGCTACTATGTCTGATTCTATTTGGTCTCTCAACCCACGTAGTACTTTAGCACTGTGAACAGACTTGGTCTCTTCATTAAGTGTTTGAAGATTAAACAAGAGATTGGTGATTTCTTCCATTTCAAGCTTGATCCCGTTGGCTTCTTGGAAGAACTGTTCGAGGTTTGGATAGTCGGTGGGGTTGAGTCTGCCGGATTCAACGTCCGGTTCCATTTCAAGATCCTTCTGGGCCTGTTTCTTTAATTCCACATAACTTAAGAATGATTGTGTCATAAGATCATTCATCTTTGCAAAAGTTCTGCAAATTCCACCTGCCAGAAATGAAATGATGGTAACCAACTTAGGAAAAACTGAACTTGATATCGATCAGAAACAAAGCATGAATCTTAAAAGGCCAATGAAACTGTAAAAGAGAATGAGAAGTACCCACAAAAGAGATTCAAGATTTTGATCAACTATACTCAAGATGCTTGAGGTTGTCTACGGTTCCCCTGTTGGAAAGAATGCATAATCATTCACGTATAGTTAGAAAACAATCACTTTAAGATACAGAAGTAACTCTACAAGAATACTAAATTAAAAGGAACAATATGAAAGAGTTCGTTCTTTGAAGTTGGGTGTTGGATATAGGAAAGGAGTTCCGAAAACCTACAAGAAACCATGAAAATGGAAGAGGAAAACAGAAGATGGGTTCTCTATTAAGTTAAAACCTTGGAGTACGCAATGTGCCTTCCTTTTCCGCAAGAGAACCTGTCGAGAAGCCTCTGATCCTCTCTTTCACTCTCTGGTTTTCGAACGTGGGAAATATGTAAGACAAAAGAATATGTTATGTAGTTATAGGAGTTGTGAAACGCTTGCAGATCAGAAACCGAACCCACTAGTTGAGGTCAGTCAAGGCCTTTATCATCATTTGAATTCGAATATATTCCGAATTATATTACGTAGCCGTTACATAGTCTCCCCAATGGTAATAGGTTCCATAGATGACGAGCTCCACTGTACATGATTTTATGGAGTCTGAATCCTCTGTTTAATATTATGGTGTCTTAATCTGTCTCATGAATCTAAACCATTTATTTATGTAGGTCTTGCGTGGGTTCCGCATAAATAAATACAGGACCCGTATAAATGAATGACTAAAATTTTTATGACTGAAATTTATAAAACAAAATAAAACACCAATGAACAAAAAGATTCTGTCCCGATTTCACGTACTAGTTGTGCTACCAAATGGCATCGCTGCTCTCTCAGTGCTAACAAAGGTCATTTCTCTCTAGGAAAAACAATATTTTCACTCCTTCAATTTAATTTAGTCTACAATTTTTAAAATTTATAATTCAAATTTTGAACTTTGTTAATCAATTTATGTCAAAATTTATTCTAATATATTTAGGAAAAAATATCACATATATAGCATCAATAAAATTTTAACTGGATAGTAAAATATAATTTTCATAAAAAAAACATTAATTCTATTAAGAATATTAACTAAAGTCTTTGTATAGAACATTAATTCTATTAAGAGTAGTGCAAGCGTTGGGTGTTTCGTGTAAAGCCAGGATCTTCTGTCTATTTTACTCTATTCTTATTCTGTCCCATGAATCTCAGTCATTCATTTATATGAGTCTCGCGCGGGTTATGTATAAATGAATGTCTGAGATTCATAAAACAGGATAAAATGGACAAAGAATCTCGTACCATTTCGTGTTTGGGTTGAACTTCATAGACGAGACAGAGTAATGCAGTGGAGAAGGCATGCATTTTGAAGCATAATTATTTTATCTTCCATAAACAGATAACGTCATATGTGCCCGAAATATGTACAGATATATAAAGAAGAAGGCTTTAAAATACATTTCAGTGTACAAAAACTTTTGTGCATCGGGACAACATGAATGCACTACAAATTTGAAGCAATCATATAATTTTATAGACATGCAAGTGTTGTTCAGTAAATTTGTTCTTTAATACACACTCACATATTTGTTTAAGTATTTTCATACTTTAGCCTATAAAATTGACTACTTCTTTAATAAGAAAAAACATGACGTATGTTAATCTTTTTACGCTCTATTAATGTCCATTCTTAATAAAGCAATGAGTTAGAATAATTTAAGGATAATACATAAATGCAATATGAATCTTATAATTATAATCTTATTATAATTTTATTTGTAATGTATAATTATCATATGAACTTTATCATATACATCTAAAAATGTACGAGATAAAAAATATCTTTAAATTATTAAACTACAAATAATCGATCGGCTATATATGGGACATAAACTAACTGGAAGATTAATAATATGAAAGATATCAAAGAATGTTTATTTTCTAATGACCTCCTTGAAAAAATAATTACATGGTAGGTTTAGTGAAAGTAAATCTGAAAGTTTAGTTGTCGGAGGAAAAATCAGCGAAATGAGTTTTAAAACTTTAAAATGACGACCTTAGTCAAAATATAAAAATATGAATTTTATTTATAGCTATAGTAAGAAAATAAGGCACATTAATGCTATTTATTATAACTTAAAGGATAAAAATAAAAGTGATGATAACAAATCATTTAAAGGCAGAAAAGGAATCTTCATAAGATATTCTCTTAACACAAAGACAATGTTAAGATTTCATCATTATTGAAATTTGGATATTATCGATGATTAAAAATTTTAACCAGCTCTACTTGTTCAACTGTAGAATTTTTAAACTGTCTAGCTTTTCGATTTAGTTCTTAACTTTTCAATTCGATTTACTTTAATAACTCTTAACAAAAAATTAGAAGAAAAAATGTATATGAAACATCATACAGGTTTCAATATAACAAGTTAAGAACATAAAGTATGTCAATTATTAAAATCAATTTATAACTTGACACGATCTTCAAGACAATAGTACATTGGTGTTCATAATGTAATTATTATATGATTTTTCACATAAGTGATGAAGACCATTGTATATACATTAAAAGATCCAAAGATAAGTTTATGATTTTATCTTTTTATATAAATGATCTTGTGATTGCTTGTAATGGCTATAAGTTTATTAAGTAAAAAACTAGTTCTCATCTGAATATGAAATAAAAGACATGAGTGAAGTTACATACAATCTTGGAGTAATGAATTCAAGAGATTTTTCAAAGAGATCATTGTCTCTTTCAGAAGAGGGATATATAATTTCATATGTAAGATTGCAAGTCAATTGATAATCTTATTATTAAAGGTAAAGGTCTTAGTTAAAAGTTTTTTTTTTCAAAAACACCACAAGAAACGGAAAAATAAAGAATGTTTCCTATTCTAATATAGATGGAAATCTTATATATGCAATGATATATATAGGACCAAATATTTTCTACAATGTTAGAATAGTGAGCATATATTAGTTAAACTTGGGTTAAACATACTGCAGTAAAGAGAATATTAAGGTATCTAAATTAATTACACATTGTATTATCAAAGTAATGACATACACATGAAAGGTTATATGGATGTAAATTAGGGAAGAGATTAAGTGAGAGAAAATCTACCTCCATATTTGTTTTTTACTTAATAATGATGCAATATCATGAAAATTTCATTTTGGAATGTCAAAGCAATTATACTACATGCCCTTAATCACCTCATTCCTTATTGATTTCTCATTTAATCGATCTAATTCCGTATTGCTTTATCCACAAAAGAAGCTAAATTTATAATATTTTCAGCTACATTATAAGAAGTTGGTTGTCTTCGACGGTTCTTAGTTCATTTGAAACACTAAAATTGAAACAAATCAAGTATTAATCAACTATATTAGTTGAGCAACAATAGCTTATGCAAAATATTCCAAATTTCATTGCAAAACCAAACATATAAATACCAAATATAATTATGCAAAAGATTTAGTTACACGGGGGTTTTATAATTCGCAAGCTTAAAATATCTAACTATATGTTATATAGTGGTAGTCTCAATAATATATCAAAGTATACATATATTCGGTAAGTCATTAATATTACGTAGATATTGACACATTATTAATGAATATTTCTTAATGTATGTTCATTCATTATATTATCATGTCTAATTGCATAATATATGTTGACATTGTTTATTATATAATAAGCATGTAACACTTAATTCAAAGTATGTTTTCTCTGTGTGAAGTATTTTGGACATGATTTAAAAAGTGTATCATACAACTAAGAGATTAAACCTTTTACATAGGCAATCACCTCAAGTATTTGTAATAAACAGAGATTAGATAAGTTTGAAGTTTATTATCAAGGTTATAATTGATGGATTGCCTCAAGTATTTGATATAATTTTATCATAATTGTGGACTAGCTTAATAAAAACCCCGATTAATTAGATGTCAATGGTAATTCTCTCTTTAACGTGTCATTGAGCTTGTGTTCATGGGCCTGCTATGATGGGTAGGTTTGGCCCATGTATTATAAATCACAAGAGGCCCTACTGCTAGCCAACCTTTAAATACAGTCGTCCCATTGAAAACTGTATGTGCTTTTGCTGATTAAAGTTCGGAATAGCAATAGTAAATCCTCTGCGTCTCTGTTGCTCCGTTTCACAGAATATTACAATAGATTCAATGTTTTCCCAATTTCTAGGTATTTATCCATCCAATTATTGAATATAATATGTTGCAATTCTAGGGTTAATTACTTGTGTTGATTAATTATGCAATTAATTTGAAATCTTGTATTAATATTTTCTTTCAATTGGTATCAGAGCCAATTAACCCTAATTGTGACTACTGATTTTTGTGTAATTTTTGTGTAATTTTTAGGATATTATTTCATGAAATTTGGGGTTTCGATTTTTGTTCATTGTGTTTTTATGAAATCGGTTTTGATGTTGTTGCCATGTTTCGGTTTGGTGTTAAAGCATGTGGTAGGTTGTTCAATTTGCTGTTGTATATTGTAAACATCAAGAACTCGAAGAATTGAACCATTAACGTTTTCTTTCGATTTTTTCGGTTTTTTTAGTAGTCTTTTTCGTAAAATTAATTGAGGGTTTTGATAGATCTTTAAATTCTGAATCTATTGACACAAATTTCGTTGAAAACGGATAAAAATTGAAGGAGTTCTAATGATTTTTTCTAACCGGGTCGCGAATCGAATCGGACGACTCGGATACCAGGCTGTCGGGCGAAGAAGATGACTACCAACCCCGTTGGGCCTCGCCCACGCACACTGGTGGCGCGTGTGGGTGCGTGGGGATTCCTCCGGTAGCCGTTTTTTCCCAAATTTTTCCTACTTGCTCCACTTGCCCAGTACTATTTTATGGTAATTTTCTGAAATTTTTGGAATGATAGAATTTTTATTTTTATTTTTCCCAAATTTTAAAATTAATAAAAATATAGTGTACTCTTCAAATTTTTTCTTGAAAATTTTTGTACTTATTCCTAGTATTATTTGGGCTTGTGGGGTCTTGTACTCTCAGTGTTATGTAATTATGCACCAAAATTAATTTTAGATGTCGTTTATGCATATAATGTTATATTATATGATTTCTATGGTTAATTTTGCAATTGTGGTGCTAATTGAATCTA
>JAOQMR010000213.1:7345718-7358434 GCA_027563865.1 Erythroxylum pelleterianum
TAATCAATAAGCAATAACAAACGTAATTCGTCCTAACTTCCTTTACTATTCTAACCCCTAATTTGGGGCGTTACAAACAGAGTTTGAAAAACTTTATTTACATATCAAAGCCACACCATTGGCTTATTACAAAATACAAAATAGCAAATTTGAAGCAATTTCCTTAAGCTCTTGATCACTTGATGTCTTAGCTATTACCTGAAGATGGGACAGAAAAGGAGTGAGCTTGAAGGCTCGTGGATAACAAGTTTATAATCGAGAAACAAGCAAAAACCCTTTATAAAACTCATTGTCATTGAACCTTTTTCATAACCATAGTAATTCCGCATTTAAAAATCATAAAACACATTTTCCATGAAATTCTCAATTTGTCAAACAATTCACAATAGTATAAATCATGTATGCATCAATCTTGTCAAATATATCATGAGCACATAAGCACATCAGAATGGTTCGGGTGAATCCAAAAATAGAACGTATTACACATTTCCACTTAAGGGTCCTGTGTAGCCGTGAACTTATGGGAGTCCATGAAGGAGCTCTATGCCACTAACGGGCAGGTGGATGAAACCTTTAACTTAGTCAAAGTGCACTTGACTTAACTTAGGGAACCACCACAAACTCACATAACATGTATTTCATGACTTGCAAACTTGTTGCCCAAAATGACACATTTTTGAACTTGATTTCATAAACTTGAGATATTACGAAAACCATTTTCGAAAACATGATTTCATAAACATGTATCTTTTCCAAAAAGAATCATTTTCAAAGTCTTTTCGTAAATTATCAACACAATTCATGTAGCAAACATATAACAATTTCTCATTTCATTAAAGAAGTAATAAATGCAACACTTATGATGCAATTTAAAATCATTAAACTTTCTTGATTCAAAGAAAGCGTTAGTGGCTTATTTACTCTATTATAAGCATGTACCCACCTTGATTTCCTTGCTTAAAGACTTTCTCAAAATGTCTCTTCTCTTGTTCCTCTTGCCTCTTGCCTCTTTTGATCCCTTTATACAATAACAAAAATTTCACTTAAAGGAGTTTTCAATTGAAAGTCCCACAAAGGACAAACACTAAAATTTGTTCTAGAATACTTACACCCATGCATTTTCTAAACTTCATGAACTAAAATCCTTCTAAAAATCCAAAAGATTCAAAATGACCTTACCTTCATTCTTCACCAAATGAAAGGATCTTTGGTTCAAAGGGAAGCTCTTTTCTTCCTCTACCTTTTTCTCTTCTTGAACAACCTCAAAATTTCTCTTGAAGGCTAACACAATTGAAACCCTAGCTTGTTTTCTCTTCTTTCTCTCCTTCTCTTTTTCTCTTCGTATTTCTCTCTCCTTTTCATGACACTCTCTCTTTTTCTCTTCAATTTTCGTTCTTCTCTCTTCTTAAAATTCAAGACCACACTTCTTCTTCCAATTATGCTCTTAATGATTGAGAATTGTCTAATTTGCCCTTCTATTTATGCCTTATGTCTTTTATGCTTAATTATCTCGCCAAAAACACCCTTGAACATTTCTATAACCTTAACACTTTGATTCAAAAAAAGTTCCCCTTGTCTTAAGTTTCTAATGACACCAAAATCATTCAATTTGGTTCAGAAATATGAAAGTATTACCACAAACAATTTCAGACTATTATTAAACTGAAACAGTACACTATTCTCAACTTCCATCCAGAATTTGAAAGTCTTAGGGATTAAATTATAATTCACTTCCTTCAGACAATTTGTAGCTCTATATATCTAGTTTATTTTGAAATAAAAATCATCTCATTTAGAGTTCTACAGTCAAGATATCATCAAAATATTGAAGCACGTTCAGTAAAATATCCAATTCATACTTTTCCAATCCGTACCCTTATTTTGATTCAAATAATCTTTTTCGAATCAATACCAAAAGCTATAACCTTGCATGGAGACGTAAAAGGAAATGTGTTAGGAGTCTATTGGTCCAAGATTCACTTCAATTGAAGGTCGGATAACAAGGTTATGGGGGCATAACTTTCAATAGAAATGTGGATCAAGATTATTCTTAGACGGTTTGAAAGAAGACTTCAAAATCTACAACGTTTATGAAGACCTAGAAGACAAATTCAATCATATACAGGGCCAAAAATAGGAATAGACGATATGACATCACTTATAGACGATGTGATATCATCAGATGATACAGAATTGGAAAAATTGCTATAACTTTCCCTACAGATATCGGATTAATGTGTTCTTTGATGGTTTGAAAGAGGACTTCAAGATCTACAATTTTTTTGAAGACCTCGGAGATAATTTCTATCATCTGAAGGGTCAAAAATGGACCAGACGATAACATCAGACGAATAGTACACAGAAGAAGAAGTTTCGGTCACATAAGCAAAAAGTAGACGATAGCATGAAGCAAACAAATCACAAAGCAGACGAAGCAAAAGGTAGACGATAGCATGAAGCAGAATAAAAAAGAAGACGAATGCAAGAAGCAGACTAATCAAAGTCAACTTAAGACGATGTAACTCTTAAGACGAATGGAGTCAACTTAAGACAGAGCAAAGTCAACTTAAGACGATGCAACGCTTGAGATGAATGACGTCATTGCAGACGATATGACGTCATCACAAATGAAGCGTCTTTACAGATGAATACTCTTCACAGATGATATGACGTCATCACAGATGAAGCGTCTTTACAGACAATACCACTTGATACTCCTAAGCATCTCCTAAGGTCCTACACCGAGTTCTCGACTTCATAACAAATTTTGAGATTCTTACAGACATAATTTAAATTTGCTGTCTTCATAAGAAATGTAGCCATATGTATCTAGCTTAATCCAAATCAACAATTATCTCGTTTGGATAACTAGAGAAAAACATAAACACTAAAATCGGACATACACATATATACATATTCTTCACCATCTTACTACACAAATTCAACTTCATTTTTACTTTCATTTTACTTCTAACTTTCACCCTAGTTCTTTCCATTTCATAATCTCTTATCCTCCAAAAACACCAGAGCAAATAATGAATCTATCCATATTTCTCATTCACTACTTTACTCTTGTCTATCATTTCTCATTCAAAAATTTTCATTCATTTGTTTTTTACTCATGACTAATCACCAAAAATTTTCATTTAATTGTTCTAATATGCTAAGAAAAGTTCGAGGTCCAACATGAAGCTACAACAATTTTATAGTATTTCGCGCCCACTTTGAATTTCTAGCTAACTAGGTGCTTCTAAAAAAAGTAAGGTAAAGAAAATGAAATTTAATTACAATTTACAACCACTACAAAAACAAAAACAGGAGTTATAATTGTCACTTAGTTCTCAAATTTGCATTAAGTAGAGAGGTGACATTGTTTCCTACCATTGTCGCTCGTATCTAGTTCACAATATTCTCAGCTAAGTGGTACTTGTCAAGCTCCTTTTGCTGGTCGATTCGACAGTTGTGTTCTTTCTATATCATGTATATGGAAGTGATGAATGTCAATTTATGAAGTACTGCATTCTCTTTGTTTGGTTTGGAGAAGTTGATGAATAGATTCAAGGTCTGCTCCCACTCAAAGGAAGGTTCATCGCATCCACCATTTATTGTATCCTACTCCATATGGCTTCAGTGTATTCACAACCAAAAAATAGGTGATCACGATTGTCATTCTCATTACAACATAATACACATGAAGTTTTAGTCGACCGAAACCACCTGCATTTTGTTCGGAGTCTATTTTTGATAGCTAAACAAGTAATAAAGGAAGCTTTTGGGTTTAAGGAATTTTTCCAAATAAGGGTGTACCATGGGACTTCCATCGTAACATCACTGAATATCCTATAACAGGATTGATTTGTGAAAAGCCCTTGTTGGTTTGCGATAAGGTTGTATACTATTGGATCTCAAACCCTGCATGTTAGTGAAATTTCTACTAAATTATTGTCGTTATATTTTTTAATAATATATTTATTTAAGAGTAATTATTAAACAATCTTAGAATTTTACTCAATTTTATAATAATAGTTCAAAAGTTAAAATGCTGAAACTTTAAATTTTCGTAAAAATAATATATCATTAGATCCCCTGTTATACTTCTCCCTTATGAAAGAAGTAGCCGATCTCATAGACTAAAATATGAAAAATACTTAAACAAACATCTAGGTGCTTGTTAGAGAATAAGTTCACTGATAAAAATTCTATTTGAAACATTACTTGTACATCTGTGAAAATTCTCAGTTTGATGAGATTACTTAACTTGAGATCACCAAAATATCTCATATAGGAATTGTTATGTTTTGATATTACTTATGACATATTCTAGTTAAAAGTAACTTAGTGGGTAATCGTTGGATTTAGTATGAACTACATGAAGGTCTCATATAGGGATTGTTATGTTTTGATATTACTTATGACATATTCTAGTTAAAAGTAACTTAGTAGGTAATCATTGGATTTAGTATGAACTATATGAAGATAATTGAGTGATCACTATAGGATTCATCACCCTAAAGTGATTACGAAGAATGTTCTGATGTTCATGTTTAATATTGACTTGAAAAAATTCTTAGACCAAGGTGGAATGACATTTTGTACAATAGTTTACAAATGTAAAATGTCAATAATAGAATCAAATACTACTGGTAGAGAACTAATATGATCGAACTCAAATAGTGTAGACACTAATTCTATATTATATGTATAATTGGAATATTACATGATGAAATGATGACTTATATAGAAAATGATAGCAGGATTAGTAAACATCATTTTGACACTCCTAAATATTTGAGTTGTCATAAAAAATTGCTAGATGCGAATCTTAATCTATAGATATCAATTATTTAATCAAAGAATTAAAGATAAATTAAAGGAGTTTAATTTATTTAATCTTAAATATAATTTAGGGTTATAATTTACATTCATTAATAAAGATTTAAAGGCCCAATGGATTACACAAAGAATGTGTTGAAGAGAGAAAATGTGTTTTAATAAATTTGGACTTGATTATAAAGTTTCAGAAACTTTGTTAATAAAATATGAGATATTAAATAAATAATGATCAATAACATATATTATATTTTATTTGGAAAAAATTGGTATTTAATTACAGTTAATTGTAATTCTAATTAAAGTTTAATTAAAATTAAAGAACTTATTATAAACTGACTTAAATAAACTTCAAGGAAGGTAGCACTTTTTATCTAACTCTCTCTACAATAATTATAGAGTTTTCTTAACATGTTCTATCGATACCATTAGAAGTTGAACAAGTTTGAGGTTATAGTAGTTGAGGCAAACTAGTTTCAAAAATAATTCGAAGAAAACAATAAGAAAGTTAAGATAAACGTGATTAGTTACATCAACAACATTAATAAGATGTTTAATGGCTAGTTACTTTTTTAGAAAAAAATTGAAAGTTAGAGCGTTTTAGCATCACTTTTAAATTGAGTAAAGTTAAGAATTTGTTATAATTTACCCTCATTTTACTATATAATATTCTAGTTAGATATAAAGTATATATTTAGTGTCTATTATATTTAAGTTTAATTATATTATTTCTCAATAAACAGTAATTAATTTTTTATTACTTTTGTTTAGAATTGTTTTGGAAGTATCTTTCTAATTTGATTAACAGTTTTTAAAGTAATATTAATCAAGAATAATAGAGTATTCTCTTTAATTATTTTAATGTGATAATTTTATATTAATTACCTAACTACCAAAGACTACTGCAGTACTTAAGATAATTCTTAAGCAACATTAAAATATAACAATTTCTATATAAATACTATTAAAATTTTAAATAAAATTATAATATATACAATCACAACTATTAAATTTTTTATAGATACATAAATGACATTTCATATGAAAATGTCATGTCAAAGTAATTAAATAAACTTATTATCTAACAAGCCTCACACATTTATTTAAATGTTTCAATATTTTAGTTCATGAAAAAGATTATTTTTTAAGTAAAATTATAGAATATGCTAATTTTTTCTCTTATTAATGTCTAATATTAAAAAATAAAATATTTTTGATTTAAAATAGGCCATAATTATACAACTAGGATTGGACATAACACCAAAAATTACTGGTCATGAAATTTGGTAAAATCCTGGTTCTTGATGGGATCCCCAAGTTGGTGAAAGCTTAAAATATTTTTCTAATTAAACGTGAATGGCTTTATTCTTTTATGTGACACGTCTTCTTTTAGAAAAACAAGGACCGATTGGCTTTCTGCATCAATTAATCAGTTTCCAAATCACGCAGAAAATTATACAGAACAAATTAAAAAATTGAAAAATGAAAGTGGACTGGGACTTCTGAGTTCTACGAACAACAAATTTTTTTTTGGGTACAAAGGGAGAAAAACATAAAGGTTACATAACAAGTTTGGAAAAGCAGGTCCGAAATATCCTTGTCAAGGAGGCGTTGGCACCCAGGAGGTGTAGAATCAAAAAAAGGTAAGACCGATAGTAAAATGATCTACATGAGCCGCAAGCCAATCAGCACATCTGTTACTCTTTCAGTAAACGTGCTGATGAACATCAGTCCAGTTGCGCATGAGAAGTTCATGGACACCCGTGACAATGGGGTTGAGCGCCTGAGAATGATGAACCGAGGATGAGATGAGCTGGTGCACCGCGAGAGAATCCAGCTCCAATTCTACCCGGCGCAAGCCTAGGTCCCTGGCTAACGTAAGCCTGGTATAAATTTTCCATAGTTCAGCTAACATCGTATCGCACCAACCGAGGTTCTGGAACGATTATTAAAATATGCAGCTCACGGGGGACACCAACTGTTAACAAAGTGTGACACTTCCAAGACACCGTCACATATGCCTAGACTCAACCAACGAACCTTGAAAAAAGCTACGAATAAGGGTTGTTACGTGTTTATGTAAGATAAATCTCTTAAACAAAAGATAAAATAGTTTGTATATCTTACATACGTACATTGGCGTAATTTCGGAGTGTTTCAGAAAGAATGCGATATTTTCTAGATGTCTTTGGGTGAATACAGGAGGAGACATACTGTAAGTATGTTCTTTTTTAAAATAGAAAATAATAGACCTTGTCAATGTAGGTGTCTTTGGAATAGATGTGTTTCCGTAGAAGATATAGTTTAAAACACATTCATATCATAGACCGTGTCTAAGTATGTTATGTTCTTTTACTTTTCCAAAAAAAGATTTAATACATCTATAATTAAAGTTATTTTCTGATATAATTAGAAGAAGACATGTCAATTAAGTCCACCTTCTTTACCAAATATCTGGTGAATTCAAGTTCATAGAACTTGACGACAAATAGTTTGTCTTATCAGAAATCGTTTTGTTTTGTGTACTAGATTGAAGTGAAGCTATATCTCATATAAATAAAACGTCTAAAAAAGAAACATTCTACCTTATTTGACGACTATTACAGATTTCAACTAATTTTCGCTAATCACAGTAATTATGCTTAGTGAAAAGTATGGTATAGAGCCACCGCCATACCCCATCACGAGGGATTTTGCCTTTGAAAGAGGCTTTACCGTGATCGACCATGATGTTAGGGAGATACATTGGGGGCCAAAAAATCAGCTAGTCATTTGGTTGTTACTTCGTAAGGCCGACAAATCGCATCAACACAAGGAAATGGACATAATAAAATTTTAAAAAAAATCCAGTTTACTGTGTAAAGATCGTGAAGCAAAACCAAAAGTTAAAGGTTTGTCAAGTAAAACCAGATTCTCTGTCCAGTTTTACTCTATCTTATTCTGTCTCATATAATCTCAGCCATTTATTTTGTGGGACCCACGTGGGCTTCATACGAACCCCACATAAATAAATGTCTGAGATTTATTGGACACAATAAGACACCATAATATTGGACAGGGGATCTAGACTCTTGCCAAGTAGCCCCCGCGAGCGTTAGGCTTCTGTAGATACCAGGGACACTTGTGAGCAAGTGCATAAATTCCAAGGATGTGAGCATTTGAAATCAACTTATGTTTCTTTTCTATGACCCTCTTGGGTGACTTGATTCCATCTAATTGGCATTTTCAGGTTTCTGACTCTCTTGGGGAACTTCATTTTTTAAGGTTTGGACCAACATACAATTTCCTAAGAACAGGTAATCTATTCCCAACCTTAATCATGAACCTCAACGACTGACAAAAGGCAGCGCGTTAATTGCAGAGCTCGAGAAAAAAACTTAGTTGGCTCCAACTAGAATTTTCGATTTTGAGTCTTATATGGAAGCGGATCAAGGAATTGAGTCTTATTTCTAATACAGGTACAATATTCGCGGAAGCATTTGACTGGCTTCTAAAGATGAACTATACTCCTAAATATAACAAGTACCTATATATCATTGCCTTCACCTACTCCATCAAGGAGATTTGGCAAGAGAAATAATAAAAGATTTCATAATACTACTCGTACTAGAAAGGAGGTTTTCAACTCTTTGACTAGTAAAATCTGAGAGAAAATTCTCTATTCTACTAAGTCAGAAACGTTATGACTTAATGTAGCCTCACCATGGAAAATTAATTATTAATATAGAGCAGCAGCAAAATAAAGATGGAAGAATAAAGGTACCTATGAAGCCTGAAAAGTTTTGACAAAAAAGGCTTAGCCAATACAAAAGATAGAAAGAGAGAGCATCGAGAGAGAAGAAAAGAATTCTGGAAATTTTATTTCTAAAATTGATCTTCTCCCTATTACATCATTTTCTTTTATAATACAAATGTAACAAATTATGTTTTTGAGAATATCGCAAATGTGTAGCTGTGAGCTTGCCACCTCACAGGTTCTAAAAGAATTCACACAACTTGCACAATAGATTTCCTTGGAGAGTAATTCCGGTGTTGAAGAGTCTATAGAATAATGTTGGACTTTCATTTGAAATATTCCTGTGGTTGCTTGTGTACGTCACTGTTGAGTAGACTTGTATCTGTAACATCCCCCCTCAAATTGAACTGAGGTGAAAACCTTAGATTCAATTTGATACAAAAGTGATTGAAAAGTTGTTGTGGTAGCGACTCTATGAATATATCGGCAATTTGGTCGGTTGATGGCACATATCTGGGTTGGATTACTCCTGTCAAAACCTTTTCTCGAACAAAGTGAACATCAAGCTCGATGTGCTTTGTGCAAGCATGAAAAATGGGGTTTAAGGCTAGTGATATAGCACTCATATTGTCACACCAGAGTACAGTTGGGAGGGTAATGGGAACACCTAGTTCAGAAAATAGATTTTTCAGCCATAAAACTTCAGTAGTAGCAGCAACCATTGAGCGGTACTCCGCCTTGATGCTTGACCTAGCTACAACAGTTTGTTTCTTTGAGCTCCAAGTGATTAAATTGGAAACTAGAAATAGGCAATATCTAGTGGTACTTCGTCTGTCATTTGGGCAGCTAGCCCAATTAGAGTCACTATAAAGAGAAAGGTTGAGAGTGGACTTTGTGAATATTAGGCCAAGATGCATAGTTCCTTTGAGATAACGAAGAATGTGTTTGCAAGCAGCCTAGTGGGCATGTGTAGGATGGACAAGGAACTAGCTGAGACGATTGATTGAAAAGGCAATATCTGGTCTAGTGTGGACAAGATATTGTAGAGAACCTATGGTACTTCTGAAAAGAGTGGGATCTTTAAAAATAGGAGAGTATGATTGGGTAAGCTTTGAGCTACTACTAATAGGGGTAGGACTGGGTTTACAGTTCTCCATATGTGTCTTTTTGAGAATGTCCAGGATATATTTAGATTGGCAGAGGTATAGTCCAGTGGAATCTCTATAGGCTTCAAAGCCTAAAAAACAGTGGATGTCCCCAAGATATTTAAGTGCAAACGTTGAGTTTAGTCTGGAAATGAGATTGGCTATGTAAGATGTAGCATTTCCAGTGATGAGAATGTCATCTACGTATACCAAAAAGTAATAGTCTCTGCCGTTTTGTGTATGTAAAGACTAGCATCAGAAACATAGTTTAGGAAGCCCCATGATAGAAGCGCTTGCTGCAGTTTATGGAACCAAGATCTCGGGACTTGTTTGAGCCCATAAATAGTTTTGTTTAGGCGGCAAACATAGTGGGGATATCTGGGGTCAGAGAATTGGGGAGGTTGGGACATGTAACAGCCTCAATTAGGTCCCCATTAAGGAAGGCGTTGTTAACATCAACCTGCCTGATGGACCAATTATAATAAACAGCTAAAGAAAGGATAATGCGAAGAGTAGAGGCTTTGATAACTAGGCTAAAGTTTTTGTCAAAGTCAAAGCCAGGGGTTTGATGAAACCCCTTGGCAACAAGGCGAGCTTTATATTTGAGAATTGTGCCATCTAGTTTGTGTTTAATGCAAAAGACCCATTTAGAACCGATCACATTATAGCTAGGAGGAGGAACAAATATCTAGGTGTTGTTGGTGTGAAGGGCAGTGAGCTCATCTTGCATTGCAGTAAGCCATTTTGGGTCAGAAATGGCTTGTTTGAAAGTGGTGGGTTTTGTATTTGCGATTGCCATGTAAAATTTAGGTTTAAAGATGCCAAATTGGGATCTAGTTGTCATGTTATAGGTTCTGTGCATGGGATGTGGCTCATGTTGAGGGTGAGATATTGGAGAAGATGAGGTAGGTTCAGTAGTAGCTAATGGATAGGAACTTTGTGTAATTTATAGTTTGGTTATTTTGAGGTATGCTGGTAGGGAAAGTCTGTATATGTTTGGTGACTGGCAGTAGTGTAGTAATGGGTGAAGAACGCATGTAAGGAGAAGAAAAATTAGAGGAAGAAGAGAATAGTTCAAAGTAAGGAAATTGTACCTCATTGAAAATCGCATGCCTGGTGATGAAGACTCGTCTTGTTTTGTCCGTGCACTTATACCCTTTGTGATTTGAACTGATGCTTAAGTATAGGCACTTTTGTGAGTGGAAGTCAAATTTGTGAGATGAGTAAGGCCGTAAATAAGGGAACACTGAGCACCCATAAACTTTCAGAAAGCTGTAGTCAGGAGTTCTGTGAAATAGTTTCTCAGAAGGTGAAATAAAGTTCGAAGCTGATGATGGGGTGAGATTCTGTAGATGAGTTGCATACTCAAAGGCCTCTTGCCAAAACTTGAGAGGAAGATGAGCATGAGCTAGCATGGTTAAACCTACCTCAATTATTGCTTTGTGCTTTCTCTCAGGGACCCTATTCTGTTGATGGGTGTATGGGCAGGAAAATTTAGTCTAAATGCCTTGTAGAGTTAGTGTTTTTTGCAAACTTAGATATTTTTCACCCATGTATGTTTGAAAACATTTGATCTTAAGATCCAACAAATTCTCAACCTGTAACTTAAATCTAATAAATGGATCAGATAGGTCAGATTTCAGTTTTAGAGGAAAAATCCATGAGAACCTACTAAAGGCATCAATGTATGTAACATAGTATCTGGACCCTATAAATGAAATGTATGGGGCTGGTCCCCATATATCCAAATATATGAGTTCAAGAGGTTTAGTAACTGAGATTTTTAATGGAGTGAATGGTAACTGGTGCATTTTCCCAATCTTACATGAGACACAAAAATCTAATTGAGAATTGATATTAAAGGGATACAATTTGCGTAAAATAAGATTGAGAACTCTTGAATTTGGGTGTCCTAAACGGGCATGCCATATATTGGGATCATGAGTTACAGTAGGAGCTAAATGACACTTGTTTGTATTGAACAAAGGAGTGGGAAGTATGCCATAAATGACTCTTTGATTTGTGTATGAGTTTGGTGAGGTTGATCGACGAGAGAGGTCTAAATTGACTTGGTATAATCCATCTTTAAAGTATCCTTGAAGAACTACTTGCATGGTTCTCAAATCCTTAAACACACAATAGGCATCAAAAAATTCAACATAAGTGTTATTATCCTTAGTAAATCGAGAAACACTAAGAAGATTTTTTGCAATTGAAGGAACACAGAGGATCTTAGTCAAACATAAAATAGAGAAGGGTAGAGAGGGAGAGGATAAGTGGGTACTGCCTATATGAGAGATTTTTAACTTCGAACCATTACCAACCAAAAGAGTGTCTGTACCTTGATACTCACTATGCAGGGAGAGATTGATTAGATCAGAGGTTATGAAGTTGGTAGCACCACTATCTATGTACCAGGAAGGGTCTCTGACAGTTTCAGGAGTGGCAAGGTATGAGGAGGCTTGATGGTAATGACCCTGAGAAGGAAAAGGAGAATTGGGTAAAAGAGAAGGTGGGTATGGATTCGAATGTGTAGGTGGTGGATATGATGTGGGGTGAAACGATTTAGGGTGAGAAGATTGAGGAATAGCACGTTGGAAGGTTTCGTCATAACATTTAAAGCATTGTCAGGCTGAATGGTTTGGTTTAAAACATATTTGGCAATACAGTCTATTTCTAGATTGACCAGATCTCCCACCTCTGTGTCTTCCTCTAGAGCCACCTCTGAAGCCACCCCTAGGGAATTTGTTGAAATCATTATGATAGGCAAAATGTATTAGCCCCGGAATTTTTTTTATTTAATTAAACATGGTTAGACCAAGTAAGTGGAATTAGCATTTATTAAAGTGTAATTGATTAAGCAAATTAACTTTAATTAGCATATGATATTAAATGAAGTTAGTTGAAATGAATTAATGTGTAATGAAAGAGTTAGTTGGTATTAATATGTAAGTGGGCTTGAGTAGAGAATAGGGCCCAAAGAAAATGAATAAGAAGAGAAGAAG
>JAOQMR010000213.1:7367633-7379659 GCA_027563865.1 Erythroxylum pelleterianum
TTTTTCTTCAGGAAAAAGACAATCTCGTGCACCGAAAATAGAAAAGAAAATAAGAAAGATGACTAAGACTTCATTCAAGTCTTGAAGGTCATTTTCCCAAGACTCGATACTTGCCCTGCTCATGCTCGTATTCTATAAACTGCAGAATACACTTATTCCAGAGAACATGTGTCCTCGACACATCATCTCATTCACACAAACCTCATTCACACCCTACGGTCACAAGTGGCGGAAGACTGGCCGTTGAAACTGTGTACACGAACTGACGGAGCCTCTTCTTCCTTCTTTCACCTTCCATTACATATTCGCTCTTTATTGGTCTCTCTACTCTACATATTCGCTAACGGAAGTGATCGCATTTACATTAGTACATTATCTTTTCTTATCTTCAAGCCTTCCTTTCACTTTAGGGGTTCTCTGTAAGTTCTTCCTTTTATCTTTAATCTATGTACCAAGAACCATTCTTTTTTCATTTTTTTATCTTGGATTTTCCTTGTAATTTCTATCTGGGTTTTTGTTCTCTTGTTTGATGAGTGCCCATCTTATTGAAGCTTGTCTTTTTAGTGTTATATGTGTACTTCTTTTGTTAATTTCTTAATGGAATGTAGTCTGGCCAATAGTAGAGTATTAGTGTTGTTTGATTCTTATAGTTTTGATGATGCGCTTGTTGATATTTGGATCTTGAAGTGTTTGAGTTCGCTAGTTTAACGCCTTTGTTTTGTCTTAAACAACTTCAGATTGTTCTTTGCTTGCTCTTTTTACTAGGATTTGTCCTATCGTGTGTTTCTGAATTGGGTAAGACTACAGAGAACAATAGGGTTCCTGTTTATTTAATGAGTTTTGAATCTTCAGGCTGCAGTCATGTTGCTTAGCTATCATATATTGGTAGATTTGCTTTTAACTGCAAATCGTTTGCAAGAGCAAGAACCTCTGGTCGTTGGCTCCTGCTGATTTTGTGCTTTCGAATTTATACCAAAATTTGATCCTTGGTTAACATTCTGAAAAGTTTAGTTATGTTATTGCTAATATTTTTCATGTGATTACTGCTTATCTTGAATCCATTATCGAGATTTTAAAAAATTTGTTACCGTTTGCCGATCAACCCCCCTTCTTTGTTTGCCGATCAACCCCCCTTCTTTCCTCCTTCACCCACCGTCATTCTTTCAAATTTATCAATTTCACAAAACCATCTCAACCCACGAAAACCCTCTGCCCTCCATCATCCATTGCCGACCCTCCTTCCCACATTCACTTCCAAACCCCAATTTCAGGTGCCGATAACCCATTCCCACGCACTTCATTCCAGAAATTCCACCTAAACCATCGATTTTACCGACCCAACCAAACCCTTCTCAACTTCCGTCGACCCCCATTCCCCCTACTCTATCGATTTCTTTCAACCCACGTAAATCTCTATTTTTCTCCACCACCCAACCCCATTAAACCCCCTTCGGTCCTTTTAGTATTGCGTGATTATCTGATTTTGCAGGTTGTTTTCCACAGATTGGAATGCCCAGGAAGAAGAGTGATTGCTGAAGACTCCCAACCCCCATCCGGTATACTGCTGACGTTGAACCACCTCACCCACTGTCCAGACCGCCGGCGACCACCCCTGCTCTAGCTCTAGCGCCGATGCCTCTCCACCCAGCACCAAGGACACGTCTTCGATCCAGAAGAGGCAAGAAGGTGGAAACCCGGACCCGATTGAACACTAGAATAGCGGGATGCACTTCCTTCTTATTGCCTGAAGACACCGAAAAATTTGAGTAGCTCCGCAAATGCCAAATTTGCCCATGTAAGTCGATTTATTCTGACACATTGGAAGCATTACGTGTGTATGATTCTTTTAGGCAATTAAAGGGTCCTATTGCATGGAGTGCTTTTGCCCGAGTCGATTGCCCTGCTTTTGAGGAATTAACTAGGAAATTTTACACCACTTTCCAATTTAATTGTGATGAAACTTTTGAATTAAATACAAAAGAGGCTGCTAAATTTCGATTAATGGGAAAGGAATTTGCATGTTTAATTGCTCAGTTTAATGTTGCTTTGGGTTTTTTATCTCCTAATGACACTAAATCTGAATTATTTATCAATTCCCGATGTGATTTTCATGAGGATTTTAATGCTTTGGAATTGTGGCGTCAGTGGTCTGTCGATACCCATCCGTATAATCCTAGTCTGTCCAAAAGTTCCTTTCTTCGGAACCCTGTGTTCAAAATTATTCATAGGTTGCTAGCATTTAATTTTTCCGATCGTAATAATGCTGCGGGTACTTTGTCGAAGGCTGAATTTTATTTTTTTTGGTGCATGGATAGGCACATTCCAGTCAATTTGGGTTTTTGGTTTATGCATCAATTTCATTCTGTTTTGAAAAAGAAATCTAAGTCGTTGATCCTTGGTTCCTAGATCACACAGATGGCAGTTAATTTGGGTGTTTCGGATCTTGATAATACTAATATGACCGTGGCTTGTGGTATAGAGCCATTGGATATAGAATGTCTTTGCAGGATGGGAATTGTGGATCTTAGCCAAGGCCACCTCACTTTCACCGCTGCCGGCCCGACTACCTTCCCAACAACAAGAACTTCGACCGGACGCCGCTTGATACCACAAGCTGAACCAAACAATCAACTACCGGCGGAACCTAGCACACATTCCCAACACCATGCCGACTTAGATGCTCGGCTTAGCCGACTTGAAAGGACCATGCACCGTATGGAGACCAATTTGATGGCCTACTGGGAGTACGAGGGATTTCAGCCACCACACCCGCCAACACCTTGATCTTGACACCTCCGAATAGAGAAGCTTTCTTTAACTATTTTCCTTTAATTTTTACGCTTCTTTAACATTGCGGACAATGTTGGTTTAGGTTTGGGGGAGAACTTTAGACTTTTGATGTAGCAAAATTTTGGCTTTTGTGTTAATATTTTTGGATTGTTGCAGCTGTGTTTGTTGATTTTTGTGTATGGAGTTGCATGTTGAGCCATGACGCTTGGTCATAGTAGTTTGGATGAGATTGAGGACATGCATGAAATTAATTTGGGCTAAGTAAGTTTTAAGATGGAACATGTTGATTGATTGCAATAGCTGATCTCGTAGACTTAGTCAAAATTCTGATATTGGAGTGAGGAAGTAAATTGTGGAATTAAGGTGAATTATTAACATCAACCTGTGAGCGAGCTTTAAGCCGAAATGACATCATCCTTATGTCATATTATTTGTTTAAATTGTGTGATGCTCCTCTAGTTATGTTGCCTTCAGAACTTGCATGGAACCGGTTTGAGTTTGTTTGATCACATAGGATATAGAAGTGATTAAGACATTCTTTGTTTTTACCCCCTTAGCCTAAAAATTGACCCACCTATTTAATTGTCCCTTGCAAACACTTTTGAGCTTTATCTTTGTTTTTCGATTAATCATCTCACATTATAAAACCCCAAAAACACCATTAGCCTTACCCTATCACAAGCTGAATGAAGCATTGAGTAAATTGGGACTTTTGTTATACATTGTGTTCTGAGATATTTTTATAGGCACTTCTACTCAATTGTTGTTATTTTCTCTTATTTGCATTGTTCTCCCTTGTTCTTAGTGGATTCAAAAAAATCAAAAAAAAAAGGGAAAAAAGAGGAAAAAGAAAAGGAAAAGAAAAAGAAAAAATCAAATCAGAATATAAAAGAAAAGAAAGAATAAAGCAACGTAGCTTGAGTTAGTATGAGCAGTTGTAGTCTTTGTTGTTCATGTTTATCTCAGATTGTTAATTGAGTGTCTCTTTTACTTGATGCTTTGTGAATGTGTGATTAACCCTTTGTCACTTTACCTTACCTATGAACCTAGCCCCATTACAACCTTGAATAAAGTCCTTATGATCTATTAGCTCATGTGATCTGAATGAATGATAACTGGTGAAACTGCAAGCCTATGGTAGTGCAGCATGATAGAGTGAGACTTGAGAGAAACACTTTACCTGCAAACACTGGAGTGTAAGAGCGAAATCCGTGAGAAGAATTCATTTTGATTTCATGTTTTCTTTTGAGCAAAGATGCATTATTTTGACTTTGTTTATTTGCATTGGTGAAAAGCAATTATGATATGTGTTGCAAATTGAATCTTACTAGCCTAAGTTGATGGACTGTGTGCACTTGATTTTTGAAGGATGAATTGGCTAAGTGTAGTGGTTTGACATGTTGCTCGAGGGCGAGCAAAGGTTCGATGTGGGGGAATTTGTTAAGTCATTTAAATTGCATATATTTTAGACTTAATTTTCTTTGATGTGTTGAAATTGGTATCCGAAATTGATGGAATTGCTTTATAATTATTTACAGATGATTTTCAACACCTTAGGGACAAATTAAGATCAAAAAGATGCAAAAGAATGAAAGAAATACGAAATTCCCAATTTGATAGAAATTCAAAGACTAAGTGAGGGCACACTTAATGACAGAATCTGGAGTCAGCAGATAAATTTCAAGAAGTTGATTTCAAACAAAACACAATCTTTAAAGATCCTCTTGCCATCTTTCCAAGAAGTCACCTACAAAAATTAGAAGTGCATCTAATCTGGATAAAATCAAGAGAAGATCATGAGGAGATTAACATCAAATAGGAGACTTGGATGATTGTCGTAGGGATATATAGACATATTAGGTTTAGAAGGGGGAGGATCGTAGGTTTTGGAATTTTGGGCTGCTGCACTTTTCTTGTTCTTGTTTACGTTTTCTGTAGATTTTCAAGTAGGATTTTCGTAGTTTTCATAAAAGACCAGGGATGGAGACATATTGCTTTGTTATTGTTGGGCATCGTTTTCGGAACTCAACTTCGAATCATGAACGTGAGCTTAATCCTATGGAACCTCCTTGACCATCATCGGTTCATCTTCTTGCGGAAATCATAAGACTCTCAATTTTTTTTCCTTCATCACTCTTTAATACAATACTTACAACTAATTTCATCATTCTCATTTCCATACCCTCAAACAAGAGTTTTACAAAGCTATAATGGCTTCTCAAGCCACAATACAACATAGTCCAAAATCTCAAATTACAAAAGTTACAAGAACTACAAAATTTCTAAAACGTGACTAGAGCCTGCCTTGACTCTCTTTTTCACTTCATCTCTTGCTCATCACCTGAAGGTAGGGACAGGAAGGGGTGAGCTTGAAAGCTCATGGGTAACAATTTATAATAATAAGGTAAGCAAAAACCTTGAAAACATTTTACTTATCTTAAAAAACTTTCTTTGAGTTCATAAAACACTTGTTTCTTAGGCTTCCAGCCAAAACATTTATAACTCATATTCAATGTATAAATTAATGTATATGCAAATCATGAATGCATCACTCATATCAACTTGTCATAAATCACATAAGCACATCAAATGGTTTAGGTAAGTCCAAAACACGGCGCACTACACATTTCCAATGAAATGGTCCTGTGTAGTCGTGAATTCTTGAGGAAGTCCTTGAGGGAGCTTCATGCCACTAGCGGGCAGGCGGAGAAGCCTATACTTAGGTCAATGTGCACGTGACGGTTCTTGAGGGACTACCACAAACCCACATAACACATAAAATTTCAAAATTTTGTAAGCTTGATGCTCAAAAAGGCACTTTCTTGAAAACTTGTTTATCATATACTTGACGTATATCTTGAAAACCATACTTTTAGAACTATGCATCTTTTTCAAAAATATCACTTTCATGGTCTTTTCTTTTTTGAAAATCATCACTCAAATCATGTAACAAACATATAGCAAATTTCACAATTTATTCATGAACAATAATACAACACTTATGATGCAAATGAAATCAGAAAACTTCTTTGATATAAAGAAAACAATAGTAGCTTATTTACTCTATTATAAACATGTATTCACCTTGATTTCCTTGCTTATAGACTTGACTTGTTCAAAAAGCTTCTTTTCTTGTTCCTCTTGCCTTTCTTGATCCCTTTATACAATAACAAAAATTTCACTCAATAGGGTTTCCCATTGAAAATCCCCCCCAAAGCACAAACACTAAAATTGGTTCCAAAAATACTTAACCCAAACATTTTCTAAACTCCATGAACTAAAATCCTTTCAAAAATCCCAAAAGTTTCAAAATGATCTTACCTTCATTCTCCACCAAATGAAAGGATCTTTAGCTCAAATGGAAGCTCTTCTCTTCCTCCACCTTTTTCTCTCCTTGAACAGCCCCAAAATCTCTCTTGATGGCTAAGGAAATTAAAACCCTAGCTTGTTTTCTCTTCTTTCTCTATTTCATTCTTTCTCTTTCTTCGTGACACTCTCTTCTCATCCACTTATTTTGTTCTCTAGCATCTTCTCATTCACGTTTACTCCTCTCTTAAATATAAATCCATATTTTGGTCTTGTCCTTTTATGCCCTTAATGAGTCCAAAAAGTCCATTTTATCATTCCTTATAAGCTTATGTTTTTTTAACTTAAGTGTCTTGCCAAAAATATCCTTGATCCTTCTTACATAACACTAGAAGAAAATGGTCCCCGTTGTCTCAAGTTTCTAATGCCTCCAAAGTCATTCAATTTGGTTCAATGATTCAAAAGATATACTTCAACTATTTTTGGACTACTTTTGTCCATAACAGTATACTACGCACAACTTCCATCTGAAATTTAAACATCTTATAGACTGAATTAGATTATAATTTCTTCATACCATTTGTAGCTCCATGTCTCTAGTTTACCACAAATCAGAAATCATCTCATTTGGAGTCCTACAGATCAAAATATCATCAAAACACTGAAGTATATTCAGTGGAATAACACCAATTCATATCCTTTAAGAGCACACTTACTGTACCCGTCCTACTCTTTTCACTCAATTTTTCTTACTTTATTTCATATAGCTTCAATTTTTGGTGGAGATATAGAGAAAAGTCTTATGAATCCAATGGTTCAAGAATCAAGTCATTTGGAGGTCTAGTGAAGAAGTTATGGTCAAAAGAAACAACCATGTTTAAGACCTCAATCATACTGAACCTGTTTTGGAGAAATAGCCATAACTTTCTGTAGAAATTTATGATTGAGGTGTTCTTTAGATGAGTCGAAAGAGGACGTTAAGAGCTACAGCTTTCATGAAGACGTAGGCAAATTCTTTCATCTGAGGGATCAAAAATAGAGAAGACAATATGACGTCATTTTTTAGATGAAGGTGACGTCATCAGACTAAACAAGATTGGGAAAATTGCAATAATTTCCCCTACAGATATCGGATTAAGGTGTTCTTTACATGGTAGGAAAGCAGAATTCAAGAGCTACAACTGTTATGAAGACGACGAAGGCAAATTCTTTCATCTGAGTGGTCGAAAATAGAACAGACGATATGACATCATTTTTTAGCCGAAGTGACGTCATCAGACGAAACAAGGTTGGGAAAATTATCATAACTTTCCCTACAAATATCAGATTAAGGTGTTCTTTATATGGTTAGAAAGAAGAATTTAAGAGCTACAACTCTAATGAAGACTTTAAAGACCAATTCTATCATCTAGAGGATCAAATTTGGACTAGAATATGTTCTGGCCAAAGTAAGGCAATGCTGACGTCATGAGACAAATGCTGACGTCATACTAAGACGAATTAAAAAAATGGAAATAACTTTCGGTATAGAACTCGGATTCAGGTGTTCTTTAGATGAATAAAAAGAGGACTTCAAGATCTACAACTCTCATGAAGACTTTAAAGATCAATTTTGTCATATAGAGGATCAAATTTGGGCTAGAATATGTTCTGGCCAAAGTGAGACGATGTTGACGTCATGAGACGGATGCTAACGTCATACTGAGACGAATTAAAAAAATAGGTATAACTTTCGGTACAGAACTCAGATTTAGGTGTTCTTTAGATGAATAGAAAGAGGACTTCAAGATCTACAACTCTCATGAAGACCTCAAAGACCAATTTCATTGTCTGAAGGGTGGAAAATGGAACAGAAGATGATGATGAACAGTAACTGAGACGGTCAAACTAAGACGATGCTGACGTCATACTAAGACGATGATGACGTCATACTGAGACGGAACAAAACTGAGACGATGCTGACATCATACTAAGACAATGATAACGTCATACTGAGACGGAAGCAAAACTGAGACGGAACAAAACTGAGGCAGAACTATAAAAAGGGCATAACTTTTAGCTCAGATGTCCAAAATTTTCATGTTATATACCATTGGAAAGATAAAAGAAAGATCTACAAATTTCTAAAGGCAACTTTGCTCAAATCTATTTATATCAATCCCAAATTTGCCCCTAAAGTTTGAAGACAAATTTTTCATTCATACACCAACACTACACCTAGTTCTTAACTTCATGGCAACTTTTGGGATTCTTAGACACAGACTTGAAATTTGATGTCTCCATACGAAATGTAGCCATATATCTCTAGTTTAATACAAATCAAGAATCATCTCGTTTAGACAACTAGAGAAAACGTTGTGGCTAAAAGACTAAAGCATACTCAGTGGACGTTTTCCAGATCATCTACCAATTTCTTTCAGAATCTTTCCTTAACACAACTCATACCAAAATCACCTTTTTCTACTCTATACACTCTTCATTCTTAACTTCATTTCAGATCAATGTCCTCCATAAAATTATAATCCATGACTAATCATAAACACTAATAACAGAACATACATATGTGTACATATCCTACATCAACTTGCTCCACATATTCAACTTCATTTTTGCTTTCATTTCATTTCTAACTTTCACCTTGATTTTTCCTATACCAGAATCTCTTATTCACCAAAAACACCGTATCAAACCATGAATCTATCCACATTTCTCATTCCCAATTTTACTCTTGTCTATCATTTCTTGGTTCAAAAACTTTCATTCATTGGTTCTTTACTCATAACTAATCACCAAAATCTTCCATTCAACAGCTCTAATCTTTCACGAAAAGTTCGGGGTCCAACAATTATTTTCTTTGTTTCTAATTCAAGTATGAGTAGCTAATTTTCTTATCTTGGTTGAGGGAATCCATGTTACATGTTATTATGGTGAGATATTTTGGATAATTTTCATGTTGTTAATGAACATTGGATATTTTCAGATCTGTCTTTTCAATTGAATTCGTTGGTTTCTAGGTGCATAACTAGAGATTAATTGGTTCAATCGCTAGGTTAACGAGATATGACGTTCAATTTCGGTGATCATAAGTAGCAATTAGGGTTAACTTCTCTATGTTAGAGTCGGAAATTCTAAGACGATATTCGCTTGATTGATTGCATGTCGTACATGTCTTGCACTTGCTCATTGGTTCTTGATTCTTAATGCTATTATTCAATTTTACCTATGATCGTATCTAGGTTATTGTTTAATAAGATTGCTAGAATACATGTTTCTAGTCATTACACTTAAGAGAGATTTTCCCCCAATGAATGTTTGTTAATAATTGCAATTTTATGTCGAGGATCCATAATAGCATGGTAACATCGGTGACCCGAAACCAAGGTATTTTTCCTATTGAATTTTCAGATTTAATTATTGTTTCGATTTGTGATTTTTCCCTTTGATTTTTATTATTATTGCCGTGAGTGAACAATCCCCCCTTTTATTTTCGTTATTTGTGCCGTCTGAATTCGTAATTCCATAATCGTAAAATTTCTCGTGGGAACGATATCCGCTTACCGCTACTACATTAATTTGTTTTAACGGGAGTGAATTCTTTTATATTTGGTTGCAGGCGACAGCATCACCAATAAGAAGAAAAACCACAAAATTTTACCTTAATTTTCACCTAAGATTAGCTTGATTCTTTATGAAAATGATGTGATTAAGGAGATGGAATAAAGAGGACACGAGAAGAGAAGATTCTGGAGTTAAAACCCCACATACAGGTCCCTCTCCCCTCTCTTCTACTCCCCTTTCATAAAGTTTCTAGTCTTAGACACATGTTTCAATCCTATTAGACCATATGTTGATTTTTGGCAAAATTGCAAATTCAGTTCTTCTTCTTCTTGTGGTTCCCACATTGACATATAAAATCATCAATTGATTTAATTCTAGTCCATCTTTCACATATAATTATTCATGTCCATGCCTAAATGAAGAAATTATCAATTTACCCATGTCTTTTAAATTAACTACCATTATGTCCCTTATTATGCTTAGATACACTGAATTCTTTATGTTCACTTTTTAATACACCCTAAATATACTACAATGCTTCTAGGGTATATATTGGGCCTTACAACTTAACTTTATCTCATACAAATTTGAATCTTTTTTATTCATTCACAAAACCTTGTCTTATACAACCTTTCTGTTAGTTTATGTGAATGATATTTTGATTACTAATTTTTCTTCCTCCTCCATTTCATCTCCAAGTCATAATCTTAACATTGCTTTTTCTATAAAAGACTTGAGTCCTATTCATCACTTCCTTGGAGTTGAAGTTAAAGCTACATCTTTTGGATCACTTCTTTCCCAATCTTAATACATCAAAGACCTTCTCATTCGAACAAACCTTGAAAGTTCTAAACGCGTCCTTTCCACGATCACCCTCACCCTTCCCCTCTCCAAAAATTATGGCATTCCTCTTTTTGATCCCACTGAGTATCGTAATATTGTCAGTGCCCTTCAATACCTATTTTACTCGTCTTGACATCCAATTTTTAGTCAACAAAGTTTCTCAACTCTTACAATTTCCTACCGACACTCATCAGTCAACTGTCAAAAGAATTTTGCGGTATCTTCATTCCACCACTCTTTTGGCATTCATTTCATTAAACCATCCTCACTCTCCCTTCAGTCCTATTATGATGTTGACTAGACAACTTGTCCTGATGATCGTCGTTCCATGTCTGGTTATTGCATATATCTAAAACCAAATCTCATTTCCTGGAATGCAAAAAAAAAAACCCACAGTTGCAATATCTAGTATTAAGACTGAATATCAAAGCATTCTTCTCGCTGTTGTGAAACTTCGTTAGCTCACATCGCTTCTTGGTGACTTGTGTTCACACAAAATACATTGAAATTGACATTTACTTTGTTCGTGATTTGGTTGCTACAAAAGTCATATTCATCTATCACATTTCATCCTCTAATCATTGATATTATGATAAAGGCCTTATCTTTTTCAATATATCTAGGACTTTAAAAAAAACTCATGATTGCACCTCATTGTAAGCTTAAGGAGAGCCAATAATATATTTTAATCACATTGTCTAATTAAATCTCAACTGTATATATCCTATGTATGAATGCCTTATTTTTCTCCTATCATGTACATATACCAGTGTCCACTAAGGAGTCGTTACCTTTCCATCGAATTAAGAAACACAAGAAATACCCCCTACTTGAGGCAAAGTTGTGGGGTGTTTACTCAGGTTTTCTTTTGGCTTGGAATTTAGGATATTGTCTAGTGGAGTTAAACTCAAACTCTCTAATTATCATCAATATTCTATCGGACTTTATAGGGAGGAATTTGACAAATTATTTCTTGACTTAGGATATTAAGTTATTAATGACTAGAGAGTGAGTGGTGAAGTCACGTCATGTCTCTCGAGAAGGAAATCAATGTGTTGATTGGTTATATTGGTTTTATGTATCTTCAGGAGCCCCCCTCAGGTTATCTAACTCTACTGCATAAGGATATAATTGATGCTTCTTACCAGAGACGTAGTGTGTAGTTATTTAGCTTTTGTATTTTATCTCTCTTGATTTTAAAAAAACAGGAAACACAAGAAATACAACTTCAATTTCTTACTTCATCGCGTGACAACGCCAACCTAATGCCATCGCACAAAGGTTTCCCCAACTCTTTTAAGGACAAGTAGGCATTTACCATAAACAAACAGGATTAAGAGTTGGGCTCCATGAGATATAAAAGCCAGATTCAATTCCTAGAACTTTTTACGTTGGCTAGCCCCTCACATTGATGGTTTGGTCTGGCAATGTTATAATAACCGTATAACTGATTTTTTCTTCAGGAAAAAGACAATCTCGTGCACCGAAAATAGAAAAGAAAATAAGAAAGATGACTAAGACTTCATTCA
>JAOQMR010000213.1:7384873-7401632 GCA_027563865.1 Erythroxylum pelleterianum
AATGAAAAAGAAGTAGTTATGCCTCTAGCCCTAGAGGAAGAAGTCCTTATTGCAGTAGGGAATAAAGGTTTTGTATCACAAATGATTGAAAATTTGGAGAAGTAGTGTCGTCTTCAGCTAAGTCTCCAGTTGGCAAGAGTTCAAAATATCTGCATCTATCAACAAGAAATAATGTTGTCTATGCAAGTGATGTTTTAGAATTAAAGTCCAATTTGGTCTATACGACTTAAGCAATCAAAATATTAACAAAAAAGATGGAAAAACTTTCTACTGCTTTAGTACAGGTTGTTAGACATAATTCTCCATCTCTAGTAAGCAGACTTCTAAAGAGCTCAGGAAAGAGCTTAGGGGGTTGCTTACACCAAATGCCATAGAATTTGGTGAGTGTAGTCTCCTTAAATTTTATATCTGTGGAATAAAGATATGTTCTTTCTCATAAAAGAGAGGATATTCCTGTTGTGTCTTTACCCATTAATTCTGGAAATGGTCAGTAGGTAGTCAGGCCCTAAGTTCTTGGAAGATATGAATTTGGTCTTGAACTCAAAACTAATGGACCAAATAATCAGACTGAGTATGAGGGCTTAATAACAAGATTAAAACTTTTAGTAGAATTTGGAGTCAAAGAAGTCCTCATTATGAGATATTCTCAACTGGTATTATGACAAGTAGCAGGAGAATATAGGTGATTTGATGAGGTAAAATTCAAAAATATTCCTTCAAAAAAGAATTGGGAGGTGAATGAACTTTCTCAAATTGTCTCTGGGTTAAGTATGTCTTATGAGTTGGTTCATAAATGTGTTGTATAACAAAAATCCGATCCGTCTATCTATAAAAGGGGGGATTTCTTTAGAAGTTTTTAAAATCAATAATGAATTCGTTTAGGATTGAAGGGTTGAAGTTAAAAACTTTTTGAAGTACTCCAGTTAAAAGTTACCTTGTAGAGTTAAGATGTCTTGAGATGTCTGAGGCATTAACAGTAATGAAGCAAGTTCATAAAGGGATATGTAGGGCTCATCAAAGTATAATTAAGATGAGATAACTTATTAAGCGCTATGTTTACAAATAACCTTCAATATTAAAGGACTATATTCCTGAGCAAAAAGTGCCAATAATGTTAGAAGTATTGAAAATACAACAAATTCTAGCTTTTAAGTCACACTGTATCATTAAGCCATGATTGTTTAGGGGTTGGGACATTGATCTTATTGGAAAAATATATGTGTCTTCCTTTAAAGGTCAAAATTTTATTTTGTTTGCAATGAACTATTTTACTAAATGGGTGATGGTTCAACCTATGAAAAAGGTTTAACAATTTGACATAGTAAAGTTCATTTAATTATTCATTAATTTTGAATTTCACATGCAATAACAAGTGACTAAGGGACTATGTTTACTAGTTAGAAAGTTGGAGATTTTACCAAGGAAAATGGCATACAATTTTTGAATTTGATTTCTTACTACTCTCAGGTTAATGGACAAGCTGAGGTATCGAACAAAGTAGTCATTAAAATCTTAGGAAAGATGTTAGAGGAGAGTCCCAGATATTGGCATAGGATTTTGTCTGAAACTTTACACGGGCATATCAAACTTTTAAACACATTGTTATAGGGGTCAGTCCATTTACTCTAACCTATGGTTATGATGATGTTCTCCCTATGGAAGTAATAATCCCATTTTAAGAGTGGTTAAACAAAATTCTTTAAAGATATACAAGTATTCTATTGCGACGGTGATGGAATTAGAGGATCTAAATAAAGTCTACCTTCAAGCTTTAAATAATACGATTTACAAAAGGAAAAGGTGGCGAAGTTTTAAAATAAAAGAGTTTATAAATAGGCATTCATGAAGGTGATTTTGAGTGGGAAGGTGATTTTGCCATCTGGGATTAAAGACAGAGAATAGGAAAAATAGTCTCCTAATTAGGAAGCACCATTCAGAATTTATAAGGCTTTGGAAAGTAATGCCTATTGGCTATTTAGTCTGGAAGGAAAACCTTATAGACATTTTTTAATAGAAAATATTTGAATTCCTATATGCCTACTTTGTGGGAGAGATCAGGTTTAAAGTAACAAGAATAAAATTCTTTAAAACAAAAGCCAAAATAATTATTCAACTGGTGATTGTTCTAAGGTAAATAAAATTGAAAAATAGGCCAACTTGTGGGCTAGTAAATTGTTTATTAAGGAGGTGAAAATTGAAATTTGATATAGGTCGAAAAAAACAAAATTTACCCTGTTGTTAATACATAAATAGCACATTGGACTTGTTGTTTCTAGATGCCGACTTCTTCCTTCTACAACATCAGTGAATTTTCTAACTCTTTAATCATCTACTTGACTTTGTTAAACTCCTAATTAAATTGTTTACTATCTTGTTTTATAGACTCTTATTTTTGCCTAATCAGCTTAGTGACTCTTTCATGGTTGATAGTTATATTTTCTAACGAGTCGAATTCTTTCTTTATCCCTTGAATCCATGCTAAGAGGAATTCACCTTTTTCTTCTTTTGCTTTATAATTATCTCAACGCTTTTGTGAAATGTTTAGTTTCTTAGAGTAGACAAATTGGTCATAGCAAGATTTCTTAAACGAAGAGAATACTTTTTAATTTTTGCTTAGGAGTCCTCCAATAGTAGTGAACTGGGTCACAGAGCTAATATAGGACAACATGCCAAGAAAGGAGCTATGTTAAATTTTAGTCATAAATTGGAGCTTTTCTGTTTCTTAAGCTTAAGGGATTATTTGACTCTGGTCAGCTCCAAAAGAGGTATCAGGCGAAACATATAAGTAGCTTAGATTAAAGGCTTCTTCAAAGTTACTGTTACTAACTAAACATCTCCAACCTACAGGATATAAACTTATTTGTCAAAAGTTTAGAGAATTTTTATAAACATAAAGGGAATTACTATTGTACCTCTATTAAAATAACTGATGTGTTCTTCGACTTAGGGGAACTTCTAATTGTCACAAATTTTGGTTCATGAGAGAAGGTAGATGGTGGTAGATCTGATGTTTGGTCATATGTGAAAGAAAAAAATTGAAAGTATAAATTTATGTTAAGAATAAAAAAAATTAAGACAAAAATGAGGTACCGTCACTGATATCTTCCACTCTTCCACAAACTTCTCCAGGGTGGAAGAAATCTCATCAATGAGGGCAGTTTCTTTACTAATGGGCTTAGTGACTGCAATTTGTTTAATCATCTTAATGGAGGAGGGGGCCAACTTTTTGGCATATTTCTTCGAGATTAGTATTTTGGCTTTCTTGGAGCTCGAGATGGAGACTTCTTTGAATTTCCTCTTAATGGTAGAGTTTGTAATTATGTTTACTTAATGGTAGAGTTTGTAATTATGTTTACTTCTTTTTTAGAAAAGGTCTTTTCCTCTTCTTTGCCTTCAACATCTAAAATTTTGAAATATGAAGCTAAAAGTCGATTATAAAGATTGATTAAATGATCTATAAAAGACAAAGACAAGAAGAACTATCTTTGAGTATTGCCAGATCTAAGTAAGGAACCAACTATTGGCAGTTCTTTTGCCACTAGATATTATAGACTTCTAAGTTGACAACATTCGCTATAGAAATCTTATACTTTAAATTATGATAATGCTAAAAAAGTTCTCACATAAATTTATCATTAATGGCATTAGCTTCAAAGGGGACTCCCACTAGATAGTCCAGAAGGTGGATAACTGGAGGAATTCATAAAGAAAGACCAAGCTATCGGCTTCAAAAATAAGGTTGTTATATTTTAAAGCCTAAAACTGTAATAAAAGGGTCAGGCTTAAGAGTCTTGTCACTACCCACTACAAAAACTATCAGATTGGTGTAAGAAAATTGGAGTTTTTGATAAATAATTAAGTAAAAAGAAGTAGAAGGTTGAAAATTTTCAGCTAATAGGGTCCTTTAGAGGAATTCTCTAAAAGGTTTAGTTGGTCCATCGATTTGGATTTTAAAGACAACAAGACATTATGAATATCCTTAACGGGTTTACATCACAGGCTCTTTGAAAGATAAAGGCTAAGAAAATTAGGGAATTTGGAGAACTATACACTTAAATTAAGCCTATAAAGAGGGAGATTGGATAAATAACTTCCTAAATTCTTGTAAAGGAATAATAGGAAAATAGAACCCAAAGTAAAAAAATCTACTCGAGTCTACTATTCTATAAAAATGGAGGAATTTTAGACTCATTTTATTGTTTACTGGGAAAAAGAAAAATTGATTCAACAAGACCTAAATAAACTTAGTATGCTCTTCTTTAAAAACAATATTCCTAAAAGAAATATAACTACTGATCAGGCCAAAGTAAGAAGAACATTTGAAGGCATTGGGATTTAAACTAGAAGTGTCATCAACTAAACAAATAAAATGATCTCCAATAATGGACAAACCAGTTAAAAAGAAAACATCTTTAAGGGACATAGAGGCATAGCCAAAAGGAAAACTAAAAGAATGTCAGGATAATAGATATCAAATTAGGTTGAGTGGGTTCCTAGCTAGAGTTATTAATTAAAGAATTCTTTATCTCTTCCAAGTATAATGGTAAAAGTTGTACAGTTTATCTACCCATTTGACCTATTGTTTCACATTCTTTGGTTATGGTTTTAAGGATTTTAGGGATTGTGATAAGGGAAATTCTGGTAAGAAGGTAGATTTACTTACCTCTCCTAGATACAAGAGAGAAGATTGAGGAGATCCAATAAATAAGGGACTTTAATAGTCAAAGGTAATCCTTAATCGTGATCAAAGTGTGGAATTCCCTCTTGAATGTTAAAAAAAAGAGACTTTGATGACAGAATTAAAATAAAGTTTAGAAAGGGGTTTTAAGGTTTATAAGTTTCTTACCTTAATATAATAAAGGCTAAGAGAGGCTCAACAAGAAAGGAGACTACCTCGAGTCTTATAGCCTGCATGGTAAAATATTTGAATAAAAGACAAGGAGAAACGAAAGGCTTATTTCTGTAACATTCAACTCGGTGGAGTCAGTAGAGGATGAAGAAGATGCACGATGTGTGATAGTTGTAATATAGGATGAGTTTTAGTGAGTTTTGTAGGAATTTACAACAAAGAGAAGGAAGAGAGCTTATAATTATTAAAGAAGGTGGAGATTCCTTGGAGTTTAAGTTAGTAAAAGGTGAAGAACAAGGGGAATTTATAGTAAAATGAGCAAACTCTAGAGGAGCAGGTGGAATTTGAAATTCAAATGGAACAAATCTTTTCACTTCTGAAACTAAGAGGGAGTTGAGACTTTTAAACACACATAAGTCTTGATATAATTGTTGTTCCCAATTTTCCCTTTACAACATGGATTCTTTTAGCTAAAGGTTGTATTAAGGTTATCTTGGCAACATTTCCAAGCCTCTTCTTCTAGAAGGATTCTTTTGGGTTCTTGAACTTACCAAAATCATTGGTCCATATTTAAAATTTTCATAAACGGTCATGAGTCTTGTGTGGAAGTCTAGAAGGTCTTTAATACCATATGTTTTGTTTATTCAACCAAGGATATACAATGGACAATTGTTGATAGCCTAAGTGGAATTCGGCTCATTTAACTCAAAGATTAAAAGGACCAATTTCTAAGATTTCCATAGGTCAACTAGATTGCCTAGAAAATGCTTAGGAACTAAAATTAGTAAAGAATTTTAGGAGTCGAGAGTCATAACGATTCAAAATATAAGGGATGTGTGGAAGACAATTAATTAGGACGTGACCCAAAATTGAAAGATAGTTAGAATTTAGAATTTGAGCAGTTACAGGAAAACTACTTGAGGTGATTGAAGTTGAGGAAGTTATATAAGCACATTAGCATGACAAAAAAAAAGGAGGATATCAGACAAAACACAATCACAAACAAGAAAAAAAAAACTATCATGGATATCAGAAAAAACACAAAACTCAAACAAGAAAAAAAAATCATTGTCTCAATTTTCCTTCGCACCTTGTATTTATCCTTTACCCAAATCCATTTATCTTTTTTACTTAAATTTTATTACAATACTAGTAACTTAAGAATTCTGATCTCTAATTTTTTTCAAAACCCACTTATATTGTTGATAAGAAGTCAAGCATAACTTTTAGGAGAATTCATCCTAGCACACTTGAATTCTAGGTTGATCGTAAATGTGATTAACATAGTCATTTCTCCTATAAGGCTTCTTTGTCTGTTAATGTTCTTTATATTATTTTTATTAGCAAAACTTTGTTTATGGTTTTGATAAAATTGATGCCTAAACCTCTTTCATCTGTAAGCAAGAAAATATCATCTCATTTAACTTTAGCATGCTAAAGTCCTTTGAGAGATCACCAAACCACAAGAAACATCTAAGCATCTTCTTTAAACTTTTGATTAATTTCTTAGAAAATACCAAATGTGAGAACTTATAAATATGAAAGCTATTAAGGACATATTTCATTAGCTAGACACTTCCTACAAAAGAGAGTCTTTTATTACACTATTTATTAATTCTCTTTTGAAGTATTTCAATCAATAAGGTGAAGTCTCTATAAATAGGTTCTTTTATAGTGATTGGAATGTCTAGGTAAATGAATGCAGTTTTTTCTTGACCTGGAGACATGTTAAATTAGAGAGCCAAGTAGATAAGTGTTCAACTATTTCTAGTATGTAAATCTATATAGACCTGATAACTCCTTAAGTGATCTAGTTATTTTCATTAAAGCAGTTATTAAGCTAGGATCAGCCTCAGATAGAAGGACCAAATCATTAGCAAAGAATAAGTTGAAAGTTTTCAACTTTTTTTTTTATTTTGATACTTAAATCTCCTTTCCTACTTAATAACGTGACTAACAAGCCTATTGAGTATCTCAATGCATAAGGTAAATAAATTAAAAGAGATCGGATCACCTTACCTGAGACCTCTACCACTTCTGATTAGGTTAGTTGACCCCTTATTCACTAATACATTATAAGAGACAAAGGTAATGTACAACTTAATCCAATTGATTAACTTTTGGGGGAATGTCAAATGTTATTAAAGACTATAAAATGTAACTCTAATTAAAGTCAAAATCTTTGTAGAAGTCTATCTTGATTGCACATCTTTTTATAAAGTTTTTTCCCTATAATTCTTAAAAAAGCTCCTGTATTGGTAGAATATTATCCCTAATCTGCTCCCTTTAATGTAAGCACCTTGTGATTTATTGATGAGAGGTTCTATAGCTACATTGAGTCTTGATGTTAAAAGCTTTACAATGATTTTGCAAATTGTGTTACAACAAGAAATATGCTTTTAATTAAAAAAAAGGGAACTTGGATTTGCTGTCTTTGGAACTAGATTAATGAATTTCTTATTAATTTCTTTCAACATCATTCCTTGCTTGAAATATTCAAGGAGTGCATCAATAATTATATGCTCGGTGTGAGTCTATGTCTTTTGAAAAAAAAAATGCATCAAGTCTATCTAATCTAAGGGCTTTGGTAAGATTAAGTTCAAAAATGGTTTTTCCAACATCTACTTCACTAAATGGTTTGAGAAAGCTTAGAGTTACATGCGTAGAAATGTTCATATATGTGAATGATTTAAGGGTTGCATAGAAGACCAATTATTAAAGTGTTGAAATAGCACTTATATGTTTCCTATAGCAATTCAGTTTGAGAATATGTCAATTATCCATCTTTCATTGGGAATGTTACAATCATGTTAATATTCCTTTTTTATAAGAGTGACCTGTGAAATAAACTAATGTTCTTACCACCCCTTTTCATCCACTGAACTCTCGATCTCTACCTTACAATTAAGGAATTGACCTATAGGGCTCGAGTGTAAATATTCAAAGCAATCATTTCCGTGATTAGCTTAGATTCATTATTAAGTTTCTAGAACAAGTTGCTCTTAGCCTAAATCATTTTGTTTTTTTTGTTTCAATAAATGCTTGTTGTGTTTTGCTATGGCTATTGTGATTTAGTTTCTTAAGTTCTTAATTAACCATTTTTATCATACAAATGAAAGATTTGAATCCCTAGAAGTAAGTGCTTACGCTTTTAGAGAGAGCTTCATTAAATCCTTCAGCCTCTGGTAAGAAATTGTTGAAGTGAAAAGGAGTTTTCCTCTTATAACCTAAATTCAGGTTATGAATTTCAATTACAGTATGGTTAGACAAGAAGGAGCTATTAAAGAAGTCTTACTCCCTGGAAACCTGGTTAACCATTGTTCACTAACAAGAGCTTTATCCAACCTTTTTCTAATAAACCAACAACTATATTATTTGTTATTCCCAGAGAAAAATTGCCATTTTATTGTCATTTCAGTAACTTCTATATGGATTGCATAATCCCTAAAGTCTTCATTCTATAGTTTCTCAAACTTATATGCCTTTTAGCTTGAGAACAATGGAGGGTGCTAATGAAGTCTTCAAAAATTAACCAAGGGGTATCCATATTATGATGAATTTCCTTTAATTTATTCTATAAAAGGAATCATTTTGAATGTATGGTTAAAAGCATATATAATGAATACTTGAAACTTGATTATAAGCATAGATAATGAAGACTTGAAACCTGATCTTCTCCTGAAAATTTCTTAAAGAAAAATGGATAAATTGTTCAGTGATAGTGGAATGCAACACCATTAATTTTTTATGATCATAACCAACAATTATTCACCATTATAGTGAGCTTGATGTTTTGGAAAAACAAACTAGTTCTATTTCAAAAATTCGAACTTCTTGTAATTTTCTTCTTTCAGTTTAGTTTTTAAGAGCCCTAAAAAAATAAGATTGATGTCTTGCAAGTAATCACACAATACTTGTTGTTTATTAAGGTTGTTAATCCCTCTCACATTCTAGGAGATTATGGATATTAAGAAGGAGCTTTAGAGCCATTGCTTTATTTGTTTCTTTTAGATTTTCTTCAATGGCTACTTTGAAATCTTTAACATGTACTGTGATCTCCTTTTTGATCAATTGTGATGCTTTCAAGATTAAAGATCTTATGATTAAAGGAGCGGGTCTATATCTATGATCACATCCATTTGACAAATTTTCAATTGTATATTAACTATAAAAGTTCCATTTCCCATATCTAACTCCAAACGTACCTCTTTTGGTCATTCTATAAGATCAATTCCTTCCAAGAGTTGCACTTGTGTTTATTTTATTGTAGTTCCCTTAGGCTCTTCAACATTGTCAAAATTCTCGTGTGTAAGCTTGTCAAGTTGCATAAGTTCTTGAAAATCATCTCTCAGAAACTTCATGGTAGTAGGTATCTATTTTTTCTCCTTGCTTTCCAAGTTATGCCTTCATTGATAGGAATAATGATAAAGTCTTCCACCGTTTTCTCCTAGCCTTATGAGAGGAATTAACTTTGGAAAACTCGATTGACCTTAACAATTATAAAAATTATAACATAACTATTTCTCTTCATCCTAATTATTGCTTCATCCATACATAAGGGTCTGCCAACATAACTTACAAAATGGATTAACCCTTTAGTAGACTAGTATTCCAAGGGAACATTATGGATATTATTAATCCACGGCAGAATTCATTTTTGTTTTAATCCATCCATCTAAATGCTAGACTTCCATTTTTTAAGAAATGATGGCTTATTTTTATAATGTCATGGACCTACTTCCAAGACCTTTTGAGTGAAGAAATTTGATTCAAACTTAAAGAGAAAAATATTCTCTTTATTGAAAAATAATTCCTTCAATCTCATCTTTCGCTAGCGATAAAGGTTCAGGAATTCATCAAACTGAACATCGAAAGTTTATCTATAAAAATCATTTTTAAAATGATAAAAAAAGATATAAAAACCTCTTGGTTCAGAAGCAACTAGGTTCATATAAGGGAATGGTCTCAGAATAAAAAGAGTGAAGAAGATAAGGAGGTGGAGAAGGTAAGAATTCCAAGTAGCTAAAAGAATAACCATTAAGCTTACAGTGGATTCTTGGTAGAAGTCGACACCAACAGCTAAGAAAAGCTAAGAAAAGGGTACAATAGAATCGAAAGCTAAAAATGACTAATTAGGATTTAGAAGATTGGAAGGCCGAAGTTAAGAACTAGCAATTAAAGAAGGAAACTAGGAATTCGTCGTTGTATATAAAGAAAAGAGGGATCATTGTTATTTTATCATTGATTTTTGTTAAAAATATAATATAATATTTAGTTAAACTACAAAATATTAAATAATTTTATTTTAAAAATAAATTGAGTTTTAACAACTTTTTATATTTAAAATAATTATGTAAATTTTCTATTTTTAAAATATTTTTAGTTTTATAATAGTGATTGTATAATTTTGAACTATTTCTATTGGTAAAATAATTTTCAAAGTTATATTATATTTATATTTATTTTTACTTTTATGTTTAAATTTATTTTTACTTTTATATATTTTTACTATTTTTAAAATTCTCCTTATCTAATAATAGAATTATTAATTAATAAATAACTAGATAAGTTTGTTATAAATTCAAGTTAAGGAAATTACTTCATATTAGTTTAATAAATTTTGGAATATGAAATAAATAAAATAATTTAATAAAAAATAAATTTCAGTGGAATAAGAAACTACGATCCTACCGGTAATTAAAGTAATATCATCATTTTTTTGGTAAATCAGTAAGTAGAAAAAATTAGAATAAAAGAATAATAAAGTACAAGCAATGGGGAGACCCCAATACTGAGCAAAAGACCACAGCAAAGAAAATAGCCTTGCTTGAGCGAAGAGCCAAAGGACACAACAACAACACACTAACAAACTACCACAATAGGGAATAAAAAGGGAATACAACCCAAACAACAGCAAAACCTAACCCCCGAAATACAAAGCCAAACACAGAAGAGGCTCAACAAGAAACTCCCATATAGCAAGAAATGCGCTCAAAGGGCATCAGCTGAAGAGTTACCAGCTCTCGGAGCATCCAAGAGTAATATCATCATTATCAACACCAATTTGTAATTACACTGAGGTGCGAGATTTGGAGATGTCAAATAATACGCAGCCTTACCCTCACCTAATAGATAGATTATATCCGATAGATCCACATGCAATATGTCATGAAGATCTTACAAAATGATAAATGAACGTAAAGACATATCTAAGAAATAAAGTCAAATAAATAAATTAATTAAATAAACATAAAAGGTAAGAAAAACAATTAAATACAAAAATACAATACAATACAAATAAATATTAAAGAGAAACAATACTTATAATATTAAAATAATTAGCAAGAGAACTCAATACAACACAAAAGTATGTACCTGTAGAATATGTCGATTAGCAATAAACTTGAGGAGAAATGGATACCATAAGAGACCCATACCGAACAAAAGACATGTACAAGAATAATTCTAATTAGATCTGTCAAATCATTATTGTTATACATATGAAACTAATTAAACTATACATTCTAGGAGGTAAATATTATGCATTAAATGCAAAGGACACAGGAAGTGTCCTATAAGGGACAAGTGATCCAACTTAGCCGAATCATTTGATCACTTTCTTTAGTTTTTTTTAAGCCTTTCTTTTTTTCTCTTACAGTTTTTAAGTAATATTTTTTCTCATCTTCTCATTAGAGTGTCGGAATATCTCCTTCTAGCATGTTTGAATTATTTAAGTCATGACTCTCTCAATTTATCATTAATACTAATCACCTTTTAACATCCACACGAACATCCTCGTCTCTGCCTCTAAAAACTTATTATTATGTATTCATTTAATGGACCAATATTCCTAATGCTAACATTAGGTAAGGGTAATCCGGTGCAAGTAAAACGACAAGTTGTACGTTGCGGTAGAATGACTATTTGGATTGAGGAGTGAAAATGGGGAACTGTACGTAGAGGGGCGCACAGACTATTGTGTGCATGAGAGTCCAGCCTTTTCTGATCTAATCAATCGCTCCTGCAACAACAAACAAGAAGAAGAAGAAGAAAATGGGAACACTAGGAAAAGCAGTCTACACCGTCGGATTCTGGATCCGCGAGACCGGCCAAGCCCTAGATCGCGTCGGTTGCCGTCTCCAAGGCAATTACTACTTCCAAGAGCAGCGTCAGTTCTTAGTCCGATCTAAATAGTATTTGTAAATTAAAATTTTTACTATTTGGTTTTTTCTTCTTTTTTGGTTTTTTAATTTTGTGAATTATAATGATGATGATTTTGATCAGTGTCGAGGCATCGGACGCTGATGAATGTGTTTGATAAAACTCCGTTCGTTGATCAGACTGCTTTTGTGGCCCCCAGCGCTTCTGTCATCGGTGATGTTTTGGTGGGAAGAGGTTCCTCCATTTGGTATGGATGTGTTTTGAGAGGTGATTTTTTTTTTTTCTCTTTTTCCTTTCTTTTTACTTTACTGTTGGAACATAGGTGTCACGCTAATGAGAAATTGCGATTCCCCTTGTGTGTTCCTGCAGGTGATGTTAACAGTATCAGTGTTGGGTCTGAAACCAATATACAAGATAATTCTCTTGTTCATGTTGCAAAATCAAATTTGAGTGGCAAGGTTTTGCCTACTATTATTGGGGATAATGTGACTGTTGGTGAGTGATGGTATCCAATCAACTTAACTCCAATACTTTTTAATTCTTGGCGTTGGAATTTTGAAGTTTGACTTCCAATTTCCACTTTGCAGGTCACAGCGCTGTTTTGCATGGATGTACTGTTGAGGATGAGGCATTTGTTGGCATGGGTGCGACCTTGCTAGATGGAGTTTATGTTGAGAAGCATGCCATGGTTGCTGCTGGAGCTCTTGTAAGGCAAAACACAAGGATCCCTTGTGGAGAGGTGGGTCTTTCTATACAAGCATTTCTTGTTTAACCATGTGAGGATATTCTACGTTAGACATTATGCTTAGTAGTCTTGAGTTCATCACCGAATTATTTATTACTTAAACAGATATGTGTTACCGTGTTTCTTACCCTATGTGGTTTGAGATGATTTTACTTGTAATTGTATTGGTTGGAAGAGATCTAATTTTTAGCATACTTAAACTTAGACTGTACATTGAGTGGTGCGCATATTGTTTTTCACCATGAAAGAATGTCTACTTTCTTCCTTTACCTGTTAGTGTTGCGGCAATAGGGTAGATATCTTTTGGTTGCCTTGAGCGGATGCATGCAGTTCTGACTTCAGTAACTTAGCTAGTTATCCCTATAATTTAGTGAGCCACAGCTATAAACAGCTACATGGGTTGCCCTAGTTTTACTTATTTTGGTTCCAGCTTCCATTCATGTTAATATTAAACATTTTCTCCAGTAGAGAGGTTGTGGCAAGATCCAAGAGAAACAACTTAAAACTTCCTCATGGGCCCTGACCAAATGTGTGTCTTCCTCGCTTTCTTCATATTGCTTTTGATTTATTACCCAAATCTCAGGTATGGGGAGGCAATCCAGCCAAGTTCCTGAGGAAGCTTACGGAAGAAGAGATGGCCTTCATCTTCCAATCAGCCAGAAACTATTCAAATTTGGCACAGGTACATGCAGCAGAAAACACAAAGAGCTTTGATGAAATTGAGTTTGAGAAGATGCTTCGCAAGAAATTTGCTCGACGTGATGAAGAGTATGATTCAATGCTTGGAGTTGTTCGTGAAATACCACCAGAGCTTATCCTTCCAGATAATATAATGCCAGACAAAGTAGCAAAAACTGCTTGAAGTTTCCAAATCTTGGATTCCTAATTCATCCCTGGATGTTCTTTTGCTATGGGCGGATTTCAAAGAGAAGTTGCTTTCCACTGCAATAATTTATTTTCCCGACTTTGGTGTTTAGGTTAAGTAGTATTATGCCCGTTTCAGTTTTGTGGGCATGCTCACTCATCTTGGCTTAGAGGCTTCAGTTTTCCTTCCTTGAGAAAATCTTGGGCAATGAAGATACTTCTAGATAATTAGTAATCCGGAAGGGTTTTCACTGTATCTCTCACCCAGAACTTAATCGTTTTATTTGCTTCCCTGGAATAATTAATGAAGAAATTGGATACCCATTTATACTTTTCCACCAATGGAGCTCTTATATGCTATTTTAACTTGCCAAATTTGCAGCTCTTTACTGATGAAACTGGAAACCTTCAGCAGATTATGAGTTAGACAAGCGGTTACGTAGATTAGAACAAGAACGGGTGCATGTTTGTCCAGATTCCCCTGACACGAAGTTACAGATCAAGGCAACAAGTACTTTTTGTTCACGGTGGAGGCAACAACTGACACAAAGTTACAGATGAAGGCAACAAGTACTTTTTGTTCACGGTGGAGGCAACAAGTTATTGCTAGTCGTGGACAGGGTATCAAGGTACTGTTGACCGCAAAAGTTTATTGCATGTGGATACCGGCCCATTTCAATTTTCAACTGACGTAGTTATTTATGCCCAGGTTGGCTTCAAAACTTCCAATCATTGCATCAAAACCATGCCTGCTGTTTTCTCTTATACTTAATGCCTAACTAATAATTCAGCATCATAATAGGTGCCCATAATGACCGATGCATGATGAGTCTAAAGCTTCTTCATAGACGATACAGTTCCTCCAAACATTAAGATAGAAGACATTTAAATTTGTGATCACTACTTGTTGGTATGGACTTTAGTCAAATTTTGTCGAACCGGAGGGTGATAGTGACTCCGACTAAACCCTGTTGATCAAACTTTATTTGGTTTTTGTTCTATTCACTTCAGTTTTGTCTTTCTTTGTTTCTACTTCGGTATTCGGTAAACACAAACTTTACCTATTCTGTGTCGGGGCCGAAGTTTAGGTTTGTGAGCAATAACGAGCTGGTCCAAATTGGATTGTGGCTGCTGTGAATAATGGTTTAATAATTTTTTTAAATGGGTTTAATTATATAAATAAACCAGCATCACAGTTGAGAGTGTCTAATAAAAAAGTCGGCGGCCGACCCCAACTATATCTATTGGGGTATCGAGTAGCTGCTTTAGCTAACATGTGAGCTACCCTATTAATATGCCTAAGAATCCAGGTAAAAGTAAAAGACCGAAATTTTGCAGCTGTGGCTTGGCACTTAGCCATGATCACTCTCAACTCATTGATGCCTATGCTGGAGCCATGGAACCATTGTACCAATTGAAGGCAATCGGTCTCCACCTCCACCGATGTAATTCCCGTGCGTATCATCCAAGATAAAACCTCTTTGAAAGCTATAGCTTCTGTCGTAGGAGGGGTGTAATATGCGTGAGAAAACCTGGAAAAACCTCCAAGAAACTGACCCCTGTGACCCCTTAGGACTACACCATACGACCTTGACCAATTTGTTTGTCTTAACAAAATCGTATCAATATAAAAGAACCAAAAAAAGAGAGTTATTTCTATTAATAAAACTTATTTTTTTATGTTTTTAAAATTAAACCTTCAATATCTTCCCATAATTTATATCAATTTTTTTCGAAATTTCAATTTCACCTTCAATATTCACTAAATTAAATAATTAGATAGCCTATAAGTTTTTCTAAAAATTTAGATAGGCTATAAGTTATAAAAATGTAATAATCAGAATCAGATTTGTGTTTCAAATCTAAAAAGTTTTGGAAATTCATTTTAAGTAATTTAAGGTAGCAGAATTTTATTTAAATGCATAAATCATAGCATGAAATTTAACTCGAAACTCAATATTTACCCTTTGCATTGGTTTTCAAATCCAAAAAGCATCATTTTCTCAAAGAAAGCATTAAAATTTTGAACGAACATATTGGTTATAAAGTAATTTAATTGCAGGGAATGATGACTTCCTTGGGCTTTTATACAAAAATTCAGATAAAGTGGCATACACAAGGGTCCCAGAGGAGCACCTCTGCTGGTCCTTTTTGGTATTGGTGATTGGTCTGGTATGAGCTCATGAGGTAGGGTCTACCGACTGGGGACCCCAACTTGGGTTTCAATTATTCACACTTTCGTTTTGTTTCTTTCTTGCGCCTACAAAATTACACATGCACCCATCCATGCACAGATAGTGTTTTTGATAGCTTACTAACACGGCCAAAGAAAAGAAGCTGAGGACAAAATCTTCGTTTTATAAGATTGTTTTCTTTGAATCTTTGATTAAGTTGTCCTGGAAGAACCAAAGTTGTAGTCTTTAACAAAGAGAAGAGTCACCACTTTAGATATACGGTTAATTGTAGGCTGGTCTGGGGACAAAATGCCGAAGTATTCAAAAGGAAGATACTGCCAATTGTTTGATAAAAACTAAAATTCTGATTCCAATTACACAATTTTTATGCTCTTTCCATCGTCTTGTCTGTTTGAAATGGAGATGAGTATCCTAGAAGGACAAAAACTAATCAAGTAGATCTTACCAAACAAGGCAAACATGGTTTCTGATTTATCATTCATGTTTCTAAAGACATGATTGTCTAAAATGTTCACTTCACTTCTCAACCAACCCAAGCCAAACCCAGCTTTCCTTCCTAGCTTGTCTGGTCTATTTGTATACAAAAACCATCTGGTCTATTTGTACCCACAATATGTGAATGTGATGTTTAAATTATTGGTAGATTAAGATCAAATTTGTTCATCAAATATGTATAGTTTCAAGTGAGCGATTAACGGTACTAAACAAGTTCAGTCGAACTCCAAGATCCTAGTATGTATGTAGGTTGGACACAGCAATGTCTGGGGCAAGAGGGGGCCGTCACGTTAGAAAATTGTCCTTGTATGGGGAAATGGGATGTTGTCCAAAGAAAGCGTTAAAAGCTCAGCATGTTGTTGTGCTTGGCTGCAAAAGGTGGAATCGCCCACCCTAGGCGCCCCCTACACCCCGGCCCGACGAAGCAGCTGGGGGGATGTAAATCAGGTA
>JAOQMR010000213.1:7401732-7411739 GCA_027563865.1 Erythroxylum pelleterianum
AGACTGCGGGATTCGAACCTTGCACCTTGGCTGCAAATCTACCCCTCCGGAACCAACTGAGCTACGCCCTGCGGGCCGCATGTTGTTGTGCTTGTTTGCATGTGTGGTGGTGGTGGTGGGGATGGTACTTATGGCGGTGGGCGGCGGTGACCACCCCAAGTTATGCATGGTTACCATCTGGAGTTGGAGGACAGTGATTCTGCTTAATCACATAAAGTATAATAATTAAGTGTCACTGTCACCAACCTTCCCCAGAATTCGTCTGAGATATGGTCTGCATGTTATCCACGTACTAATTAACTGGAGGTCGACTATCTAACTAAATCCCTCACTCTCACTTGCCAACTTTTATCTTACGATTCCTATAGATTCAAGTGTAATCGACGTATTATGCGAAATTAAACATTATGCATAACCATACTCGGTAATTACCTCTAAGGACACTTCATGATTGGCGCTAATGTAGTACGAAATTTAACTTAACCATGTCCACAACATGTAATGGTGCTGAGTAAGCATTGATTAAGTATACAAATGATTATCAGGCAATATAATCATATTTACAACTCACATATATTTCTTTCTTTTGAAGGTAAGAAGGAAAGGAAGTCTAATAAGCAACAATACATTACATTCTACTGATTCAGTCGACTTAAATACTGCATTAATGATTAAGACCCTCCAGCTGGAAATTCCCATTAATCAAATGATTTGACTTGCGAATTTATACCAACTCCGATCGAGTAGGGCCCAGACAGCTTGAAGAACTATGTTATAATTATTTGAGGTTAGAAGGATAAGATAAGTTTACATGTAATCGTAGTCAAGCTCCACCTTAATACCTTGTGTTATGTTTTGTTCTAATTATTGTGTTCTAACATTACAAAATACAAAATGTATTTAAATCTCTCCTTTTTTTTTTAAGAGATGTTCTAGAAGGGTCTCAATTATGAAAAGATACCTTTAAATCATTCACTTTCATATTAATTTCTGCTCAAATTAGATAAATCTCTTGTAAGAGACAAAACTCATACTCCAAATTTTAATCCACATAATAATATAAACAAAACCATTGCAATCCATTTCCCGCGTTTCTTTCCGCCGGTTAAAATCCAAATCACAAAATCTAAATTACACTATTTAGATAACAATATAATAAGTCAGGCCCTTTTTTGTCATTTTATGTGTTGTGTCTTTTTAAGTCTTGCTCTCTCCTCCTTGTCTTTCTCTTCCTTTTTTGTCTTTCTGGTTCCGACTGTGTACAGTGTCTCACTGCATATTTAGAGAGAGAAAAATAACACACAAAGCAAAGAGAGAACACTTGAAAACTCAAAAGCATCATAGGGAAACCCTAGCTTGAGGCTCTCATTTCACTGCACTTTCATGGAAAATCTCTCACATTCTCATCAACCAAAAACTGCAGTGTCCAAGAAGAGCTACAATGGCAAAGCGCACCATAGCTTCCCGACGTCCGCGAAGACCGTCTACGACGACGTGTTCGGCAGCGCTCAGAGGTTCGGTGGTCCCCCGAGTCTCTCGCCGCGGGTCGAAGACTATGCCGAGATATTCGGCGGATTCCACGCGCCACGCGCCTCCTCGATTCCCTTGCTTAGTCTTCCGGTTCTCGACGAGGCCGAGGTTTTCTTCGATGTACGGAGCGCCGGTTTCGACTACGGCGAGGTCTTTGGAGGGTTGAGGGAGAATGACTTCGCGGTTTCGTACGAGGATTTGGTGATCATGGACCAATCCGACGACCGTGATGATTCCTCTAACGAGGCTTGGTATGCATGATCATGCACTCCTCTGCTTTAAATTCGCAAGCTTTTTGCATTTTTTCTTTTCCTTGGAAGGATAGAATGTGAATGCGGTGTTTTCCTTATGTTTGTTTTTTGTGTCCGGTGCCGTTCTTTCGTTTTCAGCTGTCGTGTTTCGTTTTTAAGTTTTTTGGTCCTTTTTTTTTTCGTTTCTTGTGTTTGCTTTTCTTCTGAAGCTCGAAACAAGAAATGGTCAACTCGAACTCTGTAATAGGACTCCCTATTACCATTTTCAGCTCAAATATTCGTTCAAAGTGATGTTTCGTGTGTCCTTTCAGGATGGTGGCTAGTTCTTGTTCTGTTTAAGTTTTTTGTCTGGGTAGGAAAAGATGCGATTTTATTAAAATGATATTACTTTTCAGTATCGTCCGCATTTTATTGGTTTAAATGCTAAAATTCCATTTGAAGATGGGTTTGTGACTATATGCAAGTGGACGAGCTTGTTATTCGTTTTGATTCTGGATTAATTGCTCTATTGTTTAACGGTTAGTCGCTGTTTGCTTTCTTTCTAATTTGATTACTTTTATCATCCAAAATGAGAATTTGAGACCATCATGATTATTTGTTTCCTTTTGCGTAGGACTCCTTCGGAAGCTGAATATTTATCGGATGAGTTGGATCATTCAACTGAGGATCAATACTTGTCGAATGGAGATTCTTATGAGACAATCAACGGGAATATGGAGTTCAATATATCATACCATAAAGCTGGTCAAAGGAGCAATGGAGTTTCGTCAAATGGGTTTACTCAGATAAGCCAGCTACATGCCGTACCTGGATACAGTTTCATGGTTGATAAAGACACTGTCTTGCCTGAAAAAGAGAAGGGCTACTCACTTCTCCAGGCAAGTGATGATGGTTATCTCAACATTGACTTGAGTCTGGAGATGAACGGTAGAGGCCAACTCAGGAAGACCTTGTCACATCCTGCCAACAGTATCGGTGAATTATCTTTCGAAACTGATCTCAGATATCAGAAGAGATATGTGAGAAATGGATCTCTTCCAAATGAAACGTTTGTAACCATATCTGATGTCAGCCTCAGAACTCAGCCCTCTGACTTGCCACCCCCTTCTAGACCTCCGCCTCCAATGGATGGCAAAAAGAGGGATTCTAGAAGAGAAACTTCTAGTAGTAAAAGTGTTTCTTCTGGTGGGCTTGCTGATGATAACTCTCCACCTTACTTCGATGTAGAAGTCGATGCAAGTTCTTCAGCTGCAGCCTCTGCTGCTGCCATTAAAGAAGCCATGGAGCAAGCTCAAGCAAAGCTGAAAAGTGCAAAAGAACTAATGGAGAGGAAGAGTCGGATGAAATTGGGCTTGAAGGATGACAAGAAAGGCAAAGAAGAAAAGGTGAACCATTTTGACAATTCTTCTGTTAGTACAAGAGATGAGAGATTGCACGGGACTTGTACGAAAGAAGAACATGGAGTGACGGAGGCGTGCCAAAAAGTTCAGTCGGTAGCTCAGCAAATTGGGGGCTCAACCGAAAGGCATAAGCATCGAAATGGAGACATGAAATATGTAGAAGAGAAGCAGGGGAGGGAATCCTTTTCATCTCAAGGATCTGATAGAATTGATGGAGCTGCAGAGTGGAAGGAAGCTACGCAATTTTTTGAATTGGTGCAAACAAATAAATCTGGGATGATCTTCGGCCATGCAATGAATGGAGACATTTTGGCGCAGGGTATCAGTATCCAGGAGGGTGGGAAGAGAGAAAAGAAGACAGCCATAGAATCATTCCGGCAATACACACAACAGGAAGACAAAGTAAATGCAGTTAAAGCTGGTACGCAACTAGGTGAATATGAAATGAAATTGCAATTATCAAAAGATGATCTTTTAAGAGAGGAAAACAGTGGGAAACCAGCAGCAGTTAAATTGCCTCACAGTCAGAGAGGGGTTGAGAGGAAGGTAGAAATGGTTCAAGGAGCTTTAAGGTGGGAAGAGAGTGTGGAGATGTGTGGAGTGGACTGGCAGCCTCTAACAACTGAAAAGAAAAAGATTAAGGCTGATGACTTGCAAAAACATGAGAACATGGTGGAGATCCAACTGAAGAAAAATACAGATGAAGATATGCTCACCATGAAGCACATGGAGAAAGGGCCACAGCCAAGAGAGGCTAGTAGACGCATCAAGGATGAGAAAATAATCATGTATGATGGGGAAGATGGACAAAAGAGGCAAAAAGAGACTTTTCAGCAGGATGAGCATGAGAAAAAGCTTAAATTGACTCCTGAACATGCAGACTATAAGAAAAGACTGAAAGAGGCTCCTGAAAAAGAAAACGAAAAAGAAAAGAGGATGAAGGAGGTTCTTGAACAACGAGAAATTGCAAAAAAAGAGAAAGAGGCTCGTGAAAGAGAAGTAAAAGAGAAGAGGTTAAGAGAGACTCATAAACAAGAAGAAAACAAGAGAAGAGTGGAAAAAGCTCTTGTGAGGGAAGAGAATGAGAGAAGACTGAGAGAGGTATGCCAGAAGGAAGACAAGGAGATGAGAGGAAGAGTGGTTGTTGAGCTGGAAGAGAATGAGAAGAGAAAAAGAGAGGCTTATTTAAGAGAAGTATATGTAAGGGGAGTAAATGACATGCATGATAAGCTGGAGAATGAGAGGAGGAGAGAAGTGGTCGTTAAACAAGAAGAGAATTTGCAGAGGCAAAAAGAAGCTTGTGAAATAAAAGACAACTACAAAAGATTTCAAGAGGCTTCAGAACAGGAAGAAAATGATAAGAAACTGAAAGAGTCTAGAGAAAGAGAGGAAATTGAGAAGAAACCAACGGAGGATTCTAGAAATGAAACAATGTGGAGCAGAATTAAAGAGAGTAGTTCTGGAGAAGATGTAAGTATAACAGAATTTGAGGAGTACTATGACACATCAAAGGATGCCAATGTATTGACAGATAGGGAAGTGGAAGAGCGAGAAGCTCGTGGTGATGAAAAATTGGAGGAAGGCTGCAAGCAGGAAAAGGCTAATATGAGCTATTCAGATGCTGGCTTTAAAGGGCACGAGGAAATCAACAAGATTGGGAAGGATCATAGTACATTTAATCAGGGAGGTAAGTTAGATGCTCAGGAGGATACTGGAGATGTTCCATCAGCTGGCAACCACATCAGAAATGGTGAAAGTCTGAAAGAATGTGATGTTAGCTCTGAAGGAACTTCTAAGATAATAACTCCACCAAAGAGTAATAACAAGGAAGCAGTAACTTGGTTCATTGATAGAAAAATTGAAGTGTCTTGCCTAGCCCAAGAAAGCTCAGAGCAAGAAAAGGTTGCCTTTCCAATGCAGGAGGCCTCAAAATCACCTTGTGCAAATGAAAGTCCGAAGAAAGTAGGTCAAGCTGGACAAATCAATGAACAGCAGAATATAAATATTGAAAATGCATTCCCTGTGGATTCAAATGTTGAGAGTCAGGGGAAGAAATTGGCTGAAAGTGTTGAGACGGGAAAGCTTAAGGAGGCCAAATTTACACTAAATGTTGCAGACAACAAGGTTAGTTTTAAACCTGCTATAGCAGCAAATGACTTGACGGAAACTGGACAAAAAGCAGAAACAACAAAGCCCACCACTTCAGAAGTTCAAAGTAATGCACAACGAATAGCTCAACCGGTTCAATTTCATCAGATTGCTGAAAGAAAAGCAAAAATTGAGACTCTACCTACTGATGAAAAAGAAGTTGAAAGGATTCAAAAAGAAAGAGAGATGGAAAAGGAACGACTTAGAATGATAGAAGAAGAGAAAGAGAGGGAACGGGAAAGGGAGAAGGATAGAATGGCCGTTGATAGAGTAACACTCGAAGTTCGTGAAAGAGCATTTGCAGAAGCTCGTGAGAGAGCAGAACGGGTTGCTGTCGAAAGAGCAATGAATGAAGCTCGTGAAAGGTTAGAGAAGGCATGTGCAGAAGCAAGAGAGAAATCCCTTGATTATAGGACATCCATTGAGGCAAGGTTAAGGGCAGAGCGTGCTGCTGTTGAGAGAGCAACTCTGGAGGCACGAGGGCGTGCTTTTGGAAAAGTAATGGTTGAAAGATCCGTTTCAGATAAATTCTCTGTGTCTTCCTGGAATAGTGGAGTGAGGCCAAGCGCTTCATCCTCTGTGAGTCTATTCCTAATTACCATCTATTTAAATCCAGCATTGCCAACAACACTTAATGGAAGTTAAATTACAGGATCTCCAAGATCTTCAATCCCAGGGAACTGGTTCATCTTGTGGCCCAAGATATCCATATACTTCAGTATATACTGGTATGACACGGTTTGGTAACCAGCATTATGTTTTTGTCCTCGGACATTGTCTGTTGTACCACGTAAATTTTGAGAACAGTTGCCCTTCACCTTTTATTGCATCTAAACAATTATCCCCTTTCCAAAAGGTTCCAACTCTAGCGAGAGATCTGAGGGAGTTGAACACGAATCAGCTCAAAGGTGTAAAGCTAGATTAGAAAGGCATCGAAGGACAGCTGAACGAGTGGTACAAATTCTGTTCTGCTTTAATCATCAATGCTTTGCATAAAATAAAGGAACTGATACCTAATCTGGCACTGGTGCAGGCAAAAGCTTTAGCAGAGAAAAACATGCGGGATCTTCTTGCTCAGAGGGAACAAACTGAACGACATGTATTTTGCTTGTCAATTAGTTTTTCTAACAGAATTTTATGTATCTCCCCACTGAAATTCCTGGACACATTTGGCTTGCAGAGGCTAGCAGAAACTCTGGATGCTGATGTCAAAAGGTGGTCAACTGGGAAGGAGGGGAACTTGCGTGCATTACTTTCAACTTTGCAATATGTATGTTTTATCTTCATTGGATTAATTTAATGATGGATTTAATTTTCTGATTTCCTTTAGTGCACTTGATTTTAGTTGCACGTTAAAAGTTTGAAGGTTTTGATTCAATCACCTGATCTTGGATAAAGTATGAGGCATTTGCCTCAAATGAGTATTTGTCTAAAGTAATAAACATTGGAAGCAGAGTCTGGATTCTTTTGATATGTCAGTGTGACTAGTTAGGCAATGTTGTTCCACATGCAATAGTGTTTGTGGTTAGATGGATAATTAGTATAAGCTTGAAATTTCCTTTAATTGTCACTTTCTTGTTACTGATTGATTTTGAATTCAACCTGTTCTATGCTTCTTTATCTGATCTTTTAACTTCTTTTCTAATATTTCTTTCCACTGGTAGATCCTTGGGCCTGATTGTGGTTGGCAGCCAATTCCACTTACAGAAGTAATAACTTCAGCTGCCGTAAAGAAAGCCTATAGGAAAGCTACTCTATGTGTTCATCCAGATAAATTGCAACAACGGGGCGCAAGCATACAACAGAAGTACATTTGTGAGAAGGTCTTTGATCTTCTTAAGGTATCTCGCTGGCATTCTCTCTGTCCTGTCCATGTGTGATATGGTGGTTTGCCAATTCCCGCTTGGGTTATGCTTAAATTCACTAGAGGTGTATAAGCATACATACAAGAAATTACACGTCAAAATACTGACATGGTGCTTCATTTCTTCTATTTCAAATTGGCAAAACATTGAACTTAGTGATGAAAATTCTGATTCTACTCTTTGCATTTAAGGGTTGCTTGTCCTATTGTAGGTTATTAGGACTGCCCAATTATTCCACATATATACACGCACCTTTTATGTATATATGATCAAACATAATTGAAGGGGTTAGAAGTACATATTTGAGCAGAAGTCACTTGCAACATGTTCTTGTTGGTGGATAGTAGACTTCGCTCATATCTATGGGGTAGGGGCAACAGTGAAAGTGGTGATGGTAATGCTATTTGATAAAAGTCTTGTTTGTTGTACTCACCCCTTGTTTTGTCTTTAGCGTTTTGGATTTATTAATTGCCAATAAAACTTAGCTTACTGTAAATTTAAAAGCATGTGTAAGGATGACTTTCTTCACATACAGCTATAATCACTACATATAAGCAAGCCTGAGAACAAATTCAATAGTCTTCATGAAGCATAATGTCTGACACTATTCAGCAAATAGTTATCCCCTGATCATTTCCTGACATTAAGCATCTTTACATGATATTTATGATTTGTTTTCAGGAAGCCTGGAACAAATTCAATTCTGAGGAGCGGTAGAGCATACAACATATACTAGCTGTCTGGTTACTGTGCGATCCTTTCTGTAAATTTTTTCGCTTTGAAAGTAAATATGCCCATGTTCATTTGGTAATCTCTTTTAGTATCTAAATGTAATTTACTCTCAAAGGAAATAGGTAGGGACAACATTGTTCAGTATTCCCAATTACGGTAGCAAGCAAATTCATCCATTGATACATATTCTCCCTCGGAAGTGTAAAAATTTCATCAAGTGGGTTGATGTGTGTTGGCTACTAAACTCATCGACGAATAACCTTGCGATGAGTTCTATGTGATGTGTCCTAGAGGTCGATACTGAATTTTTTGATGGCAAGTGAAAAACATATGACGTACAGAAGTTGGTAAATGTGTCTAGAATTAGATACGGTTTTTATACGTTTTCTTGTCATATCTTCATATTCTTTTAAGAAACAGTCGCCTAGGCCTGGCTGCTCAAGACTATTTCAAAGGCTGTGATTCCGTCACAAGTTTTACCATAATGCCAAAGTATACAAGATACAAGCGGTGAGCTGTTGTCATTGCCCATGTAACTACGTTTCCTATACTACCTTTCGGGTTTGCAACCAAATACTTTAATATTAAACTCTTCCATGATTGCAAATCAGCTAAATCAGATGAATCGAACTTGTAGTTTCGAGAATTGAAGGGTTACTTCTTATATTCCGTTGACTACCTTACTTTTGACCAGCAAAATATATGAGACTAGAGTGTAAATTGAGACAAGATTTTTTGTCCAATTTTATAGTGTCTTATTTTGTTCAATAAATTTTAACCATTTATTTATACAGATCTTAAGTTTATTTTTGCGGGACCTATACGAAGCTCACATAAATAAATGGTTGAAATTTATTGGACAGAATAAGATACCATAAAATTGGATAGAGTATCTGAACTCAAATAGAGACAAGATCTTCTGTCCAGTTTTATGGTGTCTTATTCTGTCCAATGAATCTTAACCATTTATTTATACGGATCTTAAGTTTATTTTTGTGGGATTCATATGAAGCCATATAAATAAATGATTAAAATTTATTTAACAGAATAAGACACCATAAAATTGATTAGAATATCTGAACTCGTGTAAATGACCTAACTTCCCTGAAAAAAGAATAATAATAAAGGGAAAAGGTTGGGGATTGAGGAAGGTCCAACTTTATGTGCCAAGTCCTATCCCTCTAGAGCCTAAAAGACTAAGCAAGCACACAAAAGCCTAATCCACAAAAAATCACAAAAGCAATGAGTAGCAAACCAAACATGACCAAGCAGTCAAACCCACATCGGGACATACAAATATGGAAATTTATTAAATTTTAAAGCACCTGTCCGCCTACAAATATGGAAATTTATTAATTGTAAAGCATCTTGCCGCCTATCGCTTGCCATATAACTATGTTCTTGTCTGACGAAGTCCACACCTACTCTCGTATGTTCATTTATCAACTCCAAGCTACCTGTCATACGATCATCTCATTTCAGCCATGTTTAGAGCTTTAAGCACACGGAGAGGCCGTTACAGGTATGAGAGGTTGGCCGACGAGTCTGCCGCCGGACTCCTGGACGGAAAATTGACGAGGGCAAGAAGCTTGCCGTCGAAGGTATTTTCTCTGTCAAGCTCGTCAACAAAAGAACTGACCTTTCCCAATAATCCAGCTCCGGTGAAACCATCCAAAAAGGTTATCAAAAGTCACCCACTTCTCAATCTCTTCTACTCTGGTCGCAAGAAGAAACCAACTGCCAAGCCAGAATTTTCAAGGTACTTGGCGTATGTCAAGGAAGGTGGTGTATGGGATTTAAGTTCCAACAAACCTGTCATGCATTATAAATAAAGAGAATCACTCCTGCTTCCGCTTTTGTTTCCTTGATTAGTATTATTATTTCTTTTCACAACGAAAACAACTAGTTGTGTACTTGCCTAAATCTATATTAGTTGATGGTAGTGCTTTAAATAATTCCGGAGACGCTGGAATTGGAGGTGTTTTTAGAGATTATTATGGGCGATGGCTGCGTGGGTTTGCTGGCTATATTGGAGTTGCGACGAATATGACAGCCGAACTATTGGCCATAAGGACAGGGCT
>JAOQMR010000213.1:7411839-7423347 GCA_027563865.1 Erythroxylum pelleterianum
ACCCATTTGAGACCCAGTCGGTAATACCCAATAACCATTATCTTGGGTGCATTTCATAGGACTCAATTAATAAATTATATGGGACATTTAAATATGCTAACAAAAAAATCTATATTATTTAATCTCTTACGTGAATGAGTAACGAAAATCTGAAATTTGGCTGCGGCAACGATAAGTTGAATCTTCTTTTCTCGACACTACTGTAATTTTGGTCTGTGATAATCAGGTTGGATGACTGGAATTTGATGCTTAGTGTTGCATTATGAAACTAAATCTTTGGTTGGGATTCGTTGTAAGCATATGGGAATGCATGAGGTTTTGTATGAATCTCTCAACTATAATGTTTAATCTCATATGAAAAATCCAATTAATCACATTAAAGATGAAGCCTTAGTATTGAATTAGGTTAGCCAGCAGCTGCTCCAGAAAAAAAAAATAGTTCAAATGAAAATTAACGAAAAAAATAGTTAAATTTGATAAATAATAAAATTTTATCCTCATTAAAACGTACTCCCGTTCCCACATAATTTCAAGCACGGCTTTCATTGAATTAGTGGAGTACAGCAGTTTTCAAAGATGAAGAGGGCACATGTGTCAAGACACAGTAAATTGGAAATGCTAATAAGAACTTGGAGTACATAGGTAATGCAGAATCTTTTAAATGCGTCAATGCTCTATGGTCATGAACCATGACTCCCTTTCAGAGATGGTGTCAGGTCCTACCAGAAAAATATGGATTATATGGTTGCAAGATAAATCTATATGTATATTCACACGTTGTGTCTATTTCATTGGATATAGTAAAGATTGGACAATTATGATCTTTGAATGAAAGCAAGAGCCCCCCATAAACGAAAATGTATGTGGTGCCTAACCTAAAACGCTGTCCTATCTAGACAACACACAACCGAGAAAGAATGGCACCTAACAAATCTGCAAAGTCAAGCCTGCCAATATTACATTCTCACGGGTAATTCAACAAAATTGTGGTTGGAACTACTCAAAAGTCTTTATCATCTCGATGCAATTCCTCATTTTCACATGCTGCTTGGTCTCTAAACATGTGCTAATAAATTAAAGAAACCAGGTTATTCAATGTTGACGATGATGTGGGCCTACTAGAAACAGTCTCTCTACTATATAGGGATAAAGCTGCGTACTATCATAGCCTTCAGATCCTGCTTCATTGCAGGACGGTATGATAATGATGATGATGATGATGATGAGGTTATTCAACATTGATGCCTACAATGCTCCAAGTAGAAGCCGCCAGTCCCAAGCTAATTCATGGTTAAATCTTTGTGTTCATCACATTGAAAGAATGAACGGTATCTTTTATCAAGGAATTTGGCTTCTAATAAGATTCAAAATGTATTACAAAGCTTTAGATAGATGCCAAAACACTTTTTGTCCATTGGTTTAGCTTATGTTGCAATCCTTTTTTTTGGTACAAGGGAAGAAAAAAACTCAAAAGCTAGTCTAACTAACGCAGAGATCTGCAATACAAAAAGCCATGTTGATCCTGATACATAGGTTGCTGGATAAGAGGGGGCGGCTCCTGAAAAGTCTGAAGGGGGGCGAGCGGCTAATGAAGCCAAACTATCTGCACACTGGTTCTCTTCGCGATACACATGTTGGATCGTTACCTCCCACGCTCGGTGTAGATAGTCATGAATATCTGTCACCAAAAACGAAAACTCAGTCAGAGGAATAAGCGAAGAGGAGAGGATATTGATCTCCTCTAAAGAATCGACTTCGATGATCACTCGTCGAAATCCCAACGTTCAGGCCAGCTGGAGACCAGAATGAACACCCCAGGCTTCGGTTGCAACACTGACACAGAGGGAGCCTCTCATGATTAGACCAATGCTTATCAGTCATCCCTTTATATTTTACTATCTCAATCTATTTTTATTTAAAAAATTGCCTTTTCAGAACCATTTAAATAACATTATTTTCTTATATATTTATCTATTAATTATTAGTAAAAATGTATATAGTGGTTGGTAGATATATATACAAAATCATGATATGTATTTTTTATATCAGAATTTGTTTTCCTAAGATAAGTTCTAATTTATAATTTTAATGATAATAAAATATTATTAATAAATTTATTTTTAATGATATTAGTAGTTACATTAAGCAATATCTGAAAGATTAAATTAATAGCAGGACAAAAATGAGCAATGGGTCAATTGAATAAACTAAGCAATCAAATAATAAAAAAATCAAAGTGGAACAAAAATATAACTTAAGAGAACTTCAAGAGAATTCAAATGAAAAACCAAGAACAAGAACGAGACAAGCATATCAAAATTTAAACAAATCACTGAAATTATTTTTGTATCTTATCCTGGTCATTTTAGTGAATTGTAGGCTCAATCATTATATGATTATTTGTATACATGACATAATGCATAAATCATTTTATAATCAAGAAAAAAATTATTTTGATTTTAAAAAAAATTCTTGATCAAACAAACTTTTGGAAGCTTGTATAATGATTTTGAATCAAATTTTTATTGAAGGAGCGTATTTAATGTTTGAAAAGACTTTGGAATTTAAGTTTTCAACTTAGTTTACGTAGATGTTTAGTTAGCCTAATGATTTGGATCGACTAGCTGCACAAAATTACAAGAAGTTACAAAATGTGCAATATGCAATTGGCTAGTCGATGGCTAATTGATGGTCAACCAATTAGTCGAAAATGGGTGTTAGTGTGCTTAAAAATCTAATTTATGTGTCTAACAATTATTTGAGTTAATTTTGGATATAAATAGACTAAATTGAGTTGCAAAAAGAACGTTTAACTTACTACAAAGTTGATAAGAGCCTAGCGAGAGCATTTGAGTGAATGTTTATATTATATATCATATATTGAACCTTAATTGATACAAGCGAGAAAGATAGATTTTATGTTGTATATGGTTATGTTATTGTAGAAATTAAAGAACTTTTTAGAGAAACAAATTATGAGGGTTCCTCTTATCGTTTAATAAAATTTGTAAACAATTACCTTCACCGTGACAAAGAAGATGTTGTATGGAAGATTTCTCTCCATCCATTAAAAGAAGAAGATAGTGAATTCCAAGTGGAATTTGGATAGTAAATTTATGTCAGGAATTGTTTGATCAAATCACTATAAATTAGTTTTTATCTCTCTTGGCATGCTCTCTTTTAATATTCTTATATTTGTTTTCTAATTGTTTCACATGAATTTTTCACAATCATTCATTAGTTTTCAAATAAAAAAAGTGAAAACACACACTATCTGACATCAATGATTAACATCAAAACAATAGACAATAAGATTATTGATTCAAGATATTAATAATGTAACTAGCTCTACTCTTATAGCAAAATTAAGTTTACCTACTTAAAGTATCCAAAGCTATACAAGATTTAGTGACTTAATGACTTTATAGAGATCAAGGTGAATAAACAAGTCTAGTTTCTTTCTTTTTTTTTTTTGTTACAAATGAGAAACACAATCAAATACGAGAATACAAAATGCCTTCCGCATCGCTGCGGAGAAGCTCCTGGAGGCACGAAGGCAGCTCCTGAAGGGTATAAAGACCCGCTCGAAGGACTACTACAAGATTGGCTAGACGGTCCGCACACTAGTTCCCCTCGCGGTAGACATGCTGGAAAAGAATCACCCATGATGTGGTACCTATATAATTTAGTCACATACTTTTGAGGAGGCCATAATAATATAATACAAGACTTGTACATGATGGTTTCAAGAATTAGTATACCACCATGAAAGATAAAAAGTCACTTACTCTTATAATTTTGACACTTAAATAGATATATTAGGACCAATTAAGTTAAAGAGGGAGAATGAAGAATGAAAGAGTGAGAGTAAGGGTTCAAAAGTAAAAGAGTTAATGGAGAGAAAAATGAAAAACAAGCGAGTTGTTACACAAAGGGAGTTATTTTTATACTAACAAATCTATTATTATACCTTTATATAAAGAAGCTTCTTTTAATTTTTATTTAGAAAAAGATTTAAGGATGAATTTTTTTAAAAAATAAGGGGATGATGCTATCATGACTAGCCAAACATAAGATCTGTTATATAAAAGCTTAGATTAATTATAACGGCTGGAGTTGGTGAAGATTTAGAAACTTAAGATTCATCTTTGGCTAAACATAACCTTAGACACAACCATGTTGAGTCTCAACCTATATTCCTCCATGGACATGCAAAAATTAGATACAATCTCATATACGTGCCTCTCTCTAGATATAAGAGTTTAAGTTCCAGTAAAGAAAACACCCTAAACTCAGTCGTGCGTTAGCTTATGTAACTCAAGTTATTAAAACATGAGTACAAGCATAACAAGTCTAGAGCTCATGTTAATTGACGTTGACATTTTCACAAAAAATGAAGTATATAACACAATTATGCCCCAAACAATGTCTACTAACACCAAAGTTTTTTTATAAAAATATGACCTGGAACATAATCATGTCTTAGATTTTTTCCACTACTAAAATCCTACTTTTTATATTGTATTTAAGGAGTACTTCTGCATAGTTTTAGTTAGTCTTTTATATCTTTATTCGTTGAGAGATTTGAGTAATTCTTTTTCTTATTCTTTATACAACTTCAAACTTATAAAAAACTTTCCTTTTAACATTCCAAATATTTTATAAACTTAGTTCTTAATTCTTTATAGTTTATGGGTTAGTTCTTTTAATATTTGAGTTAGGCTTCTTAGTGTGGTTCAAACTTGTCAGTGGATTCTTTAGGATTTATTCCTAAGCTGGTTTACATCAATATTCCTAAATAATCACATGAGCATGTTGCATCTTAAGAATTATATGCTCATCCATCATCCTTTAAGCGTCAAGAAAAAGTCCATTTATTTATAGTTCACATTTTAAACGTATAAAGTATAACACTTAAGATAAAAACAGGCAAAAATGGACATAAAACAAAAGCTTGTAACAGATATGTGCATACTATAGACCTCAAATTTTCGTTATACAAGGAGAGCTCTTATTTCCTCCTATATTAAAAAGAGAACCCCTCTACCACACATTCATCTAAAGAAGACCAGAAAATGCATATATTGGTTACATGAAATAACACTTTTAATTCTCATTATTTGACAAGTTATCTTTGCGGTGATTTTAGAAAATCCATAAAAATTGCTCTTTGAAACAATGTTCATTAATTAGATATAGAAGAATATCGATTGAAAAGTTCTAAGAGTTAACCCCTAAGGACCTAAGTTTATGTGGGTTTGTGGGTCTGTGTCAAAATGCACTCTTATACTAATGCTATAAGTTTCTCCTTTTACAAAGTAATCACCCACTAATTAGGCCAATGCACATATCATTGATAAGCAATATAATCATAAGCATGGTCAAATCACATGAAAAATATTAAATATAGTGACACTATTAACTAACCTAAAGATTATAAATAAAAAGATGGTTTTACTGATAATTGGATGAAAAATAAAATAAATATAATAAAAAGATGGTTTTACTGATAATTGGATGAAAAATAAAATAAATATAAACTTACATAATATCCAAGAAAAAATAATGAAATTAAGCAAAAGAGAATGTAATCAAATAACTATACTTATATGAGTAGATCCCCAAGTAGTACCTTTCATTTCTGATTTAATTAAAGAATAATAAATTCTAAAGTACTCAATCTTTTGGGTTTTTTTTCAGTTCAATGTACAAACTTTTAAAATCATCAATTAAGTAACCAGCCTTTTATAACCTTAACAACTCAGTTCAAAATATTAGTTTTGTTAATATTTTGCTAATGTGACTAACGAAACCTCTTTTGTCAATGACATGTAGGAATCCACATGGAAAATTGATTGTCAACTAATCATTCACATGGTCTAAAATAGCTAACCTAATATGCAAAAGAAGTTATAGGTTAGATGTTTTAGTCGACATAGATGATTAGTTGGGAATTAATTTTCCACGTGGATGCCTATATGTCATAAAGGATCTCGTTAGCCAAATTAGCAAAGTACTAATAGAACTAATGTTTTGAACTGAGTTGTTAAGGTTATAAAAAGTTAGTCACTTAATTGAAAAATTTAAAAGTTTGGACATTGAACTAAAAAAATTCCAAAAAGTTAAGTACTTTAGAATATGTTATTCCTTTAATTAATTTAGATTAGATATATTCTTTAGACTGACACGACTTCCTAAAACTAAAATTGTACTCTCTCAATGTAACATCCCATTACCTATGAGAAGGTTAGAATAGTAAATATGAGTGGTTAATGAAAGCTTAGAAATGCATTTTTGCATGCTCATGCATAATGTGTCATACATATACATGTGAATAGTGAGATTTTTGCACAAGAAAATAATTGTACATGCATTCATTGACATTCCGGGTATAATTGTTAATAGATGTGATTGTTATTGAGAATTGTGGTTTATTGGTATTGATTGATTTGGAGAGTGTAATTGTTGATTTAGAATTTTTGGAGAATTTGAGAAAAAATTTCTAAAAATTGGGGTAATTTCTGGACTAGGAAAAATGCCAAGTGGCAAGACAATTATTAACTGGTAGTAGAATTTACTGTCAAATGGAAATGAAAATTTAGATAAATGGCTTTAGTAATTATTAACAAGTGTCATTGAAATTGGGAGACAATTGGAGTAAAAATTGGAGATAAATATACTAGTTTTTAATATGAGTCCATATGGGACCATAGGAAGGTGACAAGTGGCAGTGACAAGTGTCACTACCACTCACCACTCATCTCATTCACGACATTCACTTCAAAAATCACCTAAATTGCTTTGTCTTCAATTTAGCTCTTGCTTTCCTCTTAATTTCGTGGCTCCTTCTTCTTCTCTTCTTCTCCTTCATGAGTTTTTGATTCACCCACTTTGAACCTTACTCCATCTTTCAATTTCTACTTCCATCTTATTGTTTCTTCAATTTGCCATAAGAAAAACCTACCTTTACCTCCTTTAGAAGATGAAGAACGTGGGTTGCTTGGGAGGCTCACTCGTTGAGCTTTAAGCTCTAATCGGTGGCTACTCTGGTCATAATAGCTATTATATTTCATGCATTTATGAAATGGAATGCATCACTCATATTTGCATAAACTCATTCATTCCCATATCATCGGACCTTAGTCGGGCGTTCAATATTAGAGTTGAGAATTCACACTTTCATTCATATGCAAATACACATTCAGGACACATTTAACAATCACATTAAGTACACTTAGTTCATCTAATTCACATTCAATGAGCACTTCAATATTTCCTTCGTACCACACATTCATCGGACCTTTTGTCCGGAAACCAAACATAATCAATCACATTCATATACTGATTCAGTGGTCAATAATACAAAATTCAAATATTAAATAATAAAGTGATACCATCTCGATCTACTCACAGTACTCTCCAGATTAGCATTTGCTTCCAATTTCTGGGAATGCCCGAATGCGGACATTTAGCCTGCACAACCCATTTATGTAAGATACACGTACATCACAATTTGTACAATCATAAGTGTTTAATAATGCACATCACTGAAATGAAATATGTACAATGCATGTTCATAACAATCTCGAATATTTTACCATCAATTTCTTTACAAAAACATTCCTGTTTCAAAACTCGTCTAAGTATAATTTATACTTAGGTTTATGCCTTACTAAACCCATTAAAATCTCCATTCCTTTCTCATTGTCTCACTTCAGAAATTTTCCAAATCACACTTTCGGGTCTACTATTCACATTCAATCAGAAAGTGAAACTGATGTAATTTGGTGATACTCTCTTCTAGAAAAGTGTTCCTCTATGTCTTATGATTCCATTAACACCAAAATTACTCAATTTGGTTCAGTAAATAGGAAGATATACCTCAAACATTTTCAGACTGTTCTCATCCAAAAACAGTGTACTATACCCAAATTTTATCTAAAAATTGAACACCTTAGAGACTGAATCAAGATTCAGCTTCTTCATATGCTTTATAACCCTCTTTCTCTAGTTTACTTCAAAACAAAAATCATCTTAATTAGAATCCTACAGGTCCAAATATAATCAAAACATTGAAGTATGCTCAGTAAGAATAATCCTATTCACACTATTCCAACAAATTCCCACACTTTCATTAGATCAAACTTTCTCAATTCAATTCATAATGCTACACAATTTTATGGAGAGGTTGAAAAATGTGTTAGGAATCTATTGGTTCAAGAATCACTTCATTTGAGTGTCGGATGATGAAGTTATGGCCAAAAGATTCAACCATATTTATGTCCGACATTATTTTTGAAAGTTATGGCAATTGCGCCAAAGAAGACTTCGAGATCTACAACTCTTATGAAGAACTCGAAACAAGATTTTGTTTCAAAAAGGGTCAAAATTGTGACTTACTGTAGCTGCCCCGAGAATGTCCGTTTAACTGACATTGTCGAGTTTGGGGGCATTTTTTCACCCGAAAAGGTCCGTTTAACGGACATCCACTAGCCTGGGGGTCTTTTTAGACCCGAAAAGGTCCATTCAATGGACCTAACGGACATTCTTGACACAAAATTCCCTCCAAAGTCTCTCCAATGATTCCTACATCCATTCTAACGCCTCAAGCTTAACGTTTAAGGAGCCCTGTATCCCCCCAAGTGGATAAAGGACAGTTATCAATGAGTCCTATATTGAACAGTTTAGGCACTCGGTCACAATAAAATAACAAATGGAAAGTGGGTCTCATGTGCACTGCATATGCATAATATGAGTGATTAAATTGTATTGAATGTGAAGTGTGAAATGTGAAATGATGTGAATTATGTGTTACGTGTTTAGGTGAGCCATCGATAAGGGTCACTCATTAAGTTCGCAAAACTCACCCAAAATTTGCAAATATTTTTTAGGACTCAGAAGAATACCCCGTTAGGCAATGGGAGTATACCTCCTGCATGCGAGTGAATGATAGAGGTCGAGATCAGTTCGCGTCTACATTTTGTATTTTCTTATTTTTGTACAAATTTGTATTCCATGATTTTTGTATAAATAATGGATTCCAAAATTTTTGCACCATGTGTATACAAATGGATTTATGTTGTAATGTAAAGTCTTTATAACTGAAAATGTTTTATCTTTGTAATGGGCCCCAAATGGCTATTGAAATCCTGTTGAGTGTAATGTTATGACCTAAGTTTATGTGGGTTTGTGGGTCTGTCAAAATGCACTCTTATACTAATGCTATAAGTTTCTCCTTTTACAAATTAATCACCCACTAATTAGGCCAATGCACATATCATTGATAAGTAATATAATCATAAGCATGGTCAAATCACATGAAAAATATTAAATATAGTGACACTATTAACTAACCTAAAGATTATAAAAAAAGATGGTTTTGCTGATAATTGGATGAAAAATAAAATAAATATAAACTTACATAATATCCAAGAAAAAATAATGAAATGAAGCAAAAGAGAATGTAATCAAATAACTATACTTATATGAGTAGATCCCCTAGTAGTACCTTTCATTTCTGATTTAATTAAAGAACAACAAATTCTAAAGTACTCAATCTTTTGGGTTTTTTTCAATTCAATGTACAAACTTTTAAAATCATCATTTAAGTAACCAACCTTTTATAACCTTAACAACTCAGTTCAAAATATTAGTTTTGTTAATATTTTGCTAATGTGACTAACGAAACCTCTTTTGTCAATGACATGTAGGAATCTACATGGAAAATTGATTGTCAACTAATCATTCACATGGTCTAAGATACCTAACCTAATATGCAAAAGAAGTTATAGCTTAGATGTTTTAGTCGACATAGATGATTAGTTCAGAATTAATTTTCCACGTGGATGCCTATATGTCATAAAAAGGATCTCGCTAGCCAAATTAGCAAAGTACTAATAGAACTAATGTTTTGAATTGAGTTGTTAAGGTTATAAAAAGTTAGTCACTTAATTGAAAATTTTAAAGGTTTGGGCACTGAACTAAAAAATTTCCAAAAAGTTAAGTACTTTAGAATATGATATTCCTTTAATTAATTTAGATTAGATATATTCTTTAGACTGACACGACTTCCTAAAACTGAAATTGCACTCTCAAGGTACAACTATCTACTCTTTAGTTGGTTAACTCTTACCTGGAACATTGCTAACAGTCTTTTCAATGAATTATGCTATACAAAATCCTATTAGAGGTTTCACTATAATATCAGAAAGATCACTTAAGTACCCCTTAAGTACCCCATTCAACCCCCTTTACTTAAACCATAATCCACTCACAAGTAGACTTTCTGTTGTTATTCATAAGTGAATTAAGAATGATATGAATAGATTATCATTAAGATCAATAAAGATAGCTCACATAATAAATCATCTATTGTTAATTAAAATAAATCAATCCATATAAAAATCATCACTAGGTTTTTCCCTATCTAAATATAGAAGAAAAGTATTTAGCCATAAAATATATTCAAAAGAACAAAATCACAAGACATAAAAAAAGAAGCCATAGTAGAAATCAATCTAGATGAATTCCCTAAGTCTACCACTAGTTTAATCAATTAACATGATGTCTAGATCTTGATTCTCTAGCAAAAGACATCTTAAAATTGATCGCTACAAGATTGCAGAAGCCTCTTAATGACAAATCCTAGCTTTTAAAGAGAAAGAGATGTTTCTTATATGTGTTTTTCTCTAACAGATGGTTAAAAGTCTCATAAAATTAGGATTTTCCCCTTAAATACATTTATTTTGACTATGATAAGGTCTATTTTAGGATTTTGGCCTAAATTGTGGCCATTAGTGATTTCTCTAGACAATAAACATAACCGTTGGCATAATCATGTCTTTTAATTGTGTATCTCATTGTTTTATCTCAAACTTGTATATAGTCTCCTATATGAATGTTGTTTAGAATGTGTCACTTATTCTACTTAATCTTTTACCCTGTGTTTGGTTACTGTCCCCGTGAGTGGGGACAGTAGACAGGACCAATAAATCCTACTCCCGGCCTTGTTTGGTTGATGTCCTTCTCCTGTTTTGTTCCTGACTCCAACAGACAGCGTCACATTATTATGTCTCTCCCAAAAAGGGCATACAGAGACGCTATGCCCCTGTCCCTCTAACATATTTTACACAACTAACCCTTTCTTCCCAGACACCTTCGATCTCCTCGTCGCCGACTGCTCACCCTCGTTGCCGACTGCTCTTCCCCGACCCCTTCGGTCTCGTCGTTCCTCTGTCCCCCACCGCTGTTCCTCCGGCGTCCTGTTCCTCCAGTGTTCGCTCTTCTCGGATCTGTGCGGATCTCCTTCCCCAAGACGTTCATCACTGCAAGGTCGGGTAAGTATTCCATTCCATGGTTGAAAAATGTGGGTCTTCGTTGCTTCCCTGACATTGTCGTCCTCGTTCCTCTATTTTTACTCTACCCAGCTCAGCTCTCTCTCTTTCCTCATTCATCGCCCATTCTTCTCTTGTTTTAGCTAACTGAAATAGTTTAATTTTTTTGTTTTGG
>JAOQMR010000213.1:7426362-7440419 GCA_027563865.1 Erythroxylum pelleterianum
TCTCTGTCCCCTACAACCAAACACATTTGTCCTGGAGACGGAGACAAGATTCTCTGTTCTGTCCACCATAAACCAAACAGCTCTCTGTCTCCAGTTTTTGTTCCGTTCCGTTCTGTTCCGTTCCGTCTCCAGTTACCAGAGACGCTAACCAAACGCAACGTTAAGGTACAAGTTAACACGGAGCATGAACCAAATCACTTTCCTCCAATAATTATGAATTTTTTCATTTTATTACTTAGAATTACCTCTAATTCATGAGTAATATCATCCAAGGTCCAAGTGGTGTTACTTGAAAATATATCAAAAAAAAGTAAATTAATTTAATTATTTAAAATTAATTTAATTATTTAACATTAAAATCAAACAAAATACTTAATAGAATATGTGCATGTTTCATACACATTATGGGTACTTAAAACATATTGATTTTTTGTCTTATAAGTTAATATGAAGTGGTGTTAAATGAATATGAACAATTTTTATCCCAATTAAAATTAAATGAGGAATAACAACCGTTTTACTTATTTACTCTTTAACCTGCATCACTCTTTTATTGTCACATTTGCATGTGGGTCTACTGAAAACAATATCTCTACTATGTAGGGGTAAGGCTACGTACTATCATGCCTCCCCAGACCCCGCTTTATTGCGGGACTTCAGACTGGGTGTGATGATGATGATGATGATGAATAACAACCGTATCTTCAACAATTAATTTCAAAAGAAAAATCACCAAGAGCCTATTAAGACCAATTGTTGAACCATGTAAGAAAGAAAAGGAGATAACCATTAACAATACATAAAAAAAGGCATATACTTGCTCTTATATTAATAACATTTAACCATATTGAATTGACACACATGTTTAGGGGATGAAAACATTGCTGCATATATTTGAAAAGAAATATATATTGATCTTTAAATTAGTACATATGCTTTCTAAAAATTTGCATTTACTTAATAGAATTTGGCATGTATGCTTTACCTATGTAATAGAGTTTTTGAAAAGAGGGGGAAAGAAATTCTTTTTTCCTTTTTGATACTTATATATTTATATATCATATACCATTTTTTATATTGATAAAAATAAGGAGAGAATGATGATATTAAGACCTGATCCTCCATAATGCACAAGGTGGATCATATATTATATATTGGTTTAATATGGAGAGATTTACTCAATGTCATTTATTTTTCTTAGTATCACCAAATATTTCATCATCAGAAAAAGGAAGATTGTTGGTGTAACACCCCATGTTAGGGGTTAGAAAATTAAGAAATTCCAGTATATCGTTTGCTTTGCATAATTGAATATTCGTTGATATGTGTATATGAATTTTGACATATACAAATAATTGTACATGCATTCATTGACATTTTTATGGTGTAATTGATTTATAAATGCGATTAAAAATGCGAATTGTAGATTATTAGCATTAAAAATTTATTTGGAGACTATTAGTATTATTTTGGAATTTTTGGTGAATTTTAGAAAATTTCTAAAAATTTGGGGTATTTTGAATTTTGGACTAGGAAAATTGTCAAGTGACAAGTTAAGTGGTACATAAAAATTAGTATGATTAAGCCTATGAATTATTGACATTTAGCATCATTCATTGTGTGACAAATAATCTGATATATTGGAGACATGTGGCAACTTGCATAAAAGGCAAATGGGAGTCATGCATGGAGCCATGTGTCAATATAATAACAACACACATTATTGGAAGGCAAATTACTGTAGCTCATTGTTTGTCTTTCGGATTGCTTGATCTTCACCGAACATCACCGAACCCTCATCACCAAAATACTGGTGTTATCCTTTGCATGCAAACTTTTCAACCCAGCTAGTGTTTGTGTCTGCCTTATTATTGTTTTCTTCCCCCATCCACCGAAACCATGCTCCTCACTCTCACTGTTGGAATTTTTTGAAACAAGTAAATCATGTTTTAAGTTGTTATGGATATTGTAAATGCTTTGATGATGTGTTGGTGTTGGAAATAAACACATACATGAGTTATGTAAGTTGTGTAGTCGATTAGAAAGATGATTTGATATATTGTATAGTAATTATGCATGAAAAACCATAGGTGAATTTTAATTTTGGTGTTTGTGTTGAATCTTGAGTTTTGAGTAGTATGAGAGTAAGATGGGCTATAATGGGAGTAGAAATACAAAGAATATAAGTTAGAAATGGTGTAGGAACTGTAAAATAAGGAAAGAGAGAGTGCAGAAAATGTGACCAATGTTGAAGATGATGAATAGTAGTAAAAATTTTCTGGTTTTGGTATTGATATTTAATCTTGCATTTTGAGTTGTTTTAGAATAAGGTGAGTTGAAATGGGAGTGAAAATGTAGAAAATATAAGTTAGAAATGGAGTAGAATGGATAAATCAGTAGGAAGAGGAGTGAAGAAGTCTGGAACTTCGGTGATGAAGGAAGAAACCTCCGCTCTTAGAGAGAGAAGAGAAGATTAGTTGCACCAAAACCGAATTGTGTTAACTCTTTTAGCCACAACCTTGTCATCCGACCTCCAAATGGCTTGATTATTGAACAAATAGACTCCCAAGACATTTTTATTTCTCTCCATAAAAATTTAGAGCCATCTGAATTGATTTGAAAGAGATTGATTGGATGAAAGTGAGGAAATGTGCTGGAATGTCATGATCTGGAGAATTTTCACTGAACATGATTCGGTATTGTGATTATATCTTGATCTGTAGATTTTCAAATAAGTTGATTCTTAATTCAGATTAAACTTGAGACATATTTCTACAACTTTTTTGAAGAAGTCAAATTTTGATTCTGTCTCTAAGACTTTAAAAAAGGGTATGGAATTGAGTCTTGTCTTAGGTTGTGCACTGCAAGGGATAGAAATCATATCCTGGCTTTTTTGAATAAACTGTATTGATGTAGGCCGAATTGGGTTAAGGTGTCTTCACCAAAGCTGTATATTGTTCTCGTATCTTTAAATTGGTATAAATTTTGTAATTTTTTTATATTGGAATTGAGAGTTATGAGGCGTACAACTTGAAGGCATGATCATGCATTATCCAAAATTTCAAATGTACATAGTCTGTGGTATTTTGAGCATAACTCATTGAATACTAAACCAAATTGCATGAACTTAGTATCATTAGAAACTTAAGACATAGAGGAACAATTGTCTAGAAGAGAGTCTTAAAGAAATACATCATTTTCTTGATCTTATTGATTATACAAAGTTGACCCGAATGAGGTGCTTCAAGCAAAAGCTGGAATAGTTATTGAATCTATGAATTTTGGATCTTTTGAAGTACAATTGATGTTTACATCAGTTTAGTAAGAACACACACCCAAGAATTTGTTATGAACAAGCATTATACATATTCAGTATACATAAATGAATTCTTACTCATGCACAATAGTGATTTGTATATGTGTTAAATGTTATAGAGGAATGCATAGAGCGACCAGTTCTAAATATTGCAGGGACTTCAAGGTCATAAGCAATAAAGGAGCTTTTGTGAGTAATCTTAGATGGCCACACCTTACTTTGTTCTGCTTGTTGAATTTGATTTATTTTGATTGTGTTCTGAATACCGGACAATGATTGTCCGAAGCGTTTGATGCATGTTTATACCATTGGAAGTGCTACTTACATGTGAATGACTCATTGCTTTGCACATGAAATGTCTGAAATGACTTTGTTTTGTTTTAAAAATGTTGAGTTCTAGTTGTGGGTAAATAGGCATGCCTAGAAAGGTCTGCAATTTGCTTCTGTGACACTTCGGTGTCTTTTGTTATTGACATTTCGGTGTTGAGACTTCGGTTTCTTCTGTGACACTTCGTTGTTGAGATTTTGATCTCTTCTGTGAATGTTCGGTGTCGAGATGTTGGTATCTTCTGTATAAGTCCCGTTACTTGCTTCTATAAATAGATTTAGTAGTCATCTGGTTTTATATTCTGATATCTGTTTGATTCTGACATAAGCTAAATTATGTTCTAATTCTGAGGGGTTTATAACCTCCTGTGTTATGCAGTTTTGTTAATTATAAAATCTATTTTGGAATGCATCATATCTGATTTATTGTTAAAGAAATCATTTAATATAGATTAGTTATTAGTTACTAAGCTATATGCTTAGCACGGTAGATTTGCCCCATGTAGGTTCAGAGTGAAGATTATAAGGACTGAGACGAGTCGACCGCAATAGCCAATGGAGTCTGAGTCTTGTTTTGATAAAAATGTATTTGAAGTATTTGAAGTTTGTTTTGGGCTTGTATATAAAGTGTATGATTCTGAATTGTTGAAAGTTTTTGTAATAATTATGTTTCAGGCTAGTTTTGATTTTTGGAACAGATTTGTATTAAGTTCTTGTGATATAATGTATGTTTGTTTAAGATTATGGAAATGCATGTATGAAATATTTCGTACATTTTGGAATGTTTATTTTTTAATGCTATTCTTTCACGAAATGTTTTGTATTCTGTATGTTCTGTGTATGTGGCACTCGCAATATCCTCCCAGGGGGTATTAGGTCGTCACACTTGGATCATGTGAGGTCATAACCCATGCTTTTTTTTATGATAACAAAATATGTTATTATTAGTAAATTTACTTTTTGTGATATTAATAGCTTTATTACAATGAAATTAACTAATGTGTGAAAAATGTAATTTAATAGAAAGACAAAGTGAGCAATAGTTAAATGAATAAGAAACAAAAGAATGAAGAAAATAATCAATGTGGAGCATAAATTTAAGTTAAAGGGTTTTAAGGTGAAGACTCCAAAACAAGAAGGAATCTATCAAATTGACATTTAAGCAAATCTTTGAAATCCTTATTATAACCTTAGCTTGGTCATTTCAATAAATTAGGAGCTCAGTTATTGTATGATTATTTATACATATGACATAATGCATAAGTTCTTCTACAATTAAGAGAAAAAATGTTTTAATTTCTAAAGCAAATCTTTTGATCTTTAAACAAACACTTGGAATGATTTTGAATTAATTTTTTTTCAAAAAGGTGTATTTTATCTTTGAAAAGACTTAAGAATTAAAGTTTTCAACTTGATTTTTGTAAGAATTTTGCTAGTCGAACAAAGTGACGAAAAGTTATAGAATGTGTAATGTCCAATTGACTAGATGATTGACTAGCCAATAGGTTAATTGATGGTCAACTAGCTAGCTGTAAGTGGGTGTTCGACTAGTCAAATGTGCCAAAAGATTTGTTGTTATAACAATTAATTTGTATGTCTAACAATTATTTGAGTTAGTTTTAGGTATAAATGTACTACAATTGAGTTATAGAAAGAACCTTTGGCTTATTAAAAAGTTGACAAGAACTTTAAGAAGCTAGATAGAGCATTTGAGTAAATGTGTTCTTCGCATAATATATATTAAATCTTAGTTTACTAGTATGAGTAAGAAAGATATGTTTTGAGTTGTATATAGTTGTGCAGTGCTAGTGTAGCAACTAAGAAAATTGCTTGAGATACACAATGTAAGAATTCCTTTTAATCTTGAATAAAATTTGTAAAGAGTTACTCTTAATTTGTGACAAAGAAGACATTGCATGAAAGACTTTTCTTTACTTAAAAAAAAATAGTGAATTTTCAAGTAAAAATTAGGGAATAGAAGTAGAAAAAAATATTGGGTTGAATTAATGAAAGTCAATTTACATCACAGTTTTTGTTATTCAAAATTAGAACTTTCTTATAAAAATTATAGAAAAATCTTTACTTTTTGGCAAGAGAGATAGGAATTAGTGTTAAATAAAAGCAAGTCAATTATGCAAACTATGAAGAGTATGATTAGGTAATGCTTATGCCACGTCTAGCCTTCTAGATGTCACCTCTTCTTGCTTCTTATTGGCCAGAATCTTTCAACGGCAACGCCGTTTGACTAGCACCTCGTCTTTGACTTTGTTTTTGGTCTTCTAACCTATTTTTAGTTTTACTTCCATTTTTTCAATTGCAAACATAAGAAAAATAATTGTCTTTAAAATTGAACATTTCTAACGTTAGGAAACATAAATCGGATACCATCGAATTATTACAAAGTAAGATTCACGTATTGTTTGTGTCCATTAACTGCCATTAACACATAATTAAAATTTCGTTGAATTGCAAAATTTGAAAAGGTAAAATAATAAAGAGAAATAGACTATTGAACCATATATTCTTATATTAAGAAGCAACCTATTTGAATAAAAGATTATCATTTAAGGCTAGGTGACAAGAATGCTTATGATATTATATATTTCTTTCTATTTAAAATAAATGTCGTTTTAGAGGAATGCATATTTATTAAGAAAGTTAATAAAATATCTGATAAGTTTTTATTAATTACATATTAAAGTGCTTTAAAATATAATCTGTGTAATTAAGATACGAGAGAAATTAAAGGATAATTTTAGAAATAAAATTATAAATATACATAAAAAATTACAAACGACACTTATTTTGAATAATTAAAATATTTTTAAATCTAAGTCTATAAATATAACGAGGAACGGAAATAGAAAAAACGTCGTAATGATAAGAAAAATAATCCGTTATAACTTCCAAAAGACACATTGTCCCAGGTGGGATTTGAAACGTAACTGAACATCTCCACGCACCTCGGAGGAGGTGCCACTAGCACTAGAATCCCAAATTTAGCCTTTCAACCCTGGAGATTCCAGAATTGCTCATTCACACCCACTTTCTATGACTTTCCTCACACGTCAGCCCTAAGCGCAACCAAAAATTTTAAATTTTTATGCTTGGGGAGTGGGTCAGGTCAAGGTGTGCGATGATATTTCAAAGGAAATGAAAATTCAATTCACATATTTGCGGAGAAATATAGGGGCGGAATGTTGTGGGTTAAGGTGTCGAGTGGTCGATGGTCTCGCGCTTTCTTGAACAAGGATATTGTAAAATAGTTTTTTTGCTTCATCTTTGCTTGGAGGATCTCTTTCTTTTTGTTTGTTTCCTTCCCTCACTGATTTCTGTTTCTTCTAGGTAATTATGTAATCTCCCTTTTTTTTTTCCTGATGATTCTATTTGGTTGCTGTCAATAGTTGATGAAGTTCCTCTTTTTTCTTTTTGTTGGTTGAATTTTGTTGAGGAATTTGACCCTTTTTTTATAGTTTTGTTTGAAGTATTGAATTTGGAATCTTTTATTCTGGATTTTGTTTTCTGTTCATTGAGAAATTTATGATTTGTAGTTGCTTCGTTTGTGTGTTTGTTGTTTTAACTTTAAAGCTTAGCTATTTAGATTTTCGAAGCCAAAAAAACGGCTTGCGAGAGAGAGAGTTCGCGTGCAATTTACGCAGAGGAGACGTTTTGGTGGGGCTTCGAATCGATAAGCTAGGGTTTTAATATCTAATCCCTAATTTCTTTTCTCTGGTTCTTTTGGTCTAATGGTTGCTAAGGTAGGGAGAGTTTGGGAGTGGCTTTTGAATTTAAACTCTTATCAGAAGATTCTGTACTTAGGAGCTAGATAAAATTAAATAGCCCAATCTATGAGAATTTTCGGTTCTCGTAACGAGTTTCTACTTGATTGTGTTACTTTGATATATTTTCATTAAAAATTGTCTGTGTTCGGAGCAGAGTTTTTGAATTTTGTTTATGGTTGATTTACGTGTGGATTAAAAATTTCTTCTTTTACAATTCCTTCTGTTGAGGATTATAGCAAGCACATGCTTCTATTTGACTATTTACATGGGTACGGATGTTGAGCATTGTTTCGTTTTTCAAGTAAGATCATTCAACTTTGGTAATGATATCTCAACTTTAGGACCATAGATTGTTGTCTTCAGCATTAGTTTTTATCTTAGGAATTGCTTAATTTACTTTACGTGGGTTTCTATTGATGAGTACTCCTAATCTGCAGAGTAAGCGTATTTACTCTGTGATTTTATCTTTTGTTGAACTTTTGCAGATGATGCACGTTCCTTTTATGAATCATGTTGGTTAATTTTATTTTGCTTTTTGCAATGCAGAGCCATGCCAACGTTTACTGCTATAGCTTTGGATAGGTTGCTGGAACCTGGAGCTTCTAAATCTGTTGACAAGACTGTTCCTAGTTCGAATCGTCCTCCAAGAACAAATACACTTCCCAACAAAAAGCCTTCCATATCTAATTCAAACCTGGAGAGAAGAAAGAGCACATCAAACATAGAGAGGAAAGTTAATCGTCCTCAAATATCACCAGCACTCTATGCCACTCCTGAAACAACTCCAGTTCCTGATTCACCATCTTCATTTCCTCCTTCACCATACATTATCAATCACAAGAGGCGTGGGCCGCGTCTTTTGAAGAGCTTTTCTGAGGATGATGTGGCTTCACGGGGGAAGATAACAGATAAAGATGAGGTTAATGCTGATTCAAATAATGCAGGAATTAAGGCTGTGGAGTCTACGGATAGTCATTCTGTTGCTTTTACCATTTCTGATACTAATGGTGTCCCTTTGAATGGTGTTACCAATGGTTCCACTTCAGAAGAGCATGCTAAGGGTGTCCATCCTACTGAAGAGAATCATATATCTGTCAATCATGATATTGACTCCGAAAGCTGTAATGGCAAACATGTTTGCAGTGATAGGAATGATGGTTTGGCTCTTGAAAAGGATGTGCTAAGACATGTTGCATTTGAAAGAGATAGTGAGACCGATGATTTCTATGATCCACAGGAGTCTATGAGTTATACTAGTAGCACTGATTTTGAGGACAACACTGGGGCTGTAAGTTCTATGAAACTTATTACTCCAACACCAACAGGAGAGTTCTTCGATGCTTGGGAAGGTAAACCATTATATTTGATGTACTCCCAATGAGTGAGGGCTGTGAGACATGACAAACGGATATTGTTATTCAATGACGTCTTTTCTATGTTATTTTACAATAACAATTATTAGTTGCCTTTCATACAATATTCTCCTGTATGTGCAAATATTAGTGAATAAACCTTTTCAGCGAGTAAACAGTAATAACTTACTCTTTTTATGTTCTGTTGGTAGAACTATCACCTGAAGTGAGTCAACAGTAAAAACTTACTCGTTATACTTGTATTCTATTGGTAGAACTATCACCTGAAGCTGGGCCACGACTTTCTCTTGGTGACATTGAAGCTGAATTGCGTGGGATTAGATTTAATTTGTTGATGGAGATAGAGAAGCGTAAGCAAGCGGAAGAAGCTCTCAATAATATGCAAAGCCATTGGGAGAGGACAAGGGAACAATTGTCCCTTGTGGGGTTGACGCTTCCTGAATGCCGAATTTTTTCAGAAGATGGTTTGCAGCAGTTAGATACCAATCCCATTGAACAGCTGTGCCAAGAGGTTTATCTTGCTCGCTTTGTATCAGAATCTGTCGGAAGGGGTATTGCAAAAGCAGAGGTACAGATTGAGTTGGAAGCACAGATTGAGGCAAAGAATTTTGAGATTGCTCGCTTGTCAGATCGACTTCAATATTACGAGGCTGTAAATCGAGAAATGTCACAGAGGAACCAAGAAGTTGTTGGTGAGACTTCTATTCCTTAATATCTTTTGGTTGATCTTTTTTTGGCTTGATATTGGTTTGTTTAAGGTTTGGTTATGTGGTGTTTAGTTCCCTTTTCAATATCAATTATGTATGGCCCTAGTAGGTAGCATGCCATTATTTCAGATCATAATTTTCTCCTTTATTGTTTGTATAGAGGTGGCAAGGCGTAATAGACAGTTGAGGAAAAGGAGGAAGGTTTGGATTTGGGGCTCAATTGCTGCTGCTGTTACCCTTGGTACTGCAGCATTGGCATGGTCTTTTCTGCCAGCAGGAGATGGGTCATCTTCTGGAAATGATTCTCAGGCTCCAGAAAATAAAAATGCAGCTAAGTAATGAGCTTTAATCAGCCTGACTATGTTACTCAAGTCATAGGAGAAAAAAGCAAATAAAAATTGTAAATGCCACCTCGTGAATAGCATTCTCTTGCTTTCGTTGGATGCCTATTCCTACCGGCAAAGATTGCATGCAATCATCTAAATAATTCTCAGTGCTTCAGATTTTACGACTTTCAGTAGCTCGTAGTCATCATAGATGAAAAGTTGTCTTGGAGAACGAGACCACTTGGTATAAATTTTTGCACGGAGGTAGGGTCTTCTTGAGAAGACTTCTGGTTATCAAAAGGGATTAGTATGGGAAAGACGTTGGAGACAGTACTGATGAAAAAGTAGTATTCGCTAAGGAAAATATGCAATAGTAGTAGTTAGGACTATGTTGTCATCGTACGTGTTCATCTCCAATGGGAATCTTTTAACTTCTTTTGTACGTTTTGGATACGGGAATTATGATCTTATTGTATTGTGAAACAGTATACGCCATGCAATTTTTCCTACGCTAACGTACTCTATGCTGGTGGAAAACAAATCTTCTAGTGGATTTAGATGTCCTTGCTGATGTTTGTGTGGTTCAATCTGTACTGTTCAAGTTCCATTCTTTTGATTTGAAGATTTGGTTGTCTGAATGTTGAACGGACAATTTCTGAAAGCCTTCTGCAGTTGACCCAATTGCTTGGTACATAACAGGATTGTAAACAGTACTCACTAGACAAGATGAAGATGATCACCAAAATTTCCTAGGCAACAGGCCGATGATTATCATTTCATTTATTTATCAATCTTGATTCTCCTAAAGGGGAAGGGCTTGGATGAGATTAGTCACGAGATGTGGCTGTTAGGTAGTGATGATAGTGATTGATGACATAGATAATCGAAGCATAGGTGGTCATGATAGAGCTATTTCTTAAAGATTTGTCATTATAAATATTATCAACAAAATTATATATATTTAATTAATAGCGAACCATATTATTTAAAAAATGCAATAAGTTTTTAGAATAGATTAAAAATTCAACAAAACAAAATTTTATCAACTTTGAAAATGAAACAAAAATCTAAAAATGGTCAAACGGGTTCTTATGAATATTTCATATGAGAGTCCTAAATTTTTCTTTCTAACACTATAAAAGATAGTGATTTAAAAACTTTCTCATCCTTCAATACTGAATGAGGTTCAAATTAAGACATGTGAAGATATATACATTGGTTGGTTCATTACAAGACTGTTGTTTCAAATTCTTGTCACTTTCTCTTACTTTAGGCTCTTATCTTGTTGCAACATCGTCCACAAAATCATCACGAAGGTGCTGGTGCAAAGGTTGAAGAATGTTCTTGCTAATTATAATGATTAATCTCCCGGGGCCTTCATTTCAGGTCGTATTATGGGTGATAACATACTCCTTTTGTAGGAACTTACTAAATCCTATGGATCTGTGAAGGGTAGGAAGAATTGTTTCCTCAATATAGGCATCTGGAAAGCTTTAGATAATGTTGATTGGAAATTCTTTCTTAATGCACTAGTAGCTATGAACTTTTCTCAAACCTTCATTCAATGGATAGTTGAATGCATAACTACTACTACCTTCAAAATCCTCGTGAATGGACAACCTAATCAGCACATTAAAAGCTCCAAGGGGTTGAGCATCTAGTCATCCCTAGGAAAGCTATCAAAACTATTGAGAGGCTATTCAAAAACTTTTTACGGAATGATGCTAAAGACTCTGTCAAACGGGCCAGAATGCAATGGAAGTTTATCTGTCTACCTAAAGATAAGGGAGGCCTTGGTGTCATCTCCTTGAAACTGCTAAATACTGCAATGTTGGCCAAATGATTATGGAGGCTGATGATGGATAAACAAGCTCTTTGGTGTCAATGGATGCATAGTATCTTCATCAAGGGTAGAAGCATATGGAGTCTTAAAAGCAAGCCCGCCCACTCATCCACATGGAGAGCCATCCTAAGCACATGTGAACTAATGAGGCAAGAATTTTTCACCCTTTTTGACGATGGCACCACAACACATTTCTGGTTCGATAGTTGGCTGTCTTGTGGTCCCCTATACAATTTGTTGGGAATGGAGAGACTCAGAACCGTTCTACCTCCAGAGATAACTGTGGCTCAGGCTCTCGGTGATAGGAATTTATTCGAATATCAAGCAGTGCCCCCTCAGGCATTACTTCAAACCAATCTTTATGAAGGAGAGGACAGAGTTATCTGCCAGCTATCTCGGAATGGGAGTTTTTCTACTAAAACCTGTCATGAATTTCTTTAGAGACAGCACCGTGTTCTTCTTTAGACTCGAGTGATATGGGTAAAACACTTCCACCCACGAGCAACTTTTATTTTGTGGTTAGCTATGCATCTTTGTCTACCTATAGTTGATAAGTTGAAGACCTTCCTATACATACCAAACCAATGCATACTATGTCGAAGGGAGGAGGAAAGCCATGAACACCTATTTTTCAAATATGATTTTGTGAACTCTAGTTGGTAAATGATCCTACAACAATTTCATCTACTATGTGTACCCAGCAACTGGAGCTCGTTTATCTCTTAGTGTAACCAATTTGTATGCAAGGATGACCCTGGAAAATTGGAGCTTCTGCATAGCGCTATCCTTACTTGTCAAAGTTATTTAGGATGAGAGGAATCTTCAAATCTTTCAGAACAAAGGCTCAACCAAAGAACAATTCCTCCACTGTCTATGTTTGCAGATCAGAGAATATATACTTCAGTCTTCACAAGATTACCTCCCTTAACACTAAATATTGATCTCGAACATGGAAAGTTTAAGCATGTTAAACTAACTCACAAACACTATGGCGTTATTTTTTTGGGCTCTTCATGAATTGTAGAATAAATGAGACTAAAAACAATAAATGAGACTAAAAAGGAGGTCATGTCTTTTAATGTTTATTTATTTATATGAATCCTATATCTTATATATAGGGATAACGGTTTGGCCCAACCTAAGGTCAACGAGTCAGACCCCTAAGGTTCGATTTTATGGGCCCGACCGGAAGCCCTATAGATAACATAAAAACAATGTTGTTTTGAAATCCTTTTATAAAAAATAATAAATTTGTGTTGGGGCCCCAGGTCAGAAGGGTCACCTGGACCGGATTTGGCCCATTGCCATTGCCATATCGATATATATATATTGGTCATATATTGATCACAATTATGAGATTCAATTAGTCATTATTTTATTGAGAATATCAATAAAGCGTAAAATGACTAGCACCATTATTTTTTCTTTATGAAAGAAGTAGTCGATCTAGTAGATTATAGTATAGAGATACTTAAACAATCATATGGGTGATTGATAAAGAATATGTTCACTGAACTAATCGTATATGAGAAATCCATTTGAAGCATTACATGTATGTGTATGAAAATTCTCATTTTGTGTAGGAAAATCCCGGTGTGTCCATCACATGGACACGGTGCGGAAAACAAAAATTTTTGTCCCGGGACATTCCTGAAAGCCAGGATCCATGTGTATATATAAACAATCAAACCATAACGACCAATGTAGACCGTCTCTAACGGTATCCACGCAGAGGTCGGAAAACCTAACCGAGACAAACCCCTTTGACCCGGGAATAGTTAGACTAATGTAAAGAGTGCTAGCTCTTACCTTAGCCTTGGAGAGCAAGTGGAGATGACTAGGAAGAAGCCTTGGAGAAGAAGAGCTATTGTGAATGAAGTGAAAGAGAACTTGAAAAATCAAAATTTTCAATAACTTCACTATGAAGTTTCGGTTCCCTCTTGATGATCCACGACCATCTGCTGCTTCTCTCATCTTTTATATGTCTTTTTAACTAATTAAAAGACTAATAAAAAACTTGGAGAAGAGTAAGCCACGTTGGTGGCCATTAACCATTAAAAAACAAGTTTAATGATTAACTTTGACAAAGTCAAACCTTCTTATCCTCTCCATTTGCTTCATCACCGAAATCATCTAATATATATAGATATATTAATTAATTATTTACTTAATTAATTAATATATATAATTGCTGAAGAGGTCCAGTCAAACTGAGGTCGGTCTTACCGGCCTACCGGGCCCCGACATCGAAAAATCACCGGAAACAGTTTTCAGCAATGTCAATGTCGCGATCTCATCGGGACATATCCCAATCCCATCGGGATCCATTTAATCCTATTGCTCTCCAGATATCGGATCTCTGTCCGAAACTATTTTACAGATT
>JAOQMR010000213.1:7453938-7465980 GCA_027563865.1 Erythroxylum pelleterianum
TCACCTCAAAGGAGGAATTTAACTAGAGTCAAATTTGTACTACAAATTCTTTGACTTTGGTTGGTGCACTAAACAAGTAGGTAGAACCCTCCTTATATAGGTAAGAGCTTGGCCTCAATTGTTGTCCCCAACCAATATGGACAACAAAGGAGCCAAAAACCTAACAGCTTAAATTTAAACAAAAGAGAAGAGAACCGGCGAGGCATGAACAAATAGCAAGCCCCGTGTGAAGAAATAATTTCGATCAAGCGAGCCAGGGTAGGGACTCTAATGTTGTTATGTGAAGCGCTAGAGCAGAGCAGGGCCCGTGCTGTGCCTAGGGCTAGGCCTAGTGAAAAACTCTACGATCCAACCGGATTTTTTAAAGGCTAATTACTATAAAAAATTTAATTATAGCCCGAATTTTTTTTTAGGAAAATTATAGCCCAAATTTTAAAAGTATCAATAAAATTTACAAAATTTAAATTTGTTTCAATTATAGCCTGACGTTAGCCTTACTGTTATCTATGTTGAATTGGCACTGTCATGTATCAATGGACCCTACTAATCAGACATGTCAACATCATTAAGAGGAGGTTGTCTGATTAATGAAATGACGTCATTTTATAGTGAAATTGAAACAACATCGTTTGGATTTTGAAGAAAGCTTCTTCGTCATTCTCACACCCTAAATCCTTAAATCTAGAATTTCTTCTAAAAATTTCACTAAGTTTTGAACTCAGAAAATTAGAAACCTAGAAGTCTCGAAAATTCAATATGGAATAATCGTATGCTTATGGTAGGGTATTGAGTTTTATCTTTTGAATAACCTAAACTCAGAACGTAGAGAAACTGAATAGGTGTTGGCCTTCTTTTTGTTTCATTTCTAGATTATGAACTTGAGCAATAACAGAGATGGAGGCAATATTAAGAGATTATTCTTTGCGAATTGTGAGAAAACTATAGATGCCATCCAGTGACAGTACAAGGTGACATGAATGGAAGTCTATGTGGATTTGTTCACAATGCAATAAAAAAAAACAGCCAAAAAAACGTAACCAATACAGAGAAAACCTAATTGTGGATAACAAAAAAAAAAAAAAAGGGACATCGATGGGCATCTTGATGCCACACACACAATGTCACATTCACTTTCTAATTTTTCAAACATCACATCACTTCTTCTCCACCTGTGTATGGATTTAAGGATTTAAGGTGTGAGAATGAGGGTGACAAAGAAGCTCTCTCCGAAATTGAAACGATGTCGTTACAGCTTTATTATAAAATGACATCGTTTTACTAATCAAACAACCTCCTCTTAATGACGACGACGTGTCTGATTAATGGGAGTCCATTGATATGTAGCAGTGTCACGTCAGCATAGATAATGATGAGACTAACGTCGGCTTATAATTGAAACAAATTAAAAATTTGTGTATTTTATTGCTATTTTTTAATTGAAAATTTTAAAAAATGACTTTTTTTTAATTAATCCATTTTTTTACTACTCTCACATACAAGAAAATATTTGTAAAATTACTATAACCAAAAACAAGATTTTTGCTTTTGTTGACAATTATTTCTAACTTATCTTAAGTTACCATAAATTTTAGAAAAGATGCTATTGCATTAACATGAAAAATAATTGTCCAAAACAGATTGTTACGAATACTTCTATTAGTTAGAAATAAAATTACGTAAATTTTTTAAATGTGACGTCTCAATGAAATTTTTATTAAATTTTGTTGTTGTTGCTAATGATATTATTGTAGATTCTTATGAGTTATTGCATTAAGTTGGTGGAATTTTTGTCCGATAAGAAAATTACTCAAAATTAATCGTTGAAATGAAACGGCATAATTTGTTGGTTAAAAAATCCACTTAGCATGTAACGGTATCTATCTTGATTAAGACACAGAACACTTCTATAAATGCAATCGATAAAGAGTTTAGTTTTTATTTTGAAAAAATGTATAACAATAACTAGTGGAGTCTATTTAAGATAAAGGTTTAGAGTCGGGAGAAGCTCTCTTCAACCTGAACAACTTTTAGACACAACACACCCTTCCTCGTCTCTCTTTGGAGTTCAGACTTTATTTTCCCTTCCATTTTCTCTCTGTTTTCCCACGAATATGACAACCCAAGTCACCATTTCTCTCTAAATACTCGTTACACACATTTCCTGCTCTACTCCTTTCGTTTTCTCCTTCTGAGTTTCCAAAATTTCATGGATTTGTTCGAGTTTTACAACGTAAAAGCAGAGAAAGCAAAGACAATGCGCCGTTGCGATCAGCTTCGAAACTTGACAAGGTTGTTTCGCATAATCGAGCTTTGTATTGCTCTGTTACTACTCTCCTGGGCTCTTACTCGTGTTCCATTCGTCATCAGAACCTCCGGCGAGTTTTTCCGGAGAGTGACCAGAGTTGTTGCGAGTCCTCTCTTCGTTTTCATGCTCTGCAACGTCATCGTTGCCACTCTTTTCGTAAATTCCAAGAGATTATGCGGCGAGAATCCCGCCGAGAACAATGCTGAGCCTGGACTCTACGAGGAGTTTATTGAAAACAGCGAACATCGTTGTCCCAATTCCTTGTCAGAGAATGCTCATAATAATCTTTCTCTGTCGACAGAGGATACTTTCTACCAGGACAAAGAGATCATTTCTAAAGTGAATGTCGTAACCACCACGTGCGTCGAGGAAAATGACAATGATGTTGATAATATTGGTTTGTTCTCGGGTTCTAATTCTGATTCGGTACCGGGTTCAGATAATCCAATTCCGAAGGTTTATCGCCGGACTAAGTCGGACAATTTGAAGAGGAAAATCCCGGAAAATATTGAACAAAAACTCCGACGATCGGAGACTGTGGGATGCAAGAAAATGATGACGTCGGTAGATGAGAAGCATGTTCCAGATGATGAGTTGAGTGATAAAGAGTTTCAGCGTGCGGTTGATGACTTCATTGCCAAGCATTTGAGGTTTCGCAGGCAAGAGTCAATGGCCGTTGTTCTTCATAAAGAATGAGAGAAACAATGAAAAGACAAAGGGAAATTAATTACCCCACTTAATACTCTCCATGTACAGTTGGTTTCTTGAAAGAACTGTTTTGATTCTCAACTTCTACCATCTACGAACGAATTGAGCATGGAAGTTCAGGGGGTCCATGAACAGGATGGTTAGTTTTGGCTGTTTCTGTTAGAACCCATCGGGTGGTATCGTAGACATGATTTTTAGGATGAGCTATGAGTAATTCCACTTTTCCAGTGGTAAGCAAATGGATTCTGAATTTGGCAGTTCAATGTTCCTCTTGTTTGTTAAAAACCATCTTGGGGAAGCGACCGAATGTAATGTATTTCTTTCAAGATAGGGTTGTTCAGTATATACATATATATAAATATAAATACACGTATACATGCTTTTGTTATTCTTGTTGGTATCATATTTATGTCAGCTAAAAGGGTCCTTTCTCTTTGATGTTCTGCTACAGAACTTGAAGGACATCCCCTCAAGTCTTTTGTTTGATTGGTTCAGCTTTACAATTACTTAATTTGCCAGTTCACAGACCAGAAATGATTCAAGAAGCAATCTTTTTCCCCGACTTTACAAAGGTGAAATGGTAATAAGTGTTTCAACGTGGACAAGCATCGACTGAACTTCAATGTACCCTATAATGTCCTTGTTTGCTTTTTATCCTACCATAGTGCTTGATAAATTCGTATCCGGGTCACGTGGGTTCTCTCAGTTACAGGGAATTAAGTGGTTAAAAAGTTCGTATAAGTTTTTTTTAAAAAATATCTTACATACATTATATGATAAAATTTATGAGATAAATATGCATTATAAATAAATTTACGATGAAATCATAATTTTGAGATTCATATTGTATTTATATATTATACATAAATTGTTTCTAGTCATTATGTTATTAAAACATGGCATTAATAGAACTTAAAAAGAATAATACGCGTTATGTTTTTTTCTAACGAAAGAAACAGCCAATCTTATAAACTAAAATATAGAGATACTTAAGTAAATGTGTGAGTGTTTGTTAGAAAATAAGTTCACTGACTGACCCTATATGAGAATTTCATTTAGAACATTACTTATATATATATATATATATATGGAAATTCTAATTGTAAAGATTGTATAGGTGATCATTTGACTTGAGATCTCCAAATTTATCTCATATAAAGATTATTGTATTTTAATACTACTTATGATATATTCTAGTCAAAGGTAAGTCAATCGGCAATCATGGGATATAACATGAAGTGTATAGAGGTACTTGAGTAATCAACATATGATTTATCACCTTAAAGTAATTAGGAAGAATATTTCATTGTTCTCAATTAGTATTGATTCAAGAAATTCTTGACCAAGACGGAATAACACTTTAAAATTAGTTTTTAAATATAATTAATTGAATTAATTACTAACAGTGAAGAACTAATATGATTAGACTCAAATAGAATAGACATTATTTCCATACCCTATGTACAATTGGAACATTATATGATGAATGATTGAATTATACGAAAAAATGTACAGAAAGGATAGTCAAAACTATTTTGATATTTCTAAATATTTGGATGATCATGATATATTGTTAGAAATCAATCTTGATCTATGGATATAAATTGTTTAATTAGAAAATCAAAGATTTATTAAAAGAGTTTAATTTATCTTATCTTAAATATGATTTAGAGTTATAATTTATATACATTGTCAATATATTTGGAAACCTGGATAACATACAAAATCGAGTTGAAGAGATAAAAGTTTTTTAAATTAAGTTGGATTTTATTATAAAATTTGAAAATCTTTGTGAATTAATATGAGATATTTACTAAACAAACTTCAATATGATATTTAATTGGAATTAATTGTAATTCTATAAAATTTAATTGAAATTAGACAAGACGTATTAAAAGAACTCTACAATTGTTGAAAAGAGGTTTAAGCAAGGAGTGTCAACTCCCTTGGAGTCTAAGCCCCTAAAATGTCCAGAACTCTAAGGGAGTTGACACTCCTTACTAAACCTCTTTTCAACAATTGTAGAGTTCTTTCAATACGTTTTGTGGATATTGTTAGACGTTAAACACTTGTGTGGCTACGGTAGTGGAGATAAGTCGATTTCAAAAACGGTTCGAAGGAAACATTAAGAGAAAAAATGAAAATTCAAAATAAGATGCAAATTATTATTCTTACTTTATCATAATTTATGTGTTAATCATTTTATAGATTTAAAATGATCTTGGCTTCAAAAAATTAAAATGAAAAAGTTTCATATTTTTTCGCTATACACAAGATAAAATCCTGCCTTGATTTTTCAACAATGATATCATACTCAACTTTAATTCTACAATTTGACTAAAGTTGCTTGAATATTAAAAAAGAGGCTTAAAATTTGATAATGCAAAAGTTACATGGATTTGGAATTGATCCGCATGCCTTGTTTAGATGATTGCCTTAAATTGATTATTCCGTAATTAAATAGGGTTTTGTTTGTTTAATTAAAACAAAGGCACATGTGCTCCTCCTTGTCTGAGTTTACAGAGATATGTTTGAAGGCCTCAAAAATCATGTGTTTTTTTTTGGAAAATGAAAATGGTATTATCAATATATAAAAATACTAAAACATTACAATCAGTTCAAGGCTAACGTTGTACAGACTAATATATTATAAAAAGAATTAGCGATTGATTATAGTAAGAAAATCTATTCTACAAATTTCATCTATGTTTCATATCTGGGGATAGATGGAGCTTTAGATTTTTGGCAATTAAGGCAGCTCTAATCCAGTTTATCATCTTGTTTGCAAACCGATATTTATCATCTTCAAGGTTAGTAAATCTATAGTAGTTTCGTTCCTTCCAAAGGGAGTAGATGGTAGTGATAAAAGTAGCCTTATAAAGAACCACATTAGACATACCCTTTTTAGAGTAGCGGATTGCCTAAGCCGCGACTGCTCCCAATTATAAAGATGCCCGTTACTTGGAATCATGTGCAAAATTCTACTCCATACAGCTTTTAAGTATCTACAGAGAAAAAAGAGATGATCTCTATCCTCGGCTTCCATTTTACACAAAATGTAGGTTGTATCCACAATGTCGTGCCATTGACTTTTAATGCTGAGTTTGTTCTTAATCGCAAGCCAAGAGATAAAAGAGACTTTGGGTAAAATGACATTTTGCCATAAAAGAGAAGACCAATGTACTTCAAGTAATCCCCTAGCAAAAATCTGATGGCAAGATTTATTGGAGAACTTACCACTGGGATCTGGCAACCAAATGATAGAATCATCCATTTGCTCATTATCTATACGAGAAAAATGTTGAACCAAAGTATCGAAGCCCCTAAAATTCCCTCTCCATTGACTGTTAAAGATCAAAGGTGAAATCTTAATATTAATAGGAATTCTAATTCTCAAACACTGAGCAATGAGATTAAGAATAAGTAAACTCATGTTCATCCAATTGTCGTACCAAAGCCAAGTTCTTTCACTGTTACCAATCATGTGCTTAATAAAAGGATAAATAAAGTCTCTTAGCTTCATCATTTGGATAAGAATCCAAGAAAACTCCCAATTACATGGATGTGTTTATTACTTTCCTCATAGTTATGATTCTGGAAACCATGAGTTTTATGTTGAACTTTGTTGTGTTTTGATCTACCTCTATAAAAAATAATAATAGAAAAAACAAAGCTGTATATCCGCATTTTTAAGTTTATGAAATTACTAAAGATTGTTTTTTCAAATCTGATTGAAGGATGCCTTTATTACGATTGCTTGCTATTAATCGAAATAAGGTTCTGCATTTCTAGTCTATGTGTGTGCCATTTCTGGATTTGCGATTGTGTTTAGTTGCATTTTTTTCAGGTTGAAGGAACAACAGGAGAATGCCTCCTATTTTGAGCCTTCACTAGCAGCGAACATGGCCACTGGTGAGAAGGGTGGTGGTGATGCTGTCACCTGCAACCAAATATAAAAGAATTTCACTTCCGTTAAAACAAATTAATGTAATAGCGATAAGCAGATATCGTTCTCACGAGGAATTTTACGATTATGGAAATTACGAATTCAAACGGCACAAATAATGAAAAGGGAGTTTTGTTACTTACTGGGATAATAATCAAAATCAAAAAGGAAAATCGCAAATTGAAATAATAATTAAGTCTGAAAAGTCAATAGGAAAAATACCTTGGTTTCGGTCACCGATGTTACCATGCTATTATGGATCCTTGATAAAAATTGTAATTATTAACGAACATTCATTGAGGGAATTTTCTATTAATTGTATTGACTAGAAACATGTATCCTAGCAACCTTATTAAACAATAATCTAGATACGATCATAGATTAAATTGAATAATAGCATTAAGAACCAATGACAAGTGATAAACATATACGACATGAAATCAATCAAGTGGATAAATTCTTAGAATTTTCCGACTCTAACGTAGAGGGGCTAATCCTAATTGCTACTTGTGGTTACCAAAACTGAATGTCAGATTCCGTTAACCTAGCGATTGAACTAATTAATCTCTAATAGCGCTTCAATTAAAAAGATAGATCTGAAAATATCCAATGTTTATTAACAACATAAAAAGTATCCATAAAATCTCATCATAATAACATGTAACATGGATCCCTAAACGAAGATAAGAAAATTTAGCTACTCATAGTTGAATTGAAATCAAAAGAAATAACAAATCCATATGTTTCCATACTTGGTCTTTAACAAAAGAAACGAAAATAACAATATGAAATCTGCAGAAAACTTGAAATAATATAACAAGAAGATGTGGTAGTCTACTCTTTAACCTAAATCTACAAGAATACTACTTGATACGTGCAGAAGAGTGAATCAGAAAACCCAGAAAACTGAAGTTGCAGCAGCCAAGATAGAAAACACCTAACCTACCCTAAACCTAAGCTACGATTGATTCCTAAAGAAGAAGATATGATGATGCCTTTTCCCAATCCTAAACCCATATACATATGTGCGGCAATCACATTCCTATCTCCTATTTCATGTAAATCTCTTCTTTTTCTTGTTTTGATTTGATCCAGATCAGGTGGTCTTTTAATTTCGGTATAAGACATCTTGAAAAGAAGTCCAACAGATGTTGGGCGATTGTGTTTCAATTGAGAACAATTTATGGAAAATCTGCAGATTTAAAATTCTGTCCTTAGGCGTGCTCACGCCTAATCTTTGAATTTCGTCCAGATTGGGGATTTCATATTTCTTTCCTTCTTTTGCGCCTTTTTGGTCCTTTTTCGTCCTTAGGGTGTTGAAAACTATCTGTAAACAATTATAGAACAATTCCATTAAATTTGGATAATAATTTCAACACATTAACAATAGTTACGTCCAAAATATGTGCATTTTAATTGAATTAACAAATTCTCCCATACCGAACCTTTGCTCGCCCTCGAGCAACATATCAAACCATTAACTCAATCAATTCATCTTTCAGAAATCAAGTGCACACAATCCATCAACTTGGCTAGCAATACTTAATTTGCAACACATATCATAATTGCTTTTCACTAATGCAAATAAACAAAGTCAAAATCAAGCATCTTTGTTCAAAAGCAAACATGAAATCAAAGTGAATTCTTCTCACGGATTTCGCTCTTACACTCAAGTGTTTGTGGGTAGGTGTTTCACTCAAATCTCACTCTATCATGTTACACTACCATAGGCTTGCAATTTCACCAATTATCATTCATTCAAATCACATGGCCTAATAGATCATGAGGACTTTATCAAGGGTTGTAATGGGGCTAGGTTCATAGGTGGGGTAAAAAGATGACAAAGGTTTTATTACAAGCATTCACAAAGCATCAATTAAAAGGGACACATAATTTCAAATTCTAAACATATGACATAAGAGACAACTATTCGTACTCTTTTTCTTTTTCGGATTTTTCTTTCTTTCTTTCTTTCTTTTCTTTTTCTTTTTTTTTTCCTTTTTCATTTTTCCTTTTCTCTTTTTTTCTTTTTTTCTTTTTCTTTTTCTTTTTTTGTTTTTGAATAATGCTAAAAACAAGGGAAAACAATAAACACATGAGTATAAGCACCTATAAAAATATCTTAGAATAAACAAAACAAAAATCCCAAATTATCTAATGCTTCATTCAACTTGTGAAGGGGAAAGGCTAATGGGGTGGACTAGTGGCGAGGGGGAAATAGCCTCAGGCACATGAAGTTAACTGAAAGGAGGAATCAAAACCATGAGATTGAGGCGCGGGAGCAGGAAACGGAAGAGAATAGTGGTAGTAGAAGCCCTGAGCAAGAGAAGAAAGATGGGTATGTGTAGTAGGACATAGCAACTGGTGGAAACGCATTTGGCATGCACACACCAAACAACGTTAAGGATGTCAATAGGTCAGGCCGGGCTCAGGCTACTCATGGCCTGGCCCGACCCCCAAGCCGTGTGGCCTGCTGATGGACCCCAATTTTATTATTTTATTATTGATTTATTTGTTTCATTATTCTTAGAGTTGAGTCATCAAAGTAGCAAATATGAATAGAAATTAGAAGGTAGAAGTTAGAATGAAGTGTTAGAATTAAGTTGGAATTAATTTGGTGTTTAATGGGTTAAGAGAGTTAGTAGTCGTAGAATAAATGAAAGAACTTGGAAAAGAATTACTAATAGAGGGTAAAATGGGAAGAAAGCCCATATAAGTTGTCTTGAATTAGAAGAAGGGAAGAGAGTGACGAAAATAGGAGAGAAGAAAAGAGGTTTCGGTGGAAAAGGAAAGAAGAGAAATCAACTTTGTTAAGGTGGGCTAATCATCTTTTTTCTTGCTTTATTAAAGTAATGGGTTGTGTTGAGGATGAAGGAGTTAGAGAAGGAAAGGAGATGTGTAGAGAATGAAAGGTTTGTGTTGGAAGAAGATGAGTTAGGTGAACCCAAGTGATTCTAAGGTTTCTAAACTAAATCCTAAGTTTTCTGACATAGATGGGGTTCGGGTAGGGTAAGTTTGAGTTAGGTTATTGAAATTTTGTGATTTTTTTTGAAGTTTATGAACTTTATTGGAATGTTGTTTTGATTAGAACCTTGATTGTTTTAGGAAACCAAGGAAATCCTACCCAAGAGCAAGGGGAAAGGCAAGCTTGACTTAGATTTTCGCAAGCTAATTAGTTGGGTAACATATTTATGGTTATAGTCTAATTGAGCAAATTCTTGCCTATATGTGTATCTTTGAAATTGACTTCTTGTAAATGTTGAAAAATGTATGATGAATTATGATTATGTGTACCTCAAAAGAGGTCATGACATTTGTATTAAATGAAAAAAAGACAAAGCATAAAGTATGAGCATATGAGAAAATGAATATGTGCTTTTATTTGGGCGAGAGTGGAACCATTCTGTTCGTCATGTGCACGTTGATAAGAGACTTCTCCCGACTGCCTGCTTGTGGCATATGAGCTCTCATTCTGTTCATTAGGTAAACTTCGGTTTCTCCATTATGTTTTTATGGAACACTCGAGCCATTTGCTGTGCATCGCATCTTTAACTTGTCATGTATGCTGCATTTGAGTGTTATGTGCTGTGAGTGTTAAATTAAATGGAATAATGCTTGAATTATTGAATATAAGTATATATTTATACATATGCTTGAATTTGTGGTCAAATTGCCAATGACTATAAGTATGCTAGTCATTGAGCTGTGTAGCTCACCCCACTCTTCCCTCCTCAAGTGCAAAAAGAGAAGAGTAGCAATCCTTGCAAGGCATCGGGAACTCCAAGACATTAGGAGCTTTTGTAACTAAGTTATCTCGATAAACTTTGGATAGCCATATAAGCATGTTAAACATTGAGCATCCTCTATATGTTGTATTTTATGTTAAGCCTTTATTTAGAATGTAAATTTGTAATTAAAGTCATGTATGAGTTTTGTGGTTTTGGCAAACAAGTTTAGAACTGAAAAGTTCTCCATATGTTTGCGCACGTTTCTTGATAGTTGTACATTTTGAAAATCCAAGTCTCTCCTAGGTGTAGAAATTGTCTACCGAATTCAAGAAAAAAATTGGACTAATTTAGACTAAATTAGTCAAAGTTGCCTTCTGGAAAGTTGTAGCTTATCTTACTAGCTTTCCGACGGTACATAGTATGAAATATTTGGGCATAGGAGTCAAAAGTTATGGTCTTTATAAAAGGAAAGACGTATCATCTGTAAAGGTGCTTCATCTGTGATGACGTCATATCGTCCGTGATGATGTCATTTCTTCTTAAGACTTTGCTTCATTTTAAGTTGGCTCCGCCTTCGTCTGTTATGCCTTCGTCTGCCTTGTGACATTTGTTTGTTGTTCCGCATTCGTCTACTTAGTGCCATTCATTTGCTCTGCCTTCGTCTGTTCCGCATTTGTCTTCCTTGTGGTATTCGTCTGCTATTCCGCATTCGTCTGCTTGGTGGCATTCATTTGCTCTGCCTTCATCTATTCCACATTCGTCTGCTGTTTCGCATTTGTCTGCTTGGTGGCATTCATCTGCTCCGCCTTTTTGTGTTCTGCATTCGTCTGCCTTGTAGCATTCGTCGGCTGTTTTGCATTCATCTGCTTTGTAGCATTTTTCTGCGTCTGCTTTGTGCCATTCGTCTGATCCACATTCGTCTGCTTTATAGCATTCGTCTGCTCTGCATTCGTCTACTTTGTGGCATTCATCTACTTTATAGAATTGGTCTACTCTGCATGTGTCTGCTCCGTATTCGTCTGCTTTGTAGCATTCGTCTGCTTTGTAATCACTCGCCTGCTTTCTGTTTTCTCTATAGTTGACCCTCCGCTTCTTCTGTGCATTATCCTTCTTGAATCATCTAGTCAAAGTGTTGACCTCCCAGATGATAGAATTCGTCTTTAAGGTCTTCATGAAAGTTGTAGATTTTGAAGTCTTCTTTCGGCAGTCCAAAGAATTTTTGTCCGACGTCCACAGAGAAAGTTATGTCTTTTTTGTCCATAAAGAAATTCAATAGGGTTGATAACTCTTCGAGTTATTACATATTTTCACGTAATCCTGAGTCGTTTTGTGATTATTTAGTGTGTTTATTGTCT
>JAOQMR010000213.1:7472536-7488486 GCA_027563865.1 Erythroxylum pelleterianum
CATAACATCTTCTTATTCCAAGTATAAAATTCCCCGTGACTAGGGACATCTTCAAGGCCAAGAGAGAGACGAAAATCTAGCAAGTCTTTCATATCATAACCCGAGGGAGGCCGACACCCAAGGCGTTCTTGGGCCGAGCAAACGCAATTGAAATCACCTAAAATCAGCCAAGGTTGATTTTGGGTATGCATGAGGTTGAGGAGTGACTGCCATAACGCCCTCCGCTCAGTAACTCGGAAAAGCCCATAAACAACCGAAACTACAAAAGAAAAGCGGGTTATCTGACATTGGACCGTCACATGGATGAATTGGTCACCAATCGCAAGTATGCGGCAGTCATAAAAATTCGGATCCCAGATGAGACAGATACGTCCATTGGGGTGGCAATCAAAGTTATGAAAATAGTTCCATCCACGAAAGCGAAGCTGAATCATAAGTTGAAGATTGGCTTCCGAGAGTTTAGTTTCAACCAAACCAGCAAACCGGCAATTGTGGGACTTCAGCAAAGAAGCCACACTCCTTTGTCGCGGGGCAGAGTTAAGACCCCGGACATTCCACCCAAATAAATTCATGGTTTCGGAAGAGGAGGGCAACCCCCTCCAACCCCCTTAGGCTTTTGAGAGAAAACCGCTCGGAAGGGACCCTCACCAACACCCTTCTGGGCACCCGACTCCTGTGATCCTGAACCGCTATCCAACTTTCTAATCGGTATGTCATTTTGTTCTGTACCACATGGAGGAGATTTAGATTGATCAAAGGAGTGTCTATGCTGAATCAAGGTTCCCTGGTCCTTTATCTGGTTAGGGGGGAAGCCATGTTGGTGGTGAGATGGTCGGATGACACATGAGTGGCGAGAGGGAGTGCGAGAGACTCCCCACAAGCTGAAACGATACACGCCGGCTGCCCAACATTCATCACCACCATTTCCGCATTGGGCATAGAAGAGGCATGTAGAGGAGGACCAGATGTGAGAGGACCCTCGGGGCAGTGCTCTACCCCCAATCCAATACCCTTCTCCAAAGAGCCATTCAATCCAGAGTTCTCCCTGGTAGGTCCCTTCACCACGGTAGTAGACTTACCACGCTGGCGCTTGGACTTACCTTTACAAACGAACGGCGAGTGCCCAAAAAGAGAACAGTGGCAACAATATGCCGGATAGGTCTCAAAGTGAACCCGCTGTTGGAATGGCGCACCATGAGGAAGTTTGACTTCAAAACTAGAAACAGGAGGCTTAGAGACATCAATTTCCACCAGCAAACGTGCAAAACCCAGCCGCGACCTGTTAAGTGTAATTTGGTCCGTGCAAATGGGTTGTCCAACCCGAGAACCGAGTTTGGATAGCCCCCTCTCCGTCCATGCCTCCAATGGGACATCGGGAAGTTGTATCCATACCGGAACAGTCATGAATTCCCTATGATTGAAAGTAAACCCCGAGGATAGCGGTTTCAGCAAAAGAGTCTTTCCAAACATAACATAAGGGCCACCAGAAAGGACACTCAGTCGATCATCCTCAGTAGCAAACTGAAATATAAGCCAGCCCCTGCTATGCGGAATCAGTTTACATTTGACAGCCCAAGAGTTCATTAGCTGTTCAATAGCTTTCAACCCCGGAAATGGACCTGTAAAGCACCCAACCAAGCAAAAACCCCATTCTTGCTCAATGTCCAGCACATCTTCAGTGTCAAGCGTGACTGTTTCCTCCACGGGAAGACATTGCAACTTCAGACCCTTAGTGAGGTCACGGTTATGGCGGAATAAACTAGCAAAGGAAGGCTTGGTGGTAACTACATCATTGTTCTGTTGGGGCTTTACAGCAGACACCTGTTGTGCAGGACGCATAGCTCCTGAAGTAGCAGATTCACCAAGAGTAGTAGAACCCTCCCTTTCTTCGGCAGACTCATAAGTATGACTGGAGTCTTTACTTCCCAGGTCAACCTCCACTTCAGCCGTGGATCCTACCTCATCCCCTAGCCGAAGGGAGTGCTCAGCAGTACACTCAGGAGAGGAGTTCAGATTCAGACTTGGGGAACGCACCTGCTTCGAGCTAGCAGGCTGAAAACATGCCGCTGTGATATCAGTACCTCTGGGTTTACGACGAGCCATAGCACCTCGTCGATACCCTAACAAGATGCCCCCTTTGGCAGGAGGGTAGAAGCGTCGACGGGATCCACTCTCCACGATGGCTAGAAGGAGGGGGGCAGCACTGCCCCAGTAGGCACTCGCCCAGCAATCCCCTTCGAAACCAGAATCAACACAAATGCCAGACGCAAGGTCGGACACACGGCCTCACAGCCCAGCAAAGAAAACTGTGGCAGATCTCCAACAATCACTCGACAAGCAGAAAGTACAACCCAAACCAGTCAGAAATCAGTAGCACAACCCCAAAACCAGTTAGAGATCACTAGAAAAGCACAGAGCTAACAAACAAGGAGACAGATCTAAAACGAGCGTTCGGCAACCCAGGCAAAGGAGTCACCTGGTGAGAGAAACTCTCCACCGAACACTGGCAAGTGGGTTTTGCTTCTTTTCAACTTCTCACTTTCTCGTAAAGACTTATTGATAGCCTTAATTTTCTTGTCCCCACAGTCATGTAATTAATTCCGAAAACAAGTGTTTGTAGTGGATTTGGCACCAATGATCCCTTAATTATGTGATAATGATTCCTACTTTAATTTCACCTTCCCCTGTAATCACTCATTGAAAAAGTCTCCTTTTTATCTTGTAAGATTAGATTCTGACGATGATCTACGTCTGTGCCTGCCTTACTTTAATCCCTTTCTTTCTTCTCCCCTTTTTCCTCCTGAATTGGGTTAGTCATGATTACTTCCACCATTGATGAATATTGAAGTTCTAAGATTGGTCATATGATTAGGACTTTAAAGCAACTTTTTCACTAATTGCACTCCTCAAGAACATGCCAAGCACCTTGCCGCCTCTTTAATCACTTGGAACTGTTTTGCTACCTTTCAATTCTTCCTTTTTGGAAAGGGTCAAGTGAAGATGGTGGTTATCCATGGCCTGATGGGGTATAAGTGGTTGTTGGTTGTTGCCAATAGGCAGCATATTTTAGTAACAAACCTGTATTTTAACGTTTACTGTAGCTTATTGGTTTTTAACAAGTAGCGGCTTAGTCCAAGGGGAAAAAAAGGAATTTTTAAGAGTTGAAGTTTTCAATTATTATCCTAAAGTTGACCATCATCTTCTGTTAATTTATATTCCATTCTTATTTTCTTGGATGGCTGTGGCTTTATTGCTGAAATTCACGGGATAAAATTGGAAAAACATATCTGTAATCATGAACTTGCGCACTTCGAAGCTCAAATGGAGTCACCGTTACCAAAACCAAACAGCAGCGGCCAAAATCCTGGACAAAATTCCGTTTCTGCTGCTTAATTAATATTATCGATCTCCTGAAACATTTTATCAGAACAAAGGCATGTTTCTGTCCTATAGAAACTTTTCTTGGACCCAAGCATTAGCTTCCACGTTGTCTTCTTTTTGACGATTTTGAACTCAACAAAGTGGTTTAACTTGTCTCCATCTTTCATTTCATACTGAAATTTGAAGTTCATTCTGTAAACAAGGGCAATTCAGCATTGTTTCAACAAGATGCAGATAAATTCATATTCCTGAACTGAACATTTGCCTCGGAAAGCGTGTGCGTCCTTTGTTTCTTTTTTCTCTTAAGGGCCAATTTAGCTGGTAGGTGATACATTAAAAGTCTATCTTGAAGTGACTGAATTACTGGTTCTGAAAAAGGCGTTGGAAGAGTACATTTCAATCCATCAAAAAGAAATTCTCGTGTCTTCTCTACTATTAAACCAGAAGAAACTATAGATTTCCTTCAATTTGTTTCTGGTGCTATTGTTAATCTCCGATAACAATCAAAGAAACTGTAAAGTTAGAACCATGAATATCCTGTTCGCTTGTACCATCTCCACCCGCCTGCTTCAATGGGATGTGCTTTGTTTTCCCCCCTAGCAAGATAACAAATGGTTAAAGTATTTTAAAAGCTACTTTAATCTTTCATTACTTTCTGCTCCTAACCCCACCTTAACTCTACTCGTGCCAATATCTTTAAACATCTTACTATTGATTTCGGGTATAAGAACTTCATGAAAAAGGGTGCACCATATGAGAATAATACTCTGGTCAAATTTTGTTGAGCATTGCTTTCTAATGTATGTTCGTTGCCTGCGCACATCTGGAGTTTTCAGAGATGCTACTTCTTTGGAACTTAAGCATAAATCCTATGTCTAAATCCCTGGCACTTACTTGGATTAATTGTTGAAGGTGGATCAAATTCAGGCCATGACCTAAACTAGAAAAAATAGATTCCCATCTCTTTGTTAATCCAGTTTGCTTCTTTGTTAATCTAGTTTGCTTCTTTTAGCTGGGTCGACGTCAAAGAAAATGCGACTCCTAAAGTGCTTAAGAACTCTTGGATATCAAGGTCAATTAACAATATATTCCTAGTCCATAATAACGAAACTTGGACCAAATTTTCAATATCTGCAAGTGATTTGTGTTAGAAATATGTAGACTAATATAATCGCAACATTAATTTCATATGCATGACCATAAATCGAATTGCTTAATGTATGTTTAATAACTATAATGGGATGATTAATAATTTACTAATTACATTTGAGGTATATGGTAGTACCCTAATAACTATACGTTAGCTTATTAAACTATAGTTAATAGCATCCTTGAAATGACCCAATTTATACAAACTTGAGTTGAGTTGAATACAACTACTTATATCTTGAATCAAGTACCTAGCAAGTTAGTTCCAAAGATTCCATATGAATTATGGTCGAGTAAGAAACCAAGTTTGTGCCATTTTTATGTTTGGGGATGCAAAGTAGAAGTGAGACCCTATAATCCGCAATCTAAGAAGCTTGATCTGAAAACTATTAGTGGGTACTTTGTAGGCTATACCGTCTAATCAAGGGGTTCTAGATTCTATTGCCCATCTCACACGACAAGAATTATAGAATTAAATAGAGATATCTATTTTGAAGATGAATTTAATTCAAGTCAAGGGTTAAGAGAAATTGTATTCAGGAAAGATTGTGTTTTAATCCCTGTACCTGTCGTTTTCACTCCTACTGAACCCTGTAATTGAACATATTTTAGTAGAATCTCATGATGAACCTCATAGTCAAGCATAGGATGAAGTCATTGATACTGGGGGTAATGAAATTATTGTCAGGAGATCATAAAGAACACATAGACATGTCATTCCTGATGACTATATTGTCTATTTGCAGAACATGACTTCGAGAAGCCATGGATAGTCCTTAATTTGGGTTATGGATAAATGCAATGGAAGATGAGTTGAGTTCCATGTCACAAAATGGAGTTTGAGAGTTGGTTGAACTACCTAAAGATTGCAAACCCATTGAGTGTAAGTGGGTTTACAAAATCAAACATGACCCAAGCGGACAAGTAGAAAGGTATAAGGCTAGACTTGTAGCTAAAAGCTATAGTCAGAGAGAAGGAATTGATTTCAAAGAAACCTTCTCATCATTTTCTACTAAAGATTCATTGCGAATCATCATGACTATAGTTGCTCATTTTGACTTGGAACTCAATCAAACGGATGTGAGGACCGCCTTCTTAAATAGAGATCTGTATGAAGATGTTTATATGACTCAACTAGTTGGTTTCGAGATAACTGGTAAAGAACATTTGGTTTGCAAGCTCAAGAAATTTATCTATAAGTTAAAACAAGCATCAAAGAAATGGTATCTCAAGTTTGATATAGTTGTCACTGTAAATGGGTACAAGGAGAACATAGTTGATCAATATATATATATATGAAGTACAGTGGGAGTAGTTTCATTTTTTTGGTACTGTATGTTGATGACATTCTACTTGCTTCTAATGATATTGATCTATTATTTGAGATAAGAAAACAGTTATTTAGTCATTTTAATATGAAGGATCTTGGTGAGGAGTCTTATGTACTTGAAATTCAGATTCTCCGAGATAGAGCTAATGAGATTCTTCGATTGTCTCAAAAGACTTACATTGATCGGATATTGAAAAGATTCAATATATATTCTTGTTCTCCTGAAAAGGCACCAATAGTGAAGGGTGACAAGTTCTCAAAAGTCCAATGTCCACAAAATGATAAAAAGAGAGATGAAATAAAAGTTATTCCTTATGCGTCACTTGTGGGCAGTCTGATGTATGTTCAAGTATGCACAGGTTTTGATATTGCTTTTGTGGTGTGTTGGGAAGATACTTAAGTGATCCTGGTCTTAGCCATTAAAAAACGACTAAGAAAGTCATGAGGTATCTTCAGGGTAGCAAAGATCATATGTTGACTTATCAGCGAACTGACACTTTTGATATAGTTGGGTTCAGTGACGTTGATTATATAAGATGTGTGGATGATAAAAAGTTCACTTCAGGCTACATCTTTATGATGGCTGGAGGAGTCATATCGTAAAAAGTGTCAAACAAATACTCACAATATCCTTTGCCATGGAGGTAGAGTATATGGCGTGCTATGAGGCAACTTGTTAAGTAATATGGTTACGAAATTTTATTTTAGCATTGGGTATTGTAGACTCTATTTCGAGTCCCCTAAAATTGTATTGTGATAACTCTACAGCTGTAGCTTTCTCTAAAAACACTAGAAGTACTTTTCGCTCAAGGCATATTGATATAAAGTCCTATTTTCTTTAAAAAAAAAGTTGTTGAATCCCGCATTACTGTTGAATATACGCCTACAACTAGTATGTTAGCAGACCTACTTACAAAAGGCTTATCTTTATGTGCGTTTGCAGAACACGTCACCCTCATGGGATTGTTAAGAGTCTAACTTGATAAGATTAGTGGGAGTTTGCTATTTCATATTGCACATGTTAGTACTTTGTACGAATTGCTTATGACTTTTATTTATAAAACATGCATAATGATGTTTGCAGATACTTCTTATTAATATTGACATATATATGTTAATGCGTATATGTCGTTTGATGAAATGACAAGTACAAAAGGATACAAAGTTGTACTGCATACATCTTGTTTTAATAGTTATTGTGGTATTTGAACATCTACAGGGCCAAATCATATGTAGTATATATATCTTGTTGATATAATATTGCATATGATTTATTTGATTGCTTTTGGATGATGGAGATTGGTATAGTAGTTTGATTATATGTCTAGGTGGGAGAATGTTAGAAATATGTGGACTAATATAATTGCAACATTAATTCTATATACATGACCATAAATCGAATTGCCTAACGTATGTTTAATAATCATAACGAGATGGTTAATAATTTACTAATTGCATTTGAGACACATGATATTACCCTAATAACTATATATTGGCCCATTAAATTATAGTTCATAGCATACTTGAAATGACACAATTATCCTTTTCTACCCCTTATGGTAGAATATGTTATAAAATATAACATATAGTGATATTGTGTGCATATGGTGTGTGTGTGTGAAAACCAAATATTGGGTTTCTACCATTAGCTTCCTCTCTTGCATAAGATTTAGTTGATTTTGATAGATTGTGGTGCCCAAAATGGAGATAATGCATCAAGACTCCATGTCAAAAATTAGAAGTATGCCAATTTTATTGTGTTGTTAATGCACTTAATAAAATGTAGATCTTGTCTTTGTAATTGTTGATGAATGCATCTTTGAATAACAATTTGTTGTATCAACTGATTTTCAGTTGAATGTACATAGTATTCATGTCTAGACATGAATCAATCATACGTTAACTCTAACGTGTTCATTTGGGACCATTCCTCTTAGTAACCCCATAATTCTACGGTTACAGTTGGAACAGGAACAAAATTTGCTCGGAATGTCCATTCATGATGATGTGTGGGTTGGGACCCAAGACATTGATTCTGTCTACATCTATCACAGAACCACATGGAAGATCCATCAATATTGATGAGAGGGCAGTCCCTTCTTTTCACTGAACATGCTCTTATGAATTGTGGGATTCTACCGAGGTTAAAAAATGGGTAAGAATCTGTCATTCTTTTGGTACTAAGCGAAATATTTACCTTTTAACAGGTGCTGAGTTTGCTTGAAACTTAATATCACAGTAAAATTCAAGCATCGGTGATTTTAACAAGTACCTGGTCTGTGGCACTGAGAAAGAAAATGAATAATATGGGCTTGAAAGCATGCATGAAGGGGACAGGAATGTAACAAGTTCATTACAAGAAGAGGAACAAAACCAGTCTCCATTCATTAAATGGATCACCACACGTCATTTCTAATACGAACAGTTTGGTAACATTAATTTTCTTGCTTGTCAGTCAAACAATAAACTATACATTTAGAACACTGTTAACTTCGGTTGTGATTGACAAGAAACCAATTACAGTACGCGAAAGGAAAAATTGCAGCTCCTATAGTCTTTACGTATGTTACAATGACAAGTGGCTAGTGGCTACCACGGAATTGAGAGATATGAACTACGCCAAAGGGAAAAAGAAAGACAACCCATCAACCGCATTATGACTGTATATGGGAACAGATGCATGAAGATAGGTGTTGGTGTTTTAGCTGGACTGGAAGAGAGATGGGATGCAAGTGTCTGAAGCAGACACTATTATATGTACAAAATATTCACATACGTGTTGCCACATCCAGTCTTCCTTTCATCAGGACGGTAAAGAAACAAACATAGGGTAGGAGTCAACGAATATCTGGCTACTGTTTAGCGTTTTAACCCAGATGTGGATTGCTAGTCTATGAAGAGGAAAATCCAAACTTGATGATAGTCTATTTGAATTGAACGAGTACGATGAATAAGGTGAAATGGGGTTTCATGAAACGTGTAGCGAGATCCTTCACATCATTTAGAGGAATGACTTGTACCATAGCTATAGAGGGAGTACTAGTGTTTGTCTTGGATAATTTGGGCGATTGATAACCTACTTTCCTCATGTTTTCCTCTGCTTTTAGACAAGGCAATAGGTTCGCTTTATATATTATGCTTTACCAAGCTTAGAAATACCAAGTCCCTGGTGGCAGAATTGTAGACGTTAAATGGATTCATAAGCACTGAGACGCTCTCTTTCAGGCGACACCTCTCTCTTTCCAGATATGATCTTTTGGTATCTGATCTGATGAGGTACTGAAGCCACCATTACTAAATAGATTATCAACTTTTATTAGAATTACGACACACGCTGATTTTACTTTTCTAGTCGGAAAATGGGGCTATGACTCAAAGGTCCTCGTTGATAATCACTTAATTGCATTAGCTATTAGCTGATAGCTAATTTTATTAATTAATTTGACTAGCAGATTGTATTAGTTATTTATCATTTGATGTTTGGTAAAATTAGTTGTCTAATATTAGTTATTTATGTTTAAAATGATTTATAAAGACGTGACTTTAAAAAAATTATAAGAGTATGAATATTATATATTTTAGTATTTCGTTGAATATTCTTACAAAAATTTAGATTTTAGATATTTAATTCTACAAAAATTAAGTTTATAACTATAATATAAAACATAGAATATATAATAATAATAATAATAATAATAATAATAACAACAACAATAATAATACTATTACTATTACTACTACTACTACTACTACTACTACTACTACTACTACTAATAATAATAATAATCTAATGTTAAATTTTTATTAATATGAATGATGTAGTGAGCTATATCATATTAGTATTTTCATATAATATATATGAATTTTATTATTTAATAAATTAAAATTAACTTATAAGGACTTAACTTAAAAAATTTATATAGCCACGATTAAATATTTAATTTTACAAAAATTTAAAATTTGACAATAATAAAAATAAAAAATTTTAAATTTTACAAAAAATTAAAAGTGTAATTAATTAATTGTAATTAGGCATAAATTGACTTACAAAAATTAATTAATATATAGCTTGATTTATTGAGGAGGGTATAATTGACTTTTTATTTATACATAATCGGTATGCGAAAACGTTACTGTTGTGTAGCTTTTCACATTTCAAACAGACTGTTTGAGCTCCAACAGCTACTTTTACAACGTTTTTATTAAACATAAAATTCAGCTGTTTGAATAAGGTAAAATATAGCCGATTCAAGGTTGACCAAGTGCAGCCAAAACATCCTATAATTTTGATCAACTACCCTTTTCCTCCGATTTTGAGGTTGCAATGTCTGAACTATAATTAAAGCTATGTATAGATAGTGTAAAACTTTGTTAATAATAACTATATTGCGCATATGATATGATGCTAAGGATTAGGTGAATTACTTTTGTCATTGCTCGTGTGCCTTGCCTTACTTTGGGTGGGAAGCAGGTTAAAACTTAAAAAGTGCTTTGCCCTGTGATTAGTTAATCACATGACCTTTTTATTCTTTGCTAACAATGTATGAAAATTTTAACTTTTTTGAAGTACGTTAGACTATACTCATCTGGAGAGAAAAACCTTATGGCTTTCTAAACATCATCCCACCTCAAATGAATTACTCTCCTGGAAGTCCTCGTGTTGCACCCTCACTCACATTTTTTTTAACCCAAAAAAAAATACTCTCCAACGACAAAATGTGTTGCTAATGGTTCGGCTCCTGGCAATACTATTGCTTTGGGTCCAAATCGGCCTCGGTTCTGTGGATAATATTGAAAAATCTTCATTTCATCGGTCCAATTATTAAGTGCTTGAAAACAGTCGATAAATGCTGCTGAAGTGATTAGTTTTGGTCCTTCTTCCTTCGTGACTTCTTTCATGGGTAATGAATTGATGCGTTCTAGATCAATAGAGGTAGTATTAGGGATTCTTCCTAACACTTGCATCCTTGATGGCGAAGAACTGCTTGCAGGAGAGGTTAATGCTGTTTTGTATTGTGGTCGAAGAGGGGGATTTTGATGATCTGCTAATGCTTGTTCTGCTTCCTTTTTGGTTGTAAAGCTTTTGTGTACTATACCTTTCTTCCCGGTGATATGTATTGCTGCTTGATGAGATCCCAACTAAATGGGTGATTGCATGCTGGTTTTAACGGAGGACAAGCTCCATTGCTGATTCCAATCTGAATAAATGCTATTTTTGGTACAATAACTACTGCTTCTTCTGCTGGATCCTTGACTTCAAATATGGGATAACTGCTATAAAACTTGATATATATCTCTCTGTCTTTGGCAAATCTATCTTTGTATGCTCTGATTGCTTGAACGAATCCACTTGGGAATTCTGATAATAAATCCATGCTCTGTAGATATATGGTGTCAATTAATCCACTTTGAAACAATAAATATGTTACTAATGGTTCGGCTCCTGGCAATACTATTGCTTTGGGTCCAAATTGATACCACTTCTGCGTCACTCTTGACTTCTATTTTATTTAGGCGGAATTTACATTGTTTAATTTCTTGTAAAATATCTAATTGTAATTGAGCGGCTTGTTCTAATTTGATTTCTAAAAGATTTTGATGTTTTATTAATTCAGTTACTAGTACTCATAACTTATCCTGTATATAGTGTGATAAACTGGAAAGCTGATTTTGAATTGTTTCTAATTGTCTTTGAGTAAGTTCGGTTGATGGTTGCGTAATTTTAATAGGTATATTTTGTACAGGTGATAATGATCGAGGAATAGAGAATGAATTGCTTCGAAGTAATCTGGAAGTATTTGAACTTGGTTCTGAAAAAGAATGTCTATGTGTTATTAGAGAGGGTTGAGTAGAAATGGGATATTGTATTGAAGGTAATGGTGTTAATTTTTGTTGAAACTTAGTTCCTACTTTTGCAACTTCTGTAAATAACTGATCTAAATATATTTGTTCGGTGTCTTTAAATTCGATACTATGATGTGAATTGGATAAAGCACAACTAATTTGATATGTTATAGAAAATGGATATTGTCCTTCTAACATCAAATGTTCCTTATAAAATTTATAAGCAATGGTTATAGTTTTGTTTAGTTCTTGAGAAATTAATGGAATTCCTAATTTTAATCTTGTATTAAACTTAATTTTACCATATGCTAAGTTTCCATTCATAATTCCTAAAATTTGATTATTAAGATCTGTCATTCTTTCATCCAAAATAGCCATTCTAATTGGTGAATCGATACCATCTTGAAAGGTAGATTTTAGTAAAATTTGAATAGTAGAGAGGTGAATATATCCTATCTTGGTTCTATGTTTTTCGGGAATTGATAATAATTGTCTGCTAATTTGTTCTTGATCTATTAAATTAATTCTTAAATGACCATTGCATTGATCAATTCTTACGGGAGTTTCATAAACCATTTTTCCAAAATAAATAATATTTTCGCGAGTAAATATATTTCGAAAAACTGAATATTTATGAATGTCCTGTCCGGTTTTTAGATTTAACTGAGTTTTAGCAATTTGTTTCTTTTTATCATTTTTAATTAATGTATTAACTTGAAAAGTTCCTAGTGCTTCTGATAATTCTAAATTGTCTACATCCAGTATTGTAGATGCCATTTTATCTTTGTCCATGATATTCTAGATGTTCGTCATATACCGATTCTAGAGATGTTAAGAAAGTAGTATTAATTGATAATAATTTCCTATATATTTCGATTGATTGATAATAGGGTCTAAAGGCTTGTCTATTCACACTTGTGAACCTTAAATAATTAAGTCTTTCTTCAAAATAATTGATTTTTTCATTAATAGTTGTTATTTGATCTTCTGCTTCTATTAACTGTTCTCTAATTGTAAAACAAATAGAACAATTAGTAGTCATCAAAAGATAATGTATAAAAATCAATTTCATCTTCTGGATAATCAAAGGGATTATATTTATCTATTTCACTTTCACTATATAGTCCATTATCTTTGTTATCTTCAGAATTGTTATTATCTAAAGTTTCTTCGGTAAGTAAATTTTCTTCTATCGATTCAATTTCTAGATATTCTGTATCTGATTCAATTTCTAGATATTCTGTATCTGATGTATAATATGTGACAAAAGCTTCAGAGTCTGAATTATCATCATTAGGGTCTATATAATTATATATATTATCTATATGATTTTCATGATCTCTTATAATTATATATTGTATTATTTCTAACTCAAATATCTTTCTCCATAGGTAATCTAAACATATTCTAATATAATATTGGCTAAGAAATAAATAATGATTAAGATCTAAGGGATGAATATATATCAATATTAATTGTAAAAACAAAAATAATGGCTGTAAATAAAATAAACAGAGATAACATTGAATCATTTGTACTAAATAAATCAGACAATAATTTGCACCCTCACTCACATTTTTTTTAACCCAAAAAAAATTACTCTCCAACGACAAAATGTAAATTTAACACCAACCATTAAGAACCCCAAGGCCACTACCACCTTGTATCCACAGATCCAAGAAGCCTGGAAATGGGCTTACTTATGATACTTATAAATTCCACAAACGAAACATTGGAGACCCGACCGAACTGATTTTGTGGATTTTACTGTTTCAACTAGATTCTTCCTTAAATATTGGACGATTTGGAGCTGTTTTTCCCTATAAGGGCCCAAAATTTCCATTCATTTGTACCCACTTTAAAGCCTAATAATTCCGTTACTATGTTTCTCATTTCTTATCTATTGGTCTTCCCAGTTCAGTACGTGATAACCATCGTGATTAATATTCATTGAATTAATTATAAAAAAATTTTAAATTTACAACACTATTATAAATAAATGTTCAAATTTGTTATTTGTTGCAAAAATAAATTAAAATTTCCGTTTACATATTTAACATGGTTCTATTTTTTTACCTAATTATTTTATTATTCAATAATTTTAAAAAATGATGGTAGTTTTGCTTGCCTCTATTCAAGTTGTTACTGGCCAACCAACCGCCACTAGCTTTCTTCACCACCGAGCTCAAAAAGTACCCAAATGCCATCGAGTACCATACCCAAATGCCATCGAGTACCAAGAGATCGTTGTGCTGTGTGACTTCATTCGACTAGAGCTCTTTGACTAAAAGATCTAGCAGTCCAACGAGAGTGAACATATATATATCAGCCAAAACACAGTGATAGGCAGAGGCGGTGCAGAGTCAACTAGGTTGTACCTAATATAATAGCCACATAATTTTGGCAACTTTTCCACAACTTCGGCAATTGCCATAGATATGGCTACACCAATCGTATAAGGGGATAGTGACATGAAAAAGCTGAGGAATGACAGTAAGAGATGGTCCAGGCAGTAGGCACATTACATGGCGGTGGCTTGTTGGATTGAAAAAGTCTGGAGTTGAGCTGAACATACATTCATGAAGACTCTGCGAAGTATAATTGGTCGCATCCAAATCAAGATTTTAGTTTCTTCAACCAGCGACGACATTAGGGTTTTTCATTTTTCAAACATATTAAATAATTATGTGAAAAAAATAAAACTTAGTGATGAAAACTTTAATATAATCACGTAAGATATATGTACAGTATTGATAAAAATTTAATCATAAACTACTTGAAAATTTTGAAAATTTGCCACTTTTTAAATTTCAGACTAATATTACAAAATTAAGTAAACTTTAAATATTTTATAACTAATCCATACTTATTTGAAGGAAATATAAGGAAGAATTTAGTTACTATCAGATATAAAAGTCACTAAAAATGATGATTCTTAGACTTTTTTTTTTCTTTTAGTATTTGGACAACACATATAAAAATAATTAACTTTAGATGGCACTCTTTATGTTATCTTGAAAATTAAAATCTCTTCTTTAAAAATATTGTTCAAATTAAGAATCTAGAATTAGTTCTATTAAACTCTTTCTTAACTTGAATTTTATTTTAGATAATTGATGGAAATTTTGTTAATTTGAAGTCGATCTATTGGGACCCGATCTCGAGACCGGACCCCAACAGGAGAAAAACGAAAAACGAAGCGAAACAAGGCAACTTCGAAGCTAATCCGAAACGGAATACGAATAACAAAGCGTAGACAAACGAAATAATCGAACTGAAATACATTCCGACATCCGAGAGAAACATAAAGTATAGAAAACTTATCGCGTTGGATAACCTAGACTAACCATCCGAAACATATATAATTTTTTTTTCATCTTATTCATTCCTTTTCTCTTTAATCAATCTCATACAACTCAAACTACACATAATCTCATTTGGAAACTTAACCATTCCAATCTCACTATCTTTTGCCACGTAAATTCCAAAATCTCAAAATCACTAGAATTGGTCTTAATCAGACATATTCTAATCACATCTTTAAAACTATTATTCTTATTTTAACTTTGCCATAACCCGATTTTCTCGAAAATCGGGCAGCATAACGGCGGTATTTTATACAGCCCAAAATTCTGCAAAGGCAAAATCACACTTCTATATACCAAATCCAGTCACACAAAGTCATCGGACCTCCCGTCTGGCATCCTAACGTCAGCAGAACACACATCTACCTGACACTTCAATAATTCTCAAACATAATCAAAAACGTCATATCTCAATTCACAATCCCAATCATAACCATCTCAACTTAAATATCCACAATCCCAACTATATCATTTTTCATAAACAATTTCCATATTCGAATATCATACTCAAATCCACAATTCAATCATATTCATACATTCACAATTCATATTCATACATATATACAAACTCAATCTCCAATACTCAATTTCAACAATTATATACAACATGAATTTCTAACTTAAGAATCTCAATGGCTTTCCAAGCCATAAACAATACCGAAGCCAAAAATCCAAAATGTGACAAAATACAACATAAACAAAGTCGAACAGATCCCTTGACTTTCTTTCATCCGATCTCCTTCTTGCTTACCTGGAGATGGGGATGAAAGGGGGTGAGCTCGACGGCTCAATGGGTAACATATGTATATCAAAAAATTAAGCAGAAAACATTTATTCCAAAACTTTTTACCATTTTATAAAAACCTCTCAATAGCGAATTT
>JAOQMR010000213.1:7494104-7506454 GCA_027563865.1 Erythroxylum pelleterianum
GGAGTTCTGTGGGGATCCGAGACGTTAGGGCATGGAAAACGCGTCTGCAAGGGAAAGGTATCCACACCCTTATAAGGAGTGCTTCATTCGCCTTCCCAACCGATGTGGGATGCCACAGCTGGCCCACTAGCCCTCCTGAAGCATCACGGTCTAACCCATTGTTTTGGTCCTTTATCATCCGCCCTTCAATTCGGAGGCTTGGTTAATGACTCCAAACTTGCTAAGTAGACCCAAAAACACGCATGCGGACAATGCCTTCATAAATAAGCCCGCGATCTGCTCTTTGGTGTTCACGTGTCGTAACTCAAGTAACCCTAGATTCACACAATCGCAAACCAGATGTAGATCTATCTTAAGGTGCTTCGTTCTCTCGTGAAAAATAGGGTTCTTCAAGATGTAAATGGCTGCCTGATTGTAACGATACAGAGGTATGGGTTCTCGAACATTAACCTTAAATGCTTGAAGTAGTGGTATTATTCATTTTAGCTCGTAAGTCATTGAGGGTAAACTTCTGTACTCTGATTCAGCTGATGATCGACTCATCGTAGTATGCTTTTTCATTTTTCAAGAGATCGGTGATCCATCGAGGAATATGCAGAAGTTGGTTAAGGAGCGTCTTGAGAAGATACAGCTTCCCCAATCCAAATCTGAAAAGGCTACAAGATTAGGGTTTTCATTTGTTACGTAAAAAATCCACAAATTTTGGGTTCCTTTAAGGTATTTCAGTACTTGTTTAGCTGCTTCCCATTGTGGTAATCTAGGGTTGCTCATGAATTGACTCAGCTATTGGGTTTCATACGTGATGTCTGGTATAGTAAACCCTAGATACTGTAATCTTTCGACTATTCTTCTGTATATTTCTGGCTTCTTCAGTAACTCACCTTCTTCAATGGTTAATTTTGTTCCAGGAACGATGGGTGTTGTGCAGGGAGTACAATCCAACAAGTTGGTTTCCTGTAGGATATCCCTGACGTATTTACTCTGTGTAAGTAACATCCCATCCTCTGCCATTGCTATTTCTATTCCCAAGAAGAATTTCGCATATCCCAGATCCTTTATAATGAATTCTGCATTCAAAGTTTTCTTTACTGATTTCATTTGTTCTTCATTAGCTCCTGTAATTAAAATATCATCGACATAGATGATTACTTCCATAAAATCTTCTTCTATCCCCTTAGTGTATAGGAAATGATCTACTTCAGATTTAGTCAAACCAATTGAATGCAGTTTTGAAGATAATTCTTTATTCCACTGCCTACCCGACTGACTTAAGCCATAAATGGACTTGATCAGTCTACATACCTGCCCTTCCTTAGCCTTAATGTAGCCTTGAGGAGGTAACATATATAGTTCCTCTTCTAGGTATCCATGCAAAAAAGCATCATTGATGTCACATTGGTGTATTGGCCATTGTTTGGAGGCAGCAATGGCCAAGAACATTCTTATGGTCACAACTTTTGCCACTGGAGAGAAAACCTCTGAATAATCAGCTCCTTCCCTTTGACTAAAACCCTTTGCCACAAGTCTAGATTTCAACTTGTCTAGGGTACCATCTGGATTATGCTTGACTTTATACACCCACTTCGAGGCTATGGCCTTCTTTCCTTTAGGTAGATCTGTCAGTATCCAAGTTTTATTTTTTCCAATGCAGACAGTTGCTCATTCATGGATTCCACCCATTTTCCATCCTTGCTTGCAGACTCATAGGATAAAGGCTCAAAAATTCTAGATACATTACCTATGAAATTACTGTATGCATTGTTGTGTTTGATGTTTAACTCTCTCAAACTGTCTTCATTTGTTCCAACAGGACAAAAAACTTGTGATGCTACATTATTCTTAAGGGAGTAAACAGATGGATTTGCTAAAGCCTGGAGGACATAATCTTGCAAGTATTTAAGAGGCATGAGAGTTTTGTTGCTCTTCCAATGTGTAGGAACTGTAGGTAATGTGGTGTGGTCTAGTGGGTTGTTTGGTGAGGCATTTCCAGGTATGTAGGAGCTTTGTTCTGGATTGTTGTCACATAAGTCACTGGGTTGTGTGGTTATCATGGTAAGTATCTGTATAGGGTATTCTGTGTCTATATTCGTTAGGGAACTTGTGAATAGAGGTTTTGGGCTTTGTGTAGGGTTTGTAGCTTTTTCTTCAAAAGGAAAAACACTTTCATAGAACACTACATCCCTTGACACGAATACTGTTTTGGTAGCTAGATCCATAACTCTATAGGCTTTATAATCTGGAAAATACCCAAGAAAGATACATCTTTTTGACCTAGGATCTAGTTTGGTTTTATTTGGAGTCTTGTCTAAGGCAAAACAAAGATAGCCGAAGGTCTTTAGGTGTTCATAGTCAGGCTTTCTGTTGCGCAGTCTCTCAAATGGGCCTATCCAACCTAGAGTTTTAGTTTACTCTATTAGTATCCTAGATCTAGGGTGCAATGGTTAGTTGCTGGGGATAATAATACAAAATTCATTCACAAGTCAACTTTACAAAGAAGAAAGGGAAATAAGGTTCTTCGAATAAATGGTAATGATGGGAACTGGATAGAGGAAGAATCTGGAGTGATTGATCAATTTTATGAGTTTTATCAAAAACTGTTTACTAGTGAGGGATGTAGTGATATGGATGAAGTTGTCCAAGCTGTCCCTAGGGTTGTTACAGCCGAGATGAATACGACTATGGTTGCTAAGGTAACTGAAGAAGAAATAATGGCAGCTGTGTTTAACCTTGGAGCATTGAAAGCTCCAGGACCTGATGGATATAATGGGTTGTTCTATCAAAGTTTTGGGATATTGTTAAGACTGTTATTGTTGTTGGTGTTAAGAGTTTCTTTCAGCATGGCTATATGCTGAAAGAAATGAATAAGACTTGTGTGACCTTGGTGCCCAAAGTGAAGACTCCAGAAGATGTTTCATAGTTTCGTCCTATTAGCTGTTGTAACTTCAGCTACAAGACAATTTCTAAGATCATGACTGAGAGATTGAGGGCTTATATGGGAGCACTGATTACTTGCAACCAAAGTGGTTTTGTGGAGGGGAGGCAGATACAGGATAATATTCTGGTGGCAAGTGAAGTATTTCACAATTTGAAGATTAGAAAAGGGAAGCAGTATAGTTTGGCTTTGAAACTTGATATGGCCAAAGCATATGATCAGGTAGAGTGGATATTTTTGAAGCAAGTTATGGAGAAAATGGGTTTCAATTCAACTTGGATAAGGTGGATCATAGAGTGCATTTCATCTGTCACTTATATTCTCAATGTCAATGGTAAGAGGTCAGGTCTTATTACTCCGTTTAGAGGTCCTAGGCAAGGGGATCCTCTATCCCCTTTCCTGTTTTTGTTTGTAGTGGATGTCCTGTTTAGAATGGTCAATCAAGCCATTGAGTCTAGGTAATTAGAGGGTCTTCGGTTAGTAGGAGATTGTCCAGTCTTGTCCCATTTACTTTTTGCTGATGATGCCTTATTTTTCTTGCCTGCTGATGCTGCTAATGTCTCCCTTATATTTGATCTTCTTGATAAGTACTGTAAAGCTTCAGGACAGATGGTGAATTTGTCCAAGTCTAGAATTATTTTCAGCTCTAATACACCTGAGACCAAGCTGAATGAATTGAAGTTGCTGATTGGAATTCCTGAAGCTCCTAATCCTGGGACTTATTTGGGCCTGCCTACTTTCTGGGGAAAGAAAAAGAGAAGAGCAGTGGAGTTCATCAAAGAATGAATTATCAAGAAGATTAATGGTTGGAAGCCTAATTAAAAGACTAAGTTGCTCAGTCAAGGAGGAAGGGAGGTTCTTATAAAAGTTGTTGCCTATGCTATGCCTATTTACCTTATCCTGTGTATCAAGTTTCCTAAAAAAACATGTGATGACATTAATGTTGTGCTTGCTGATTACTGGTGGGGGCAGAAGGATAATGAACATCGAATCCATTGGGCTAGCTGGATAAAAATGACAGAGAGTAAAAGTGCTGGAGGCATAGGTTTTAAGTATATTCAACTTCTGAATATTGCTTTGCTTGCATGGCAGTGTTGGAGATTGTTTACAAATCCAACTGCTTTTATGGGCAAGGGTGTTAAAAGGGTTATATTTTCCTAAAACTTCATGTTTGTAGGATAAGAAAGGTTCACAGGCTTCCTGGCTTTGGTCTAGTATGTTGGAAGGGATGGATTTCCTGAAGCAACATATTCAGTGGCAAGTTGTGGATGGCAGAAGCATTAATATTTGGGATGAACCATGGATTCAGGGTATAGCAGTTGCTCAACCAGAGGGACTTCCTACGTGTTGCGCACCGTTTCCGGAACCCAACTCTTCAGAAAACCATAACTATCATTGCTTCATTTTCTTGCTTTGATACCACCCTATATTGGATTCCGTTTCTAGAACCCAACTCTTGTGAACTCATACATCTGTTGGACTCTGCTTGATTCCAAAGTCCAGCACTTGCTTTGAAATCACTTGTGTTGGGTCCGAATTCCGGAATCCAACCTCTTGCGAAAACATGAACCCTAGAGCATGGTTCCTTGTAATCAGATCTAAATGTGGCTTAATCCAATGGAATTTACTTGACCATCATCTACTCATCTTCTTGCTCATAATAGCCCAAAAATCTGCTCACAACTTACTCAAAAACGTGCCCAAATAAAACAGTTACTATGCTTGAATTCATTTCTCTTGTTTGTGAACCAAATTTGGAAATCATTTAATCCGAATTTCAATTTGACTTCTCCATATAAAACATATCTCTATGTCTCTTGTTCATTTTGACACAAAAATCACCTCAAACGGAGCTCTATAGCTCAAGATATACTTAAAAAGTCTAAGAGTACTCAAACCCTAATCATGCTCTCTTAACCGACCTCTCAATTACTCTAAGGTATACTTTCTCAAAACAACTCCAAATGATTCAAATTTTCATAGAGCAATAGATACATGTCTTAGGAATCCATTGCTTCAAGAATCACTTCATTTCGATGTCGTATGAGGGAGTTATGACCGAAAGAATCCGACATGTTCATATCCTAATTCCTATTGAACTTACTTTGGTGCAAACACCATAACTCTCACTATAGATGTCAGATTGACTTTGTTTTTGGAAGGTTGGAAATTAGACATCCAGGGATACAACTTTCATGAAGAGAAACATTTGAAATTATGTCATTAAGAGGGTCAAAGACACGGACCGTGTGAAATCACACGATCAGGCCGTGTAACCTTCGGGTGAAATAATGTCCCTATGCTGGAAAATACACGACCTGTGTGAATTCACATGGACAGACCGTGTAACCTTCTGGTGTAACAAAATTTTCACCCTCCAAGACCCATCCAAAGGGTCCTAAACCCATCCTAACTTCCGCTATACTCATATCTTGCCAAAAATTAACTTTTTCTAGTCCAATATCACTTCATATACGCTAATGGTTCGGGAATTTTGTCCTTAACGACATCCTAACTTGCAATGATCATAACTCACAATTCCGATATCGAAAAATTGCATACTTTATAGAGTGGGAAAGCTATAAAGACGAACTACAACTTCAAAGAAGGCAACTTTGGCTAATTCTATCTCAATTATTCCATAATTTCCCTTGAATCATCATACACATTTTATCCTCATGCAAAACTTAACATTCATCCCAACTTCACTTCTTATATTATAACCTCATTCAAACAATTCAATTTGCCATTGGAATTCATACAACACTCAACCTCAATTCATTCATATGATTTCTTACATTCAATAGCATCTTATCATTCACCAAAATCCTATCTTGCTTTTCCATAATATCTCACATATATATATAACAATGATTCATGCTCAAGATTTCTCAGCTCATCATCCATACATAATTCACATTCCAATTTCATGATCATCCTTATACAATTCATAATTCAAGGCCATACACAATTTCCATATTTCATTATCATCATGAATAAGATTTTACAACTTCAATGGAATTTCCAAGCCACAAAATACAATAACAATATCAATATCCAAAATATAAAGCATGCAAAACCCATTAATTTTCAAAATACATTTGAAGCCGTGTATTACATCAATAATTCCAAAATAGAACAAAACATGCATATCCGAAGTAATGTCTTGACTTTCTTTCACTTTGTTCCTGCCTATCACCTGGAGATGGGATAGAGAGAGGATGAGCTTAAAAAAGCTCGTGGGTAACATGCTTATAACAAATAACAAGCAAAAACTGTTCAAAAAGTCCATTGTTACCAAATACTTATTGAATCATAAATCTCACTTTTCGCAAAAATCTTGTCAAGAAATCAAAATCACAACACACAACTCATGCATTTTTCATCTTGTTCATAAATCATGAATGCATCAAAACTCATTTGATGAGATTTTTGATTCAAAGCATACTACTCAATTTCATCATATCTTAAACATCAAAATGCAAATGCACGTATAATTGGCTTGAGGGTTTCATGAACAAAATAGAGCAACCGAAGTTTACTCCATGAACGAAACGAGTCCACTTTTGAATCTCGTGGGCCACAAACGGGCAGCCGGGTGAATGCTTAACGTCGACGTGCACGTGACTACGAAACGGTTCCTCTCTCGCCCAAACACAATCAAAATTGCATGCTTAATTCAATCATTCTCAAATCCATATTCTCATACTTTTTCTTTATACAAAATGCCATGATTTACTTCAATGGCATGGCATGATCATACACAATCAGTAGCGAAGCTACTTGGAAGTGAGGGTGGGCAAATGCCCACCCTCAAATTCCCAAAAAAAAAATTTTATTAAAGAATATATATATACATATAGAGGTTGCGCACCTAAAAAATGTCGTTGCCCAGGCTGGATTGAAAAAAAAAAATTTTGCCCCCCCTGAAATAAATTCCTGGCTTCGCCACTGTACACAATTCAATTGTTTTATCACCAAGTCATATATCATAACGCAATTTCCACATCACAACATGTAGCAAATTTTCAAATCAATCAAAAACAATAAAGCAACATTTAATTGAAATCCTTGAAATCGTTTTATTCTCTTGGTTCAAAAGCAAGTATTAGTGGCTCGTTACTCAAATTATAAACATGAAACCCACCTTAAATCCTTGCTTATAAACTTGTTCAAAATGCTTCCCCTCTTGCTCCTCTTGAATCCTCTCTTAATCTCCTTTAACAATAGCCACAAAATCCTCAAATCAATAGACATCCAAATTGATCAACCCAAAGAAACATATCATGAAATTGATCTTAAAATTCTTAAACTCATACCATACTTAAGCTATCTAAACCAAAAACCTTTCAAAAATCCAACAAATCAAAAACACTCTTACCTTGATCTTTCACCAAATAGAAATTTCTTGGCTTGAATGGAAGCTCTTATGCTCCTCTTTCTTTTTCCTTCATGAATAACCATCAAAATCCCTCTTGAAATCCATGAAAAATCCAACCCTAGCATCTTCTTCTTCTTTTTCTCCTCTTCTCCACGACAACTCTCTCTCATTTCTCTCTTTTTCTTGTCTTTCCCTCTCATTTTCGTGCATCACTCTTCCTTATAAGCCAACCCTCATGTCTTTTTTACCATTTTGTCATTAATGAGTTAGAAATGACCTTAATACCCTTACATATAAGCCTTATAACTTAAATGGCTTAGTGATCTTCCCAAATTGCCCTCATTCATACATACTCTTGCTATTTGATTCAACCAAACCATATCTTAAAATCCAACCAATGTTAACACAATAATTAACTCCAAATAAAATAATTAATCGTGCAAAATCTCAAGATTATTTAAATCATGCTTAACTTGGTTCCAAACGAAATCAAGACCTTCTTCTAATCATAAAATTGAAGGAATTTGCTTGCACTTCCTTCTAGAAAAATGTCCCTCATTGTCTTAATTTTTCAATGACATCAAAATCATTCAATTTGGTTCCATAGTCTAAGAGTTATACACCAAACATTTCAGACTGTTCTTATACTAAAACAATATTCTGTACTTAACTTCCATCCGAAAATTGACTTTTTTAGAGATTGAATTAGAACTTAATTCCTTCACACAATTTGTAGCTTTATCTCTCTAGTTTATCCCAAATCAAAAATCATCTCATTTGGATAACTAGAACAGAAATTATGGATAAAACACCAAAGCATGCTCAATGAACTTACATTTTCCTGGTTTTAACTCCCAATATTTCACATTCAACCCATCTTGTAACTAAACTTTCTTTTCCATGTCATTTCGAATTCAAGAATTTTCCTTTTCTTTACTAATGACTAATCACCAACAATTTGTCATTTAATAGTCCTAGCTTTCAAGAAAAGTTTGGGGTCCAATATTGCTAATCATATTAAGGAGCAGAGGTATTTTCGTCATTGACACAATTTTTATGTTCTGTCCACTGCAATCAAACACATTTCTTTCTTGGAGATGAGGACCTTTTTTCTGTTATGTCCATCACAGCCAAACACTTCACTGTTTTCAATTTTTGTTCTATTTCGTCTCCAAATTTTTGTCTCGTTCTGTCTCCGAATACAGAAGACAGCAACCATACGCAACGTTAGAGACAGGCCACTGAACTATCAGGGGTGATCATACGCTTCCTCTTTATCTATTAGCTCGTCCAATAATTTGAATGAAAGAACTTTACACTCTTTGATGGAAGATTGGTGCTATATAACAACCCAAATCAACAAATTATTTATGCTCTGATATAGAAATATAAACAAAATTAATGTAGAAGATAATTGAAAAAGAGAAATAGTAAGACGTGATTTAACTTTTAAGGGCTCATTTCACTTTGTCAATATAAACACAGATAGATGTAGAAATGTTTTAAAGTGAAGGCAAAAATTTATTTTTAATGAGAGCAAAATTTTATTTTGTTTTAGGATCAAAACTTAAAATAATAATTTTTTATATAAATTTTTTTAGAGGTAGTGGGAGCAAATGGGGCTCCGGCCATGGATATAAAGTTCACAATTTTTTATTAAAGCTATGTGTGTTTTATATAAGAATAAAAGCTATTATTTATGGACAAGGCCTTACACTAGATTAGAAATTAGATGTACATAAATATATAAGATTTAGATAAATTATAATTAATTAAATACATTTGACAATTGTTACTGTGATTAAATCAAAATATATGCTTAATCGATACTTTTTATATAAGCATGGATTGAAGTATAATTATTTTGTTTGCAAACAGAGAGTAGTTGAAATTTTGATCAATACTATATTATCATATGCGAGCCACAAGCTTTTATGAATATTGTCTAGATGACAGGCAACTTTTGTTTGTATGGTTGTTCCACGTTATGATTTTTAAATGGTGTGACTATAACACAGTTTTTTAGAAGAAATATAAACAAAAATAATGAAAAACAGAATTTTAAAAGCGAAGTACCCCTCTCATGAATGTAAACTCTTATCTAGAAATAAAGTATAAAAATTAAATACACATAAATTAAAAAATTATATTCATAAATCAAAGATTTAGGTGTTAGAAAGTACCTAACTCACCCCCAAAAGCTAGCTCAAGAGGAGGAAGTTTGCACACTATTATAAATTATATTAGAATAGGTATATAAATTTTATTAGGCATAAGTAATGAATGATATGAAAATTTATATTAAAACAATTTATAGATATTTATCGTATAAATTTTATAATAATGAAAATTTATGTTAAAATAACATAAAAATGTTTGGATATTCTAAAATATATATAATGCAAGGTGAATTTTTAATAATTTAGAATAAAAATAATTTTAAAAATAGACAAGACTACATAAGTAGTCGGACTTCTTTAATTTTTCTTCTCTTTTTGATTGATTTTCTTATGTTTATACAGGAGGTAGCAAAACAAGAGTTGGACTAAAAAACTGTAATTTCCTTTAAATAACCATTTAAATATAATTAGCTTACGGTTGATATTATGCTTATGTTTGGCTTTCGCATTACTTTTGAATTTTTTTTTGAAAGTAGAAGATCTCACGCTTTGATTAATGATAATGAGAGTAAAGAACTGTTGGAATAATTCTCCAAATATACAGTAGAAAAAATTGAATGAATGATGCAACAAAAGAGTAAACAGCGACATTCATAATACAGCGTATCATGGTTTAAATACAAAAGAAAGGTGTAGAGAAGCTGACTAAGCCAGTCGTGAGTGAAGCCTGAAGGCCACAGTAGGGGTCTGAGTCTGACTCTGTTTTTCATCTTTAACGCAAAAGTCATAGACGTAAATGGATGTGTCCTTGGTAAGGGGGGCCTCATGATGCCAGACTACAATTGCTGTCTTGTTCATGGAGCTGCTATAAAACTTGTCCACTTGCGTTTGCGTGATCAGAAGCACTTCTGTTGTGGTGTTGAGAGGGCAACTTTGAATCTATCAAATCACGGTTCACTTTGGTTGGGAAATTTTAGGATTCTTCTTGTCTATCATTTCTGGCCCGCCACTGCTGCTGTACAATACACTTGTCGAATGAGGGACGCCCCATGAACTGGCCAAATTGATTCATTTTGGTAGTGGACTGCAAGTCACAGCCGCGCCTGAGACTGAAATTGACCTTCCTTACGAGACCCTATTTAGGTTCATGTACATGTCAGGAGTCGTAGCAGTCTCCCTCGCCCTATTTACTATTTAGTGAAAGATATTTTAAATAGAATTTATTATTTAATTTTAAATTATTAACTAATTTATCATTAAGGTTATTATAATTTTTCTGCAAATTAAAAATCTATAAACAAGCTTGCTTTGTCCGAGGTTGAGATATTTAAGTGATATGGACTCTCACTCTCGACGTCGAAATGGTAAGTACAAGTCCCTCATAATACTGCCCAGTGCCCACACACAAGCAAAGTACGAAATGGTAAGTACAAGTCCCTCATGATACTGCCCAATGTCCACACACATGCACAGTACATAGCTCTAGAGGTTTTCTCTCTCACCGTCGAAGTGATGAGAAAGGAGTTAATCATATCATATACATATTGGTTGGAGAGGGAGCGAAGAAGACGACGTTTTATTGTATATGAACATGCAGCAATTTGAGAATATAAATGCATCAGATTACATACATGTACGCAAAGTGAGATGAAAACTTGAGATTATTTAGGTAAAGTTGATTTAAGCAGTTTTGGGAAGGGGGGGTCTCCTCCATTGTGTGTTTTGTCACCATCCATTAGAACTAGTACGGGCATACACACCGCACAAAGAGGAGCACCTAAAAGAGAAGATAATAAAGAATGCGAAAAGTTATATATAAAAAAAAAGAAAAAAAAAACCAGAGAAGGTTGAATCTTGAATGTTCACGAGTCTCGTGATGTCGCTGTATCACTTAACTTTAGCTGTCCTTTTTTTTTTTCTTTCTTTGAACCTTTTGCTTCTTCTGATATAACGCCAGACAATTATTATGTTTACTGTCCTTTAACAAGTGCATGCCTACTTTCCAACAATTATTGCCTCTCCAAGCCTAAGATTGTGCGAAATATTGGGTCTCAAATATTCATATTTCTTCGTTCAAATTTTTTTATATAATTTAACTAATTTTTAATTTTTATTTTATGATTAAAATTATTCAAAAACCAATTTATTATAAATATGAATTTTAAAAACTATTCAAATACAAATTATTATTATGTAATTGATGATTAATAACAAATATTATAAAATTATTGTTTTTTGAAAGAGTTATAAATTATATTTTAGTCATCTTAAATATTTTATGAAAAAAATATTGAAATGAGTAAAATTGTTAAAAAGCTCGACATCTTGTACCCTTTGAGAAAAAAGTTCATGGTTAAGTTACTGTACAGTAAGCTTGTAGTTGAGCTGCATATCACCCATTTTATTTTTAGATTACTGGAGAAATCAAGGTTTCGAAGGGAAATAAAGTTTGAAGTTAAAGGTTTGCATGAACATCACATAGACACATACATGCATGGACACATAAGTTTGTGAAAAAAATCCTGTTCCACAATTTATAAGTTCTACGAATTTTTCAGAATTAAGACAGCAGTCAAAACAATTAAATGAGCAACAAATAAATCAACAATCGAAATTTAATAAAGCAATTCGACACATCCAACTTATATTTGTGGGGCTCTTATTTAACTTAATCACTTTCATCAAAGTACAATAGTTTTACACAAGACTTTACTAAACTGATGCCACATACTTCTTGACACTATTTACTTGTATTAATAGTCTTAAATAAGACTTTTTACTGAGCTGACATCACTCACTCCTTAACGCTACCCACTTGTACTTATATCCTGTGAAAATATTGTTAGGAATCCGATTCCCAGCATGAACGTCCCAGTGCTTGCATCTCATGCATGCGCAGCGGAATAACAAGGACGTT
>JAOQMR010000213.1:7559550-7599026 GCA_027563865.1 Erythroxylum pelleterianum
TTGTCTTCATATAACTACCTTTGGTAGTTATCTCAAGAGTCTTAGGACTATTATACCCGTCATGGGTGTAATAATAGCTTACACCAACTTTAGCATGCTAGATTATATTATTAAATAATAAGTAGTGATTTACAATGTATTAAAAGAGCCTTGAGTTCACTTTTATTTTTAGTTTTCTATTCAAATTTAGTAGAAAAAGCGTGTTTGTTAAGGGTTTATTTAAGTCTCGTTCATTTTTTTTATTGTGAGTTTAAAAAAATAATGTCAAATAAAAATATATTTGTTTAAGTTTACATTTCAATTTTTGTCGATTTCAAACCAAATATTTTAAGCTTATGAATGATCAAAATTTGATAGTAACATCCAGTTATATATGTCTTGTCATCGAGTTAAGAATATCATACTAAACTCATAAAATTCCAATAGAATAATTAAGAGAAACATATTTCATAAATAATTATGGTGTTAAATATTAAACAATCTCATAAAAATAACTTTAATTATTAAACACTAAACTTAATCTGCAAATACATGTAATCACATTACAAGATAACTCTGTAACTCTACAAGATCCACCTAGTTCAATTTAACTGTTACATACACTCTAAATCCTTGTGCTCTTCTTTAGACCCTTACTTAAAATTATCACATGTAACAAGGTAGCGTATATTAACTAAATAAAAACGTAAATAAAATAATAGTAAAAATCTTACATTACCATAATATGAAATATAAAATATAAAATTCATAATTCATATTTATATGGCACTATATATAAAATCTTTCAACCTACTTCTTAATATGTTTTATGTAATGTTTGTAAGTACTACGACTCAAAAAGTCAACGTACCAATACCACTTCCCATTTTGCAGGGATCTGAGAAGGGTCATAATATACGCAACCTTCCTTTTATGTTTTTAAGAAGAGGTTGTTTCCGTGATTTGAACCTGTGACTATAAAGTTACAAAAAAAACAACTTTGCCAATTACTCCTAGGCTCACCCTTAGTACTAGGCATCGGTAACATAAAAATATCTTAGCAATAGCTACACACAATGGTGTCACAATATCCATTCAATTCCTTGTAGTTAATTAAAAGAAATGTTGAATACTTTGTCTCGACTAATGAATTTATAATTATTTAAATGTTATCTAGAATAATAAATATTGGTCAACAAAAGGGTACTCACATCATTGTAGTTCTAATTTATTTGTCTCAAATAGGGAATCATCATATGTCTTAATCTAGTGCGAATTAATATACCTTAACCAATCATTGCACTCTACGACATATCTTTTGAAACACAATAAATAATGCAATCATCAATCACAATAGCATAAAACTTATTAAGACATTAACACCAATATAATGTCAAACCTACATACAATTTAAAATGTACAAATACTACCTCTAGGACTCCCTGAACATATCACGTGTACTGTAATTATATGTCAATAATCATTCCATTTTACAATAATTAAGCATACGTAATCCTCCATAATTGAATTGTTAGCTCAAGGTTTATGTTTAACGATTTTAAAGATAACTTTATAATATTTCAAAATTCAAATTTGATTTATTTCCTTATATAGGCAACGATATAATTCTTAAAAGGAAATAAAATTATAGGATAATTGCTTCCTTTCTTGCAGGAAACCTCTTTATGAACTTACCTAATTAGAAATGGTTTCATGACATCCGAAAGGATCTTACTAATTTGAATAATTAGCTCTAGAAGCCTTAACAGAACATTTATCTTAATGTGTAAATATCAAAGATTTCAGCAAGGATGATATCAAAGATTAAGCAATGGCTAGTTGAAGAAAATGTCTATTTAAATAAGAAGCCACAACATTTGCAAATAAGAGATATATACTTGCGAAATACCTTAGCAACATCAATATTCTTGAAAGTTATATCAAACTCTTTGTGCCTTAGAAAGTGAAATAACTCTATTGAGAGAGACTATTAAATCCTTTATACATTACTTGTTGAGAGCCTGAGAGGTTTGTTAAACACTACAAGAGTGGAAGGTTGAAGAACCTTGAAAAATATGTACTTGTGTGCTTGGAGAGGCTTGTGAAAATTTACTACTTGAGTTTATAGTGAAATATGCAAGTTGCATACTTAGAGACTAAATGTAGGCTTTGTTATAAGCCAAAACAGTATAAATCAACTCTCTCTCTCTCTCTTAACTTTTAAATTTTCACATTATAGTGTTTATATTTTTAACTTGCAAGAAGCTCCTTCAGTTTTACAATAGGCTTCTTCTGTTTTATGTCGCAAGAGGTTCCTTTTGTTTTGAGCGATAACAGGCTCCTATCGATTAACATGCTCATTCCTTTTTTAGTGCTAGCAAGCTCCTATCAATTAACAGGCTCCTTTCCTTTTGAACGCTAATAGGCTTCTTTTGTTTTTAAACAATTAACAAGATTATTTCGTTTCCAACGTTAACAAGATCTTTTCTAAAGTTGATATGACTCTTCTATTTCTAGATTTTTTTGTTTAGAAGGATATTATCAATTTAAAAGTACTTTGCAAAATTTTTTACACACAATTCACCCCCTCTTGAGTGTGTTTGCTTTATCATGAACAACTTATGTAACATGCAACAAATCATAAAAATTGCATTTAAGAATTCAATAATAGAGAAAACACAAATTCTAACAACCCTAATTGATATACACAACTTGTTTCTTATAAGAATCATACCTTAACTCTTTTTGCTATGAAAAATTGATCAATTGTTATGTAATTTTCTATTAATAATGATATATTACTACTAAAATTATATTGTTTCCTCTTAAAATTTGTTTCTTCTATACCTCCCATCATTTCTCTCGATGTTCTCTCATCTTTTGTATGTTCATTTTTTATAAATCATTGACTAAGTCTTTCGAATTTCCTTTTAAAATGGTTCCACGACTAGTTCAATCAACTGATATCTCCGAAATTCCAATTTGATCAATCAATGTTTAGATTCAATAAGTTGATTTTGCCTCTAAAAGCTTAGTTTTAACCAATAGCCTAGAATTTTTGAAATACTCCTATATCGTTAGATCAAATGGAGTTTTAGTTAATCAATATGCTTTATAAGTCTCCAAAACTAATGCAAGAATGTATAAACACTAACCTCAACCAAAATTAGTCTATTCTTCATTATGCTCATAATTATCAGTTCTAAACCTCCCAACATCATAATCGTTTTTAAAAAATGATCAAAAACTTTATAAACTTCAAAACTTCACATATAATAAAGTCCAAACATCTAGAATAAAAATAATCATAGTAATGCATAAATTCATAAAGCATCAGTTGACTAAGGATGTCAATGGGTCGGGAGGCCCTAGGTCGGACCTATTTAGGCTCGTCAAGCCACTGGCCACACGGGCTAAAGGTCGGGCCGGGGCGGGCCATGAGCAGCCTGGGTGTGGCCTGGCCCATTGACATCCCTAATCAACTGATGCTTTACAACTAGTTATTATAATGATTAATTTTTGGTTCTAATAGTTAGTAAAGGTACATAAACCCCATAAATACATGTTTTTCTGATTTTTTTAGCTTTAAGAAGCATTTAAGTATCTTTTACATACTTTTAAAGTGTTTTTCAATCATTTAAGCATTCTTTTTTTCATTTTGTATGAGTGAGTCTCTTTGGAGTTATCAAAGCAATAAAGGAAGATATTTAAGTTATAAGCTTTGTCTAGGTATTATATTATTGTACTTGAGGATATACCTATGAAATTAAGGTTCCTTTACATTGCAAAAAAAGATTGTAAAAGGGTTCCTTTTTTACTGAGATAAAATTATATAAAGGTTGTTCTTTGCCTTGAATGAATTATAGTAAAAGTCTTAGAAGAGTCTTGATAGTGCATGTAAACAAAGGTTGTTTGTTGAATCGCTATGAATCGATTTGTGTTCTCTCTTCCCTATCCTTTCTAAGTTATTATTCAATTATTCAATTGATTTATGTTAAACAATTTCTTTATTCTTATATATATATATTAATTGTTGTTAAATTAAATTTATTGGATACAAAATTTCATTAAATTTTGTAATCACCTAACTCTCCCTCTGCCTCCTTTGGATACAAAATTTCATTAAATTTTGTAATCACCTAACTCTCCCTCTGCCTCCTTTTGGGTGCCATTAGGTACTAACACTAAAGTCTAGCTTAGTGCAAGTCTGAGTAAAATTAAATTCCCAACAATAGATGTGTAAGGAATCATTTCCATTCTTATGTGTTCTAATTCATTCTTTAGGCATTTAATGGAGATCAGCTTACACCAACACCTGTTTTGAACCGTTATCATGATCCTTTGTAGAAATTAAAGGTCCAACGACTAGTGCAAAGACAAAATACATGAAGATAGCTTTAAAAATATTAATCATAGAGATGCAAGAAAATGAGGCTATTTAAGATGAATATGATGCATTGCTAAGATTAATCACTTTTCTATATGTTGTTAGAGATGGAATATGATTAATACATGAAGAACAAAGCTTGGAGAATGTCTAATAACTTGATGTGCTTAGTTTAAGTGGAGCCCAAATTACATAATTAAGATGTACTTAAGGGCTTCAGTTCATTTTGTGTTATTAGTTAGTATGTTTTATTATAATTGGGCTATAACTTGCTTAATTATAAAGCCCAAATTTGTTAGTAATATTTTATAGTTGTTTTCTATTTTCCTATATAGGTAAGACTTGATATGGAGTTAATTTCTAACCTGATTAGGATTTCATAAATTTCTAATCTAATTAGGATTCCTTATGAAATTAAAGATATAAATTGAAATAGGATTCCTAGCGTATAAACAGAATTGGTTTTAGTGGTTAGTGTTTGGATCCTTGTTACATTTAATAAAGAATGCTCCTTTACGACTATAATTTTCTTTTCCTTTTAGGATTCTAGTTCTTAGGGATTTTATGCCTATAAAAGGCTATCTTATTAATGTAATTCGTGCATCATCCATGCAGAAATCAATTTGAGAGTTTTCTCATTTCTGTAAGAATTTTCTTTATAAAAGGCTATCTTATTAATGTAATTTGTGGATCATCTATACAGAAATCAATTTGAGAGTTTTCTTCATTTTTGTGAGAATTTCATTTTGGCTCTTTAATAATAACTTAATATAATCTTATTAAAGCAATTTAAGTTGATCAAAATCCTTATAACTTTATTTCTAATTAGTGGGTTTATTAGGGATATGTTTCCTTGCCTAATTTAAAGACAATCCTATGATCTAATTCCATATGATTTGGGTTTTAGGTAGTTTTCAACATAAGTTTGCATTATTTGGTATCAGAACTTTAACTCTTGAAATTAGGACATACTTATCATTTAAGTGTTTATTTCCTTTATTCTTCTTTATAATTGTGTCGTTTATCATCTATCTATCCAATTCTTTCTATCCTAAATTCTTTTCAATTCATCATTCACTTTGTGCGTTCTTCTTTAATCAAAGTTGTTTATTCTCTTTTCTTTTTTTTTTTTTGAGTTAGTTCGCATCGTACATAAATAAAATTAAAAAAAGTAAAAAGTAAAAAGTAAAAAATAAAAAATATGCATCAAAACCTAAATTATAATCCTTTTATAGTTTAAAAGAAGATTCTTAGTTTTGTTTCATCCTTGTTACCTTTTTGTTAGTTTGGTTAACCTGTTCTTTAGGTCAATTTATCCTTGTTACCCTTTTGTAAAATTTTTTTCCTTTTTTCTTTCTTGTTAATCCTAATTTTTATAAACCAAAGTAATACACCTTATTGTTGCTTGCTATTTTGGTATGACCATTGATAAAGTTCTTTTTAAGGGCTTCTAAGGAGAAATTGAGAGATAGAATGTAAGAGTGGTAAGAAAATCATCAAGAAAAGCCAAAATTGAGCGAAACAAGAGTGATTTAAGGGAGTAAACACGTAAGGGAGTCATGAGGAAAACCAATCTTTGTTACTAACATTTTGTTTGTAGATTTAAACATGAGTAATGGCAGATATAATGCAAACTTCGATCTCAAGATGTTCATAAGATCTACCCAGGACCAATTTAAGGTTCTGAACATAAGATTAGATAGTTTAGAGTCTTTATCAGAACCTAAATTCTGTAAGAAACATATGTTTGAAGAGGAAGAAATGGATGACTCTGATTATGATAAGATTAGTCCTAGGAAGGGAAAAAAGGGTTTATCAAAACATGATAATAATTTGGGAAATATTAAAACGAAAATCCCTACCTTTCAAGCGAAGAATTTTCGTGAACTATATATGGAGTGGAGGAGGAAGGTAGAACATATTTTTGATTATCATAATTACTTTGACAAAAAAGTGAAAAGAATATAGTGATATACAATGAGAAAAAAAACTTTTAGAATGTGGAGTGCAAAATATAGAGAAAAGAAAGAGAGTTAGTGCTTTTGTTAGTACTTGTGAGATTAAGAGTGTTACGTTTTAAGGCAACAACTATTTCTACTTTTGCATTAGGATATTGGTTTTTGAACTAACAATCTTAACACTTCTTTGCTTAGTTTGACAATTTCTTTATTGCAAGCATTTTCAAATTTATTTCTTGAGGAAATAACACATAGTTACCTCTTTTAAGAGGTATATAACACAAAATATATTTTGTTCATGGTTCAATAATTCTTAATAGACCAACCTATAGGTACAATCCTCAAGAGACAAAAGAGATTCAAAGGCCAGTGGATGAGTTAAAGCAAAAGTTGTAGTTCTTATGATTTTGTGCTAGAAAAAGATAGAACATGGCTCATGTGTATTGATTATCGAGTTATCAATGAAATCACTATAAAGTATAAATATCATATACCTATGTTGGATGATATTATTGATAAATTTCATGGTTTGTCTATGTTTTCTAAAATTAATTTAAGTAATGATTATTATCAAATTGACATGAAAGAAGATGATGAATAGAAAAATGCCTTTAAGATAAAGTATAATTTATACGAGTGATTAATGGTGGTTTTTGGTTCAACTAATGTACCTAGCATCTTTATGAGGTTATTGAATGATATTTTGCATTCTTTCATTAGGAAGTCTAATTTGATGATATTTTAGTGTATAGCAAGAATTTGGATAGTCGTGTGGACCATTTTCATGATATTTCATATGTTAAAGAACCACTAATTTTATACTAAACAATCTTTTCTGAAAATTATATTTAAAAGTTACAAGGCTAAGCATACAAAATTCCAAAAGATACATGCTCTTTTTTCTGATACCATTCTCTCCTTTTCTCCGAAGCCTCGACCATTTCTTGTATGAAAATCACCTGATATTTATGTACTTTCCAACCCTCTGGAATCTACAACTCTTCCCTTGCTTTACTGAATTCATATTTTGCTCTCAAACTTCTTTCATTTCTATTTTGCTTTCTCTTGGTACCGCAACACATGGTATTTTCTCCAATTTGTGTTTTATCACTGTCCGTTAGAATTAGTACTGGCATATACACCGCACAAAGAGGAGCACCTAAAAGAGAAAACAATAAGAATTCAAAAAGTTAAACAAAAAACAAAAAAGGTTGAATCTTGAATATTCACAAGTCTCATGATGTGGCTGCCTCACTTAACTTTAGTTGTTCTTTTTTTCTTTCTTTTTACCTTTTCCTTTTTCTAATAAAACGCCCGACAATTATACCTACTTTTGAACAATTATTGGCTCTCCAAACCTAAGATTGTGGGAAATATTTGGTCTCAAATCTTGATATTTATTCATTTAAAAACTTTTATAAAATTTTATTAATTTTAAAATTATTTTGTGATCAAAATTATTCAAAAACCAATTTATTATAAATATGGATTTTTAAATTCTTCAAATACAAATTATTATGGATTAATAACAACTATTAAAAAATAATTTTTTTGAAAGAATTATATAATATATTTAGTCATCTTAATTTTTATGAAAAATTTTATGAAATGAATAAAATTATTAAAAAGTTTGACATCTTTTACCCTCTGAGGAAAAAGTTTATGGTTAAGTTGCTGTACAGTAAACTTGTAGTTTGATTTTGAGAAATCAAGGTTTGGAAGGAAAATAAAATTTGGAGTTACAAGTCTGCATCAACATCATATAGACATTAATGCATGGACACATAAGCTTGGCCAACTCCTTCAAATTTGCCATACTCAGCAATTGTCCAACGTCCAATGTCCATCAACATTTAAGACAACATTTACGAAAAAGCTCCATAATAAGATCCCGCGCACAAATCATAATGAGATGATACTCTTTTTTACAACTCATTACATATGTCTGGCTCGAACCCGCCTGAGTTATTCAGCTTTAATTCACCTCGACTGAATGTATCTTAAAAAAATATTTAAATCGTTAATACATTATCTTATTATTATGTACAATAAAACATAATTTCAAGTGAGAAAATCATCATAACATTACAATTTATAAGTTCTATATAAATAAATATCTAAAAATAGTGAAAAATACATAATCAATTAAAGGTTAATTAGTCAAAATAGCTTTTAAACATAAACATGTGTCACCGTAGGAATTTTTAGTAAAAATATAACTTAATTCAAGTATAAATTGTTTAAAACAATATTCTTGAAAATAAAGTAAAAAGATAAAGATAAATCAAAATTTAACCTTCAATATCAATTTAATATATATATATTGGACTTTTTTCAAAACTAAAAGTAATTTTGTTTGAATTAGTTTATCAAGAAAGAATATAAATATATTCACTACAACATAACATATTTTTGGTGACGAAAATTTTCATCACTGAAAGACAATAATTAGTCGCAAAAACTTTTAGTGATGGCAAAAAATCATCACACAAATGGTCGCCAAATCCCAGTAGCAAACAATTATCTGCAACATTTTCAAAAAAATCATTGCCCAATATATTTTGCTCCTATCATGGATCCGTCGCAGGCATCGAAATGATTTTTAGCGGCGATTTAATTTTAACAACAAAATATATTCAAAACGTAGCTAAAGATTATTGACGACGTTTTGTGGAATGTAACTAAAAAGATTTCGTGATGATTTTGTAATTGTAGCTAAAAATTTTTGGTGATGATTTTTTACTACACTTTTTTATTAACAATTTATCAATTTTTAGCGACGATTTAATTTTAACAGCAAAATATATTCAGAACGTAGCGAAAGATTATTGACGACATTTTGTGGAATGTAGCTAAAAAGATTTGGTGATGATTTTGTAATTGTAGCTAAAAAGTTTTGGTGATGATTTTTTTACTACACTTTCTTATTAACAATTTATCATTTACTTATAATTATTGGTGACATTTTTAATCCATTTTATTGTTTTTAACATTGTTTGAATTATAACTAAGTAACATTGTTTAAATTATTGTTGGTAACATTGTTTGAATTATAATTAAGTAAACAAAAATAAAATATAAATAATTAAAAATTAAATGCATTTTATATAAAAATAAAATGTAATTAAATGTTAACTACAAAAGTTAAAAAATTATGTATAAACTAAGACTCCACATTATCGTTATTACTACTTATATAGTTTGACCATCTTTATAAGCTTGGTCAGCTCTCTTTCAGTACGGTCTAATTGTTTTCATTACATTGTATTGTTTCTTCAATATGCTCTAACTTTTCTTTTGTACGATCTAATTTTTCTTCATTACATTGTAACTGAGCCTTAAGCGACCAATTCTCCTCTTGAAGCGTCATTACATATGCTGGTCACGAAAATGATGAATCAATTGGCTTACAACCATACCCAAAACCTTTGATGTTCTGTTCGTGAACCACAAGTGCACGGTTGTCGAAGTGAGTAATAAATCGGTAAGAACCGAGTTGTGTCCACAGGGATTATGAGAAAATTTTAAATCTATGCTAGCTAATAGTGTTTGAAATCAGGTTGGATGAAATTTTGGAAAATTAAGACAATGTAGCAAATTATTAAAAACTCAAGGAAATTTCTAAGCAATTACACAATTTATTGAAACCAAAATAACTATGAATATGACAAATCTATGCAATAATTAATTAAGAAAAGATTGCAACAATTTACTAATTAAAATTTTTAACGGCAAAGGGGAATGACTTTCTCTTAGGGAATGATATTTTTGTCAATCTTAATATTGAATTAGCTATCTTCTGCAACTGAAATATCCTAACCTTGTAGGTGAATTTTAAGAGTAATTAATTTCCTTTTTCCAAAGATGAATTAATATATCCACTCTAGACATCACTTAGTAATCTCTTACTTAAGTTTTTCCTAGAGTTTCTTAAGTCCCAAACCTTCAATTTCACTCCTTAAGTTTCTTGGGTCTCCTAACTCACAAGAAAATCCTAGTCGAAATTTCCTTCAAACTTCTAGCAAAAACTCTCTTTTTCCAAAGACAAATTTATACCAAGGTAATTTCCAATAATCCAAAGGAATAACAAATAAACCTAAGGAGAAATCAACAAGTATATAAATTTTCAATCATGGATTCCAACAAAATTCAAAATTAAAGCATCAACAAAAATATCAAATCCCTAAGAGAAATTAAAGTTCTAGCCACAAATCATCATGCCAAACAATCCACAAGCATAAACCCTAGACAAACACATGAATGAATCAAATATAAAGGAAGAACACAAATCCAAACTGCTGCAGAAATTAGTGTGCTCTCCCCTCTCCTTTGCATAGTTGTGTTGATTTTGCGTCTGGAGGTTGCATTCTTTTTGTGTGGAGGCTACGTGCATTTTTCCAGTGGAATGGAGCGTCGTCCCTTTAGTGAAGGTTTTCTTCTTTCGTGAGTGAGGATGCGTTGGTGAGTGGAGGTTGTTCTGTTAAAGGCCGTGCGTTGGTTGGTTGGTGAAGATAGCTTACGATAGTTGGCGAAATGATGGAAGCTCTTTGGTGAGTGTATGCGTTGTTGTGCGTGTTGGAGTGAAAAATATAAGCTATGTTGGTTGGTAAAATGGAGGCTAACGTGCATGGAAATAGAAGCTGGCTGTTGCATGTACGTGAAAGAAAAATGAAGTGGTGGAGATGTTGCGTTAGTGGAGTATTGAAGCTATTTTCTTGCATGAATCAAAGGAGATTTGCTGCTTGTGTGGAAGTGGTATTGAAGGCTTGCATGTATGGAGAGGAATTTGATGTAGCTTGCAGCAGTAGGTGGAGGCTAGGTGGTGTTATGAATGGAGGCTTGTAAGTGGCGTGGGTTGCTTTGGTGAATTGGAAAGTGGAGGATGCTTTGTCTTTTATGTGTGGAAAGTGGAGGCTTGAAATGAGTGTTAGACCCTGAGTCTACGTTGGTGGCTGCGTGAATGGAGAGAGTCTACTGCAGTGGAGTTGCGTGGAAGCTTGCTACGTGAAGTGAGAGCTGCTAAGAAGGCTAGCAACATGCGTGTTGGACTTTGGAAAAGGCTGCTAGTGTGAATAAAATGGAGGCTATTTTGTTGGTATTGGAGGCTATCTTTTGTTGTTGTTGGAGGCTATAGGCAGGTGTCGGGTAGTGGCATAAAGTGGGGCCTATTTTGGAGTGGAGAGTGAGCTGTACATGCGTTGAAATAATTAAAAGGTGGGGGCTGATGTTGATCTTTGACTAGTTGGAATGGATTTTTCAAGGTCAAATTCGATGGTGCATAAAAACTAAACGGTGATGATTTAAGAGCTCAAATTTTATTAGTATCTTCGTCTTTGAGTTAGCTTCAATATGAGACTTGAATCACAGGATTTTGGAAATTTATTTCTCCTGAATTCCAGCTTAGGAAAATCTGCAATTGATCCTAAAAAATCCGTCAATGAGTCAAGAATAAGTTTGACATTTCAGAATTTTTGGCTAAACCAATCTCGAGATAAAAATCCCATAATGGCTAGAGGTCAAGTCTACCTGAAACTGAAAAACAGTGCAATTTAAGTCTATTTGTTTCATTTACGCATTTTACGTCAACGAACCTCAAATAATGATAAAACATGATAAACCGGCCATAGATGAACATCAAATGAATGTAAATGACTCTGAATTAAGTCCTAAACATATAAGAAAGTATGAGTATATCATGTACCTTGATCTTATACCAAAGACGCTGTTGCAAATGTTATCTACATTTGACTCATTTTCATCAAATAATAATCTTTGCAACAACTCCTGCATTTTATCCTAAAATTTAAAACATAAAATTAAGATTTAATTCAAATATTTTTAGTTATGACTATATAAATAAATAACCTTAAATTTTGAAATTTGAATACTTACATAATTATTATGTGCATCTTCAAACATCCATCGTTTACCTTCCTTGTAGTGTGTCAATTTGTAGAGTGTGATCCTATCACACTCTTCTCCATGTAGTTGATTCTGACTCTGTTTTATGATAGATAATATTGTATTTACTGATATAATACTAATTTATAAACAAAGAACTTACAAATTCTTTTCGTACAATAACAAATGATTTGGAGCCAATGTTGTGATGAGTTTTCATTTTTCCTCTGTTAACCTTGACTTTCTCACATTTTTCTTAAATAAAGAAAAAATAGTCATTAAATTGTGTATCAAAATTAAAGGAAGCAAATGGGAAGAGAAAGAAAACAAACCTTAATGTTGGCAGAAGCTTAATAATCATATATTTCACTCCAATTTTCTGGAATCATCGGTTCAGGAACACGTCTCCTTGCCTCCTCATCTGAAGGAAAAGACTTGTAATATTTATAAAGTCGATAACGATGATCCTTTTTCCTTTGTTCCAATAGTGAACTTTCACAACTTGAAACTTTAGGGTTTGCGATATCGACGATAGTGAGCTTCATCTGTGAACAACACGTAAAAGTTAAATTAATCTTCAAATAAGTAAAAAAAATTGTATATAATTAAATAAATTGAAAAATTACCAAAACTTTGTCTAAAAAATTTTGTAGTAAGTTTTCTTCCTTCAACTGCTTGGCATGGTGAAGGCAAGACAATTCATTCCTGACAACGACCCTTAACTTACTGGGCAATCTTACTGATCGGATCTTGTCAACAGGACGACGTTGCCTATGGTCAATATACACAGACAACTTGCTGTTTATTGCAACATTCATACGTTGCAACTTAAAACCTTTAGTAATACCTTTACCTCTTTTTCTTATGTCGGTACTGGAACTTGACAACAAAAGAATAACGATAAGAAAAAACATAACAAACATGTAAAAATATATTTGAGCATAAGTTTAATTATAAGTGGTAAAGATAAATAGACCTGGAGATCCCTCGACACTTGTTGAGGTAGACTGAGGTTGTTACTGACTAGCTTCATTGGTGGATGACCTCGGTGTTTGTTGTTCGATAGGGTTTGATTGATGTAGTTATTGTAAGGTTAAATCAATTTCGATAGTTGCCAGCATTTTTCCTTGTTTCTACCAAGTGCCATTACATTGAATAACTATAATTGAAATTTCAACATTATGCATAAACATAAGTCAAACATTAACAATCTGCAAAAAACATAAGTTAAACATAAACATTTCATATAAACATAACTCAAACACTTACCAACGTTATGCATAAATATAAGTCAAACATCAACATTCCGCCAAAAACATAAGTCAAACATGACAATTGCGCATGAACATAACTCAAACTCACAGCAACATTCTACATAACATAACTCAAACACCAACATTCCATATATCATAACTCAAATGCACATGAACATTCCACATATCATAACTCAAACACGAACATTCCACATAAACATAACTCAAACACCAACATTCGGCATAATATAACTCAAACACCAACATTCCTCTTAACATAACTCAAACACCAACATTCCGTATTAACATAACTTAAACACTAACATTCCGCATAACACACCAACATTCTGCATAACATAACTTAAACACTAACATTCTGCATAACATAACTCAAACACACACCAACATTCCACATAACATAACTCAAACACCAATATTCCTCATAACATAACTCAAAGACACACCAGCATTCTGCATAATCATAAGTAAAACATCAATAATATGCACTTATATGAGTGAAATGTCAACAATACGGATTAACATAACTTAAACATCAACATAACATTTCAAAAAATATAAACAATTTATTTACCTTCAATCATCATCATTAAGGTTTTGAAAATCATCATCATTAATTACATTATCATTGGACTCTTCATCACTAATATATTCAAAGATGATGTCATCATTATCATTTAATTCATCCTGAGTAGAATCTTCATCTCTTTCTATGATAAGATTGGCTTGTACTTCATCCATTTGTACTATATTGGGATCAACATCTTTCCTATGAAATGATGATATATCTACATCTTCTATTCTAAAAACTTCATTATTCAACTCTGATTCAATCTCTTGATATACTTCATCTTTATCCTCACTCATTTGACCATTATCCTTTACATAAAATTTGAAGATATTTCAGTGTTGAAACTTTTTGAACAACCGTTCAATTGCTACCTGTTACAGTATCGTTGAGGTGTACAATTTACTTCAATTGAGTTACAAGGATAAAAGGGTCATTTTCATACCATATCTTACTAACATTGATGCTAGTAATATTCTCGTTCACTTTCATGTCAATAAGATTAAACCATTTTCATTTAAATAGAACAACCTTCTTATCCTTGATGTAGTGCAACTCTATTATTTTAGAGATGACATCGTAGAAGTCAATAAAATCATCATCATGACATCTCTCGACAACAACCCAACAATTTTGGCTTCCAAGTAGACTGGCTCGATCTTGTATGTGAAATCTAATCCCATTAACAATGCAACCTGTATAATTTATCCCACACATATGAGGCTCACATGCCAAAGAATATAATGCTATTGTCGCCTCTTGCATGTTACGGTTATGTAACCTTATCATCGGTATGACAAAATAAAATTAAAAGTTAATCTAACATACAAATTGTCATAAGTTCATAATATTCCATCAATATATAACTTACTTGATTCCTACACCGTGATAAGAACTTAAGCTTATGCCTTTTTTCAATATTAACAATCCATTTACTTTAAATCGACTCTTTGTGGTCTTTAGTTAAAAAAGTAAATAGAGATCAGGAAATGAGATTCAATCACAAAATTCTAATATGAAAACATGAATCAAAAGTAATATATATACTCCATATATATATATATATCAACTTCCTCGCAATTGTTCAAAATATACCAATGGGCGATTTCGAATTCGTCTTTAGAACTCGATATATTTTCCCAAACCAAGTGACCTTACTTTTTAGGAGAAAATTGACAAGCTAGCATTTTGATCAAAATCAAAGTTACGTTCTGATCTATTAAATCTTGTCTCCACGTCATTTAAGTACATCAAACAAAATGTCAAGCATTCATTTGCTATATAAGCCTTTGCAAGAGATCCTTCAGGTTGAGCTCTATTACATACATAACGCTTAAGAGAGCATAAAAACCTTGACAAAATATAAAATATTAGCAATTGTTATTAACGAAAAACTTTAAAAATATTAAAAGTTAATATAAATTACCTTTCAATCGAGAACATCCATTGAAATTGAACCAATCCACAAAGTTTTGCTTCGTTTGGTAGGTGAATTGCCAAATGAACCATAACATCAAAAAAAGATGGGGGAATACTAGTTCAAGCTTACATAGAATCAAAGTTATGTCTTTTTTCATTTTGTCAAGCTCTTCAACTTTAGGTGTCTTACAATATAATTGCTTAAAATACTCACCCAGTTGACCCAAAGTTATGGACACATCGTTCGCCAAACACCCACGTATTCCAATAGGAAGTAATCGTTACAAAAATATATAACATTTATGGCTTTTTAACCCCAATATTTTTCCCTCTTTTACAGTCACACAATGACCTATATTTGATGCATACCCATCAGGAAACTTTTCTGATTTAAGAAATTAAGAAAAAGATTGCTTCTCCTTTTTTACATGTTGTAACAAGTTGGGGGAATAATGTATGACCCATCATCCCTTCTTTTCAAATGCAAGTCTTTTCTTATATTCATGTTTTCCAAGTCAAGTCTAGCCATAATTGTGTCTTTCGATTTCCCATCAATTCCTATAACAATTCCTAAAATATTCTCACAAATATTTTTCTCAATATGCATCACATCAAGATTATGCCTCAATAGCAATTCCCTCCAGTATGGCAAATTGAAAAATATGCCTTTTTTATTACAACTGAGCTCAACATCATTTCTCTTTCGCTTTCTATTACTGGGTGTTTGCCAAGTGTAATGTCACCCAAATGTGATAGCTGGTAAACACCATCATCACCAAGCAACTACAAAGGAGCTTCACCCAATTCTACTTTGCCATTAAACAATTTTCTTCTTTGTCATCTATACCTATGTTCCAAGTAACACCATGTTTTGTATAACATATTTTACTTCATAGCCTCAATGAATAAGATTGACGGTTACATGTAGGATAAGCCATATACCCTTTACTGCTCTACCCAAACAAATTCCCATAAGTTGGGAAATCTTTTATAGTCCACAAAACAACGGCATGCATTATAAATGTTTCACCTTAAACAATATCAAAAGTTTGTAATACAAACTCCCATAGATCGTTTAAGTCATCAATTAATGGTTGTATGTATACATCGATATCCTTACTATGAGCAATAGATCCTGGAATAAGCAAAGATAATAATATAAAAGGCTCCTTCATACACTTCCATGGAGTTAAATTATATGACATTATAATTGCCAGCCACACGTTGTAAGAAGAACTCATATTATTGAAAGGATTAAATCCATTTGAGGCTAATCCAAGCCGAACATTACGACAATCCTATACAATCTAACGAAATTTCCTATCAAAGTTTTTTCATGTCATTGAGTCTGCTGGATGATGTATAATGTTATCATCAATGCGTTTCTCTTTATGCCACCTTATATCTAGAGTTTTTTTTTGTTGACATAAAAAGCCTTTGTAGTCCTGATTTAATAGGAAAGTATTGCAAGATTTTATTTTCTGTCTTTTCTGTCTCCCATCATCCACTTGCCGCCTTGATGTACTACAAATGGGACACTCCTTATGATCTTTATTGTCCTTCCAAAATAGAGCATAGTCATGCTTACAAGCATGTATCGATATATATCCTTATCCAAGCTCCGTTAACAATTCATTGTAATATAGTAAGATTTAGGCAATTTGTGTCTAATAGGTAGTGCATCATTGAGCAAGTCAACTAACATGTCAAAAGACTTGTTACTCCATTTATTATACACCTTTAAATGCAAAAAATTCATAAAAAGATAGGGGTGAGAAATTTGAGCACCCTAGATATAATTTTTCTTGAGCAACTTTCAATAACTTCCCAAAATTTTCTTCTGTAATACTACCAATTATGTCAGTCATACCTGCTTCATTCATAGTCTCCATATAATTCCCATAATCATCAAACATCTCGCCAATCCCATCATCACCATCATCATTAACATCACAATCTTCTACATCATTATTATTACTATCATCATAACTTGTAATACTACAACTTGCTTCCTTTTGTTTGCAATGATAAAGCTATGAAGTATAGAATTTATCTATGCCTTGGATTAGCAAGTGATTATATACCACATTTTGACTTTGAAAGTCAATATTTTAGCAATCGATGCAAGGACAACAAATACGACTTTCATCACCTATTTTATCTTGTACAAATTGCATGAAACTCTTAACTCCTTCCACGTATTCAATGGACCATTTCTGATGAGATATCCTACTTTTATCCATTTAGCTATACAATTAACAGTTAATAACTGAATTATTAAAAGCAATTCATTTTTAATTTTACATGAAAATATAAGTTACTACTTCAATTTTCTGATTCAAGTTTGTACACAAAGTTCCAAAACAAATAAATACTAAGGCACGTGCCATTGTTTACACCTATGAATCGATAAAGAAAATTCTCGTTGTGGCTCTTAGACTCGTGGAATTTTTCACTGATAAACCTCTTTAGAGCTGCATTACAGATTTTCATCTTATATGCTATCCTACGGGTTTATTATGCATCAAATTCATTTCCAATTTTACGTTACAATACAAGTTGCTACTTCCTCAATTTTCTGATTCAAGTTCGTTCACAAAGTTCCAAAATAAATAAACACTAAGAGTGGTGTTGTTTACACCTGTGAATCGAGAAAGGGACTTCTTGCTATAACTCTTAAGCTCATGAAATTTTTCACCGATAAGCCTCATCAGAGTTGAATCACCAGTTTCTAACCCATATGCCATTCTACATTTCTAAAAATATTGCAAACCACAAAACAAAACCAACACTTCCTTTGCATTAACACAAAACATAAACACCCAATCACGTACTATTAAAGCAAAACATATAGTAGACATTAGTTAGATGACTTACCTAGACAAACAAACAACCGCAAACTACAAAGAAGAAGGACGACGTTGGTCAATTATTGATGCTTTAAAACACAAACGATGGCCTACAAAAAAGACAATTTTGTTGTTAATATAATATCCTTGTTCACTAACTTTAATTTTTGGACACATAACTAGTACCTTACCGTTAATTAATTTTTAACAACTTTGTGACAATGATGGGCTTACGATAGTTTGTGAGTGAGGAATACTTCATGCAAACTAAGAGTGAGAAGTCAGAGGAGGAGGACCCAAATCTGAGAGTGACATTAGAGATTCAAAGTGAACTTTAGTCAAACATCTTATAGGCAGTATTAAAACAAAGTTCCAAACACATATTAACATTCAATAAACCAATTCAACACACATAATCTATATCGAAATATTCATAACTATTTCTACGCACATTGCTATTTCTACCATATGGATTTTTTGCTCTTAATATGAAGGAGGAAAAGGCTTTTGATACAATGGCGATAAACATTGTGTTAATTCATTTAATGTTTGCTTATTGTTTTTTTTGGTACTAAAGCATCACATTCATTTATTATATGGGTTTATACAAAGGCTAGATAAGTCTATTTGTGATTTTCATGTTGATTTATATATGACTGCTCCTACTAGATGAAATATAGTAACGAAGGACGTATTTAGGGGCCTTATTGCGAATATTGAGTAGATAAAGTTACCAGTCAACCTTGTTGTTATGGAAATATGAGAATTTGGTTTCATTTTAGATCGAATTGGTTAGTGGGACATTTTGCTTCCTTAGACTATCATTGGATACAAGTAGACTTCAACATCCTAGGAAGTAAGAGGTTAATTTTTATTAAAGAGGCAAGACAAGATTATTAAGGAATACAACATAAGAGAACATAATTTTTTGTGTCCATGTTCAATTTGAGTGAACAAAAAAAAGTGGAGTTAGTTAACATTATGGTAGTATAGGAATTTTCTGATGTGTTCCCTAAGGATGTCCTAAATTACTAACTAAGAGAGAGGTAAAATTTGGGTTTGAGATTGCATCAGGTATTGGTTTGATTTTTAATGCTTCTTATCATATGAAGCATAAGTATTCGATGGAGTAACTTCAAGAATTGTTAGATAAGGGTTCATTATAGCGAGTATATCCTACCCAGTGCATAAGTAGTTTCTACGGAGAATCATTATGGCTTCATGATAATGTGTATTAACTATAGTTATTTGAGTGGAGTGATAACGAAGAATTGTTATCCTTTTTCTATAATAGATGATTTATATAACCAATTGTAAGGGAATAAAGTATTTTCAAAGATTTACTTGAGATTAAGCTATAATCAAGTGAATTTCAAGACAGAAGATTTATTGAAGATAGCCCTTAAAACTTGGTATATTCATCATGAGGTTTTGGTAATGCCATTTGGGTTAACTAATGATCCTATCATTTTTATAAAGTTAAATAATTGAGCATTCAAAATCTTTCTTATAGTGGTGTTAGTTAATGTATTATAGTTTATTCATAAAGGTGGTGAATTGGGGTTTAGGAGCACAACTGAATAGTTTAGGATTACTCATTAGTTTAGGAGCACATCTGAATAGTTTAAGATGGGTTACTCATTACATAGGTTGATGAAATTATGCATACATAAGATATCAAAACTTTGCAGAGTTTATGTTTATAGCACATTAGAAAGATTTTAGGTATGCAACTAAATTTTAGAGGAGTATGTGTAACGAATTAGGGCCTAGGTTGTGTTCAAAGCATATGTAGATATAGGTAACTCATTCCCTATCCAATTAGAACAATTCAAACCCTAGAGAACTTTCATCGAAGACCTTATACGCGTAACATAACTCAACCAAAACTTCAAGCATTCATTTTGTCTTTTCCCTTTCGTCACCAACATTAACACATTCAAATATCAAATTAAACAATTAACAATCTCAATCCACGCTAACAACTCAATAACTAACCCTAAGTCCGATGATCAACATATCATTTAATGGACACAATGAAAGAAGAAAAAAAACCTAGAACAAATCCAAGAACTACTTACTGGATCAAGTACAACTGTAAGGAGAAGATGGAGGACAACACTAAAACAACAAGACAAACTTGTAAGAAGAACAGGCGAAGAGAGGATAATGGGGAAAAAATCACGCGTGAGAGAGGAGGCTGAAAGAACTCAAGAGGTAGGGTTGGGGGGGAGTTTTCAGACGGTGGGACGACGTCGTTTCACCAAATGTTGCAACTAGCTGTAAGCAAATGTCCAACATTTGCTTACCAAATTTGATAATTATACCTTTCTCCTACATTTTTTAAATTTTCTAATTTTTTAAATATCAAAAACATAAATCATGATAGAAATTATAGATAATAAAAACAATTTTGTGACACCACATAAAGTTATGAAATCATCATATATATTAAAAAGATTAATAAAAAGTATCAATGACAATTTTATGCAGTAAATTTTTCTTACAGTTATACAATCAACACACATTAACATCATGTAGTAATCTTTGGAATGACATTGTTGTTCAAGTCATTTTTAATAGTATTAAAATTTATTTTTAAATATTATATTAATATTTAATATTGATTACCATTTTGTACTATATTGCAATTTATTTTTCATAAAATTGCTATCATCATCATCATCATCATATATGGTAATTAACTTAATGTATTATGAATGTATACATAATAATCATAACTGGCATAATGATTTATGAAATATTACATTATATTTAATTTTATCACATCTTACTTATGAAATATATATTAATCTTATCTAATTATTATATTAAAATTCCGTACTTTAACATATAATTTATATATTATATATAATAGACTTATTGCAAAGGTGAATCAAAATAACTTAATGAAAAAATATTTTGCAATGAGTTTTTTAAATCCTCACGAAATGGTACTACATTTCTTCCAACTTAATGGAAAACGACGTCATTTACCTTAACAACAAATGATGTTGTTTTCTACTAGGTTATTAAGGTGAAAATGAACCTCCCTTAATTTTCGTGTTAGCCGTCAACATTCTTCTTCATTCACGGTCCAATTATCACCTTTTGCTCTCTTGTGCTTGTCTCGTGTGTTGTGTTCGTTACCGTCAAAAAAGCGCCCTTACTTGTGTTAATATTATTCTTCTTTTCTATTTTCAAACCCTCATCCTTGTGCTCTGTTTTCTTAATATGATTAGGTGTCTATTGTGAGTTTTTGGCTTTACAATTGATGTATGGGTTTTGTTTTTATTTGTGATGATGATTTATTGGCTTCCTTTCTTGGTTGTATATGTTATGACTTTTTTTCACCAACTTCAATGCTTCTTAGAGGAAAGCTTGCTAATTATTTGATGAAAGGCTTGTGACAATGTTTAACTCTTTTTGTTGTTAGAAAAAATAGTCTTTTTTAGTATAAACCACTTGTTCATATTGAAATTTTCACTTTTTATAATAGTAATATAATTTCGTATAGAAAATACTATATTTATGTACATAAAGAACATGGTCATGTGTACTCTACTTTAAATTCTATAATTTAAATATGATATCAAGGGTAAATGGATAACTTTCATTTTAATAAGGATAACTTTCATCTTAATAGGTAGATTAAAGACATATAACTATTAAACTGTAGTACTTTGACTTACTATTGAGAATTTAATTGAACATAATGAATTTTATGCTAATTTGACTTTTCAGAATATAACTCTTAACATTGATTCATCAAGGGATGTCAATATGGTGACTAGTTTCTAATAGTGGAAATGAGTTCCGTTGGGAGAAATGTAGCAAAATTGTCTCTAATAAAGAATAAATCAATGCTAACAGATACGCTCTTCAAACACTAATAATCGTTTGCCTTCCATGACTAATCTTCTTTTTCAAAGTTTTTAGTATCTTAGGAACTACCTCACTTTCTTTACTATCTGGATCTCATTTCCTATTATGAAGCTATTATATAAATGAACATGCTATATGTTGTGTAAAGCTTCATTGAATCTTTAAGAGAACATAAATGGAAATGGAGGCAGTGCCGATGTCACGATAGTCTGTAAAGGGCTAAGGAAATTAGTTGTTTTGGAAAAATTGTCAATTCCAATTACTATGTCTGTTCAATCATGTATGCATGTGTTCCAATTTAGGTTCCTTATATGATTTGACTAAACTAGCTATCTGAGTTTGATACTGATTGTGTCTTAGATGAAACGCATCGTACTGGCAGTTCATCTCATTCAGTGACCCATATTGCATCTGAGGATTCGTTCATTATATCTTCTGCTAGTTTAGTTACAGCCAAGAAGTTGTTGGAAGGAGGTGTCAATAACCCAACACCTGAGGGAAGATCTTTAACTTTTTCAATTGATACCTTCGAACGTGCAAGGACTTTTCTTGAAAATCTAGACATAGGGATCTCATTGATTTTTACCGACTCTCATATCACTTGGAATCCAAAAAAAATAATTATTTCATTTCCTTTTCAGTAGAATCAATGTGAAACTTTATTTATTGTTCTATCTATAAGAATTTTGGAAACAACCTTTCTACTTGTTAGGGGTAAGCTGCATATTATTGGACCTCCCCAAATCCCGCTTATCAACAACATTTATATTGGTTTTTGTTGTTGTTATTGTTGTTGTTGTATGTTTGTAAGAATTATTAAACTTCTAATTAAAATCTTGTACTACTTGCCAGATATCATTATATTATATTGCTACCATTTCCTATATTTTTATAAATTATTCTTTTATTGTTAATAAATATTAATGATTAAGTAAGTGTTAACTTAAATTTATGACCCCATTATCATATTAAAATTAAAAGTTTTGGTATGATTATCTTTTTATGACCAAAATATATTCACTTTCCGAAATTCAAATAACCTGACATATGTTTTTCAACAATATGTTTAAAACATTGAAAACAATTTAACAACGAAAGATAGCTTAACTAGGATTATATAAATGTCAATTTAATTAACCTTAACTAGGATTATTAAGTACACTTAGCATTAACAAATTATCTTCAAAATATTATTAATTTTAAGAATACTATCACATATAAAAATTCATCAAAATTTCCCTAACAAATTATGAAAATATTTAAAATAAACTTTTAGCGACGAATCAATAACTCGTCGCCAAATTCTCATAATCTAGCAATGACTTACCTAATCGTCGCAAAATGTACATATTGGCGATGAATTTCCAAAAAGGTTGCAAAATTTCCCACATTTTGCGATGCTTCTCAATAATCGTGGCAAAATATATTCAGTTATCATAACTTTGTGTGATGATTTAGATAATTGTTGCAAAACGACAATTATTGGCGTCGAAATTCTTTTTCCGTCTCATTTTGTTAACACCATTTGTGATGATTTGACATAATCAACGCAAAATATAGTAATGTTCCATGGCTACTTGTGACGACACTTATATTCGTCGCAAAATTTGTCATATTGGCAATGAAATTATGTTATCATCGTCAAAACTTACTCCGATTGTCACGATTTTCCTTAATCATCATAAAATATATTCATTTACTAACGAATTTTAATATCGTTGCAAAATGTATGACTTATTGCAACGAATTTATTTATTGTCGCCAAAAGTGTAAAACGTAGCCAAAACATACATTTGTTGCAGGGATTATTAGTTATGTCTTAAATTTGTAACTCCAAAACATTAATTTGATTACTAATAATAGGTTGTAAGTTTTAAATTTAATTTCAATGATCTTTTAAATTAATGTTGAATAAGATAATTTAAAATACAATCTTAGTTATACACATGAAAATTATAACTTCGAAGAATCCTACATGGCATTGGCATTTTTTGATGGAAATCTTTAGGTTTCATATATAGATATAGATAAAGTGGTAAGCAATCCCTATTAGGGGCATAGAGTAAGATTTTAAGACATTATTTATATTACAATTTACAATACAATATTTTAATATGTGGAGTTGGAATCACTAGTCGAAGTCGCATCACTCGGTGCCTATGGATCATGCTTTAAATCTCTGCAGACAAGAAAATATAGAATTATCCAAGCGTTTTGACTTTCTTTCAACATCATTCTTCGGAAATGGACTCTTATTCTAGAGCTAACTTTAAGGCAAGCGTAAGCCAGGCCTATAATTTTCAGCCCTTTTGAAGCCTCACAATTTGTATTTAACCATAGTAATTGAATTAGAACTTTTCAATTAATTCAAAATTGATTTATAAAACTTCATTTATATTCTAAACAAAGAAGATTTTGATAAAATATCTAACTGGAAGTGAATATAATAAGATAACATGTAGTTTATTTATCATAATAAACAAACTGGCAATAGAAGACCACACATTTTCCTACATAATATTCAAGTGGTTAGAGGCGTGGTTCCTCGAAACCAACAAAATCTTGAGGTCTTAAGGTCGATCCACCGAGATCGCCGCTCGAGCACCAAAGAGGACAAAACCAGGGGCGGGGGACCACCTAAACCAAAAAGGCGCCTTTTTGGAGAGGGTATCCCCCGTCGTCCAGGTATTGTCCTCTTTGGTCTCAGGGTGATTTGCGGGAGTCGAACCCAGGACCTCAAGGATTTTCTGACCTCAGGGGAACGCCTCTTACAATTGAGAGTATGAAGCTAAAGGAGACAACATGGTCAAATATTTGGAATTGGAGACCGTCAGCAGGATAGAAAGGATGCAAAACGCTCGGGCAGACACGCTTTTCAAAATGGATTCCGATCGAGATGCAAAAAATAACATCTTGGTCGAACGATTAGACCGGCATAGCATTCAGAAAGCCAATGAGGTCCTTGAAGTAGACGCTGAGCGATCGGGTTGGATGGAACTGATTAGGCAGTACCTCCTTGAGGGAACACAGCCGGAAGAAACCCTGGAGGCCAAGAAACTAAGGATAAAGGCGGCCGAATATGTGATCGTTAATGGCACCCTGTACAAGCGATCCTATGATTGGCCACTACTACGTTGCTTGAGCGAAGAGGAAGCAGAGCAGGCAATGGCTGAAGTCCACGAAGGAATGTGCAGAAATCATCTAGGAGGCAAAATGTTGGCTCACAGATTGATTAGACAAGGTTATTACTGGCCAACAATGAAGAAAGATTGCCAAGAGAAAGTTAAAAGATGTGAAGCTTGCCAGAGGAACAGTAACCTTTCTCACCAGCCGACCGAGCAAATGAAAATCGTGAGCCATCCTATCCCTTTTGCTCAGTGGGGAATGGATATACTAGGACTTTTCCCTCTCGGTCCTGGGCAGAAGAAGTTTTTGGTAGTAGCAGTTGAATACTTCACCAAATGGGTAGAAACGGAAGCGGTTGCTACAATTACTGAGCAGAAGATGGAAAACTTCGTAAGAAGACACATATTAAGTCGCTTTGGGATGCCTATGGTGTTGGTTACAGACAACGGTCGTCAGTTTGATAACGACAAGTTCAAAGATTTTTGCGATAAAGATAAGGCTCCAATTAACTTCAGTAGCTCATCCTCAAAGCAACGTCCTTGCGGAAAATACTAATAAGAAGATAATGAACGCTCTCAAGAAGCGCTTAGACGGATGCAAGACTTGGGTAGACAAATTAGATGAAGTACTATGGGCGTATAGAACTACCACGAATGGAGCCACAGGAGAAACGCCATTCCGAATGATTTTCGGGGCAGAGGCCTTAGTACCAGTAGAGGTGGTATTACATAACCAAAGAGTATCGGGTTACGAAGAAGAGCGAAATAATGAAGCCCGCAAAGCAGAACTAGTGCTTCTCAGCGAAGATAGAGAGAGGGCAGCCGCTCGATCAGAAGCCATCAGACAAAAAGCGACAAGGTTTTACAACAAAAGGGTAATGCCGAGCAACATAAAGATTGGCGGATATGTTTTAAGAAGGGCCGAGGCGGCCGGGAAACATCCCGGAAAGCTCGGACAAGCAAGGGAAGGACCCTATCAAGTGATCAAACAGGTCGGACACGACTCTTACGTACTGCGTGACACGAATGGCAAGACTCTACCGAGGCCCTGGAGCTCTCAAAACCTGAAGACGTTATATCAATAGATAAGCTTGTTTTATTTATTTCTTTACCTTGTACTTTACTGCTGCTTATGCATTTGTAGTGGGTACCTTTTTCCTGGCCTTGCCAGTCAGGTTTTTTAACGGCCCACGCCCTCATCATCATCAATAAAGGGTTTCAAGTTCCTTGGCAAAAAGAATCTCGTCTGGATGAGTTAACAGATCGGCCTCGACCACGTTCGGCCAGGTTGCCAACACAAGATGTTGGGACTAGGCGATGCCGAGAACAGAATCTCGGATCGCTCGGCCTCGACCACGTTCGGCCAGGTCGTTAACACAAGATGTTGGGACCAGGCGATGCCGAGAACAGAATCTCAGATCGCTTGACCTCAACATCGCTTGGTCAGGTTTCCAAACGAGATCTTGGAATCAGGCGATGTCAGGACAATCTCGGATTGCTCGGCCTCGACCACGTTCGGCCAGGTCGCCAACACAAGATGTTGGGACCAGGCGATGCCGAGAACAGAATCTTGGATCGCTCGGCCTCAACATCGCTCGGTCAGGTTTCCAAACGAGATCTTGGAACCAGGCGATGCCGAGAACAGAATCTCGGATCGCTCGGCCTCGACCATGTTCGGTCAGGTCGCCAACACAAGATGTTGGGACCAGGCAATGCCGAGAACAGAATCTCGGATCGCTCGGCCTCAACATCGCTCGGCCAGGTTTCCAAACGAGATCTTGGAACCAGGTGATGCCGAGAACAGAATCTCGGATCACTCGGCCTCAACATCGCTCGACCAGGTTTCCAAACGAGATCTTGGAACCAGGCGATGCCGTGAACAGAATCTCGGATCGCTCGGCCTCAATATCGCTCGGCCAGGTTTTCAACAAGATCTGGGAAACAGGCGATGCCTAGAGCAGAATCTTGGATCACTCGAATCCTTTCAAACTTAACGATCCATCGATTTATATCGAACACGCTAATTCGTTACGACCTATTCGAAAAGGCAATCTTCCACGCAAAGCTAATAATAGTTTAAAACGTCATTCACAGAGATAACAAGGAAAACAAGGTCTTTTATTATCAAAGGAGTTTTTTGGTCACAAGCCCGACCAGATGAACTTCAAAAGGAGAAACAAAAAATCATCCTTCGGTAGGAGGAGAGCCAACAGCCGGTCCTAGGGAAGTAGCCTCGGAGGTCAGCAAAGCAGCCTCGGGGAGCGGCACAACCACCGAGGCAGGACCAGTAGAAGTAGAGGCGCCAGCAACTGGATGGGAAGGAGAGGAGGATGGCAAAACAGGATCGGGGTTAGGCGAGGCACGCAGAGAGACATTCCCTCGAGCTCGCCACTCTTCTTCATCCGAACTCAGGTCTAGCATCTCATCCGACAAGGCCTCTCGGTCTGTCTCTACTATTTTCCTCATATCCTCAAGGGAAAGGCCGAGCTCAGAGGGAATCATCGGCTCGGCATAATCTTCAAAGGAAGGAGCCTCTGACCCGTCAGGGACGCAGACGCTATGGCAATTCTTCAGGATGGAAAGCGCAAAATTGGCACCGAATTCCATGCACTCGTCATTCAAGTTCCGCGCCCTCCATCGTTTGATTGCCTTAACCCTCTCCTCTCTGACAGAGCTTCGTAGCTCCAGCAATTCCCCCTCAGCCCTCAATTTCTCTATCTGAGCTTGCTGGCAGTCACAGATGACCCTCACACGAAGCTCTTGATCCAGTTTGGCCAAAGCGTTGGTCGCGAGGACTTGTTCCCTCATGTCCTCACACTCTTTAATCGCTCAGTTCTTCTCCTCCTCCCCCGAAGTGAGCTGAGCTCTCAAAACGTCCCTATCTTCCTCCCAAAATTTCTTCTCCTCCTCCAAAGAAGAAAGTTGAGCCTGCACAACATCTCTCTCTTTCTTCGCCTTTGAAAGCTCGTCCTCCCAAGATTTCTTCTCCTCCTCCAAAGAAGAAAGTTGAGCCCTCGCAGCGTCTCTCTCTTCCTTCACCTCTAGAAGCTCAGCTTTCAAAGCGTTGCGCTCCTCGACAAGATCGTTAGCCTCTCGATCCAGCTTCAGGGCAGTTGACTCCAGATGCTCGACACGGTGGTGCGTCGCAAAGGCGAACGCCAGATCCCTCAAGCAGTTACGAACGAGACAAACCGAAAGCTGCTGGCTATCCAACGAGTCTATAAGTTTCTCATCCGTAGGAGGAATGATATTCTCAGCAATATGGAGCGCCACATTGAGGTTCCCAAGTGACGCAGTCTCATCCAGACTGATCGCTGGCTCCCACTTATTGGCGCTCGCCGCTCGCTCTTTCCTCTTGCCCTTATCCAACCGGGCAACACATCCTTCCCCTCTCTCCTCTTCTCCTTTCTCCCCGTTTGTATCTAACGAGTAGGGCGGTTGATCGAGAGCACGAGCGGTTTTCTTCCTTTTAAGAGGAGGTCCCACCTCCTCATCCGCCTCCTCTACACCCGCCGATCGGGTCGTCATCGTTGGCTGCTCGGGGACTGCCGCCAAAACGAGCGCTGTTGGCGACTCGAGAGCAGTCGGCTGAGCGACCTCCAAGTTGGTCTCCCACTCTTTGCTTTGCTCTTTTGTCTTTCTAGACGGCCTAGCAGCCCTGCGCTGACCTTTAGAAGCGCTGGAGAACCCGACAAAGTCACTGATTCTCACTATGGCTGCACGGACACGGAAACAGGTTAGAGAATGAAACCAGTACTCACAAATACGAAAAATAATTAAGCTACGAGGGGTCAACCAGAAGGGGCAGTTTCTTCTCCTAGCCCGCTAATTCGGGGCGGGGGGTCAAGCAAGAATGAATTTGCTGAGGCCCCCCCGTGATACCCCATAATAAGCCGATCAAAGTCATACCGACCGAGCGCCTTTATTCGATCAACCGCCTCCTTTTCCTCCATACTAAGGAGCACGTTCGAAAGATCGTTTCACCGTTGGGCCAGAGGATACCTCCACGGCCTAGACTCACAAGAAGAACCCGGGGACCTTACAAAGAAATACTTCGTCCGCCAAGATTGGATTTTGGAAGCGATACCAGCAGGACGATAGCGGGCATCTCTATACTGGAGGTGAGGGACCCCGGCCCCAGTGCTCGAGCTCTGGTTCATCCGCAAGAAATGGCGCATAATGCCAATCGAAGGCGGACATCCGAACTGATGGCACAACAAGGCCAGGCCGTTAACAAACCTCCAGCCATTCGGAGGAACCTGGCTCGGCCTCAGTTGGTAGGCGTAGCACATCTCGTCAATGATCGGGGCATAGGGGAGCTTCATACCGCCGACCGAGAAAAAGTTGTCTGAAACAGCAAAATACCATCCTGGACTGCTATCAATTCTTTCATTCTTGGAGGCCAGTCTGGGCCCCTAGGAGGCAGGGATATTGTGCCTGAGGACCGATCGATTCAACTCCCTCGCGGTCATCGTCGATGGGTCACTCGGAGATTTCTCGATGATCTGCCCATCTTTCCGGGCAGTCACCTCGACTTCCTCAATTCCCTCCGCCTCAGGCACCCCGTTCCCACCAGCCTCTGGCACTTCCACCATCTCCGCCGCTAACTCCAACGGCCCAACAGTCGGTAAGGCCCTCTCGGCGGTTTCCTCCCTGGTACTAACTTCCCCTCTAGGACTAGTTGACGACATGATTATAAAAAGGTAATTTACGGGGTGAAGGAAGAAAAAAGGACGTACCTAGTTAGTGATGGAAGTTTGGAATTTGGAAGACGGTGATGGAAAGCACACTCCGATGACTGCAGAGAATAGAAGAGATGAAAATGCAGAAAATAGAAGTCGGAAAAGCGAGTGAAAGAAGATTGCCGCTTCCAATATTTAAAGCATCGACTGAACGAGGAGTGCCAATCGGCGTTGGACACGTGGTGAAATCTGAGCCGAGGCTGAACACGTGGTACAATCCGAGCCACGGTAAACTAGGTTCGTGAAAAATCTGAAGCGGCGTGATAGTCGAAAGGACACGCCTGACAGCGTATGACAGCTCACGATAGTTAAAAGGACGCATCGTTTCAAATTTTAAACGGCGCCAGAGGATACGTATCGTCAAGTAATAATTAGACCTAGCGTCGTGACTAGACCTTGAGGCTCGATCGATCGTCCTGGCACATCGCGAACCGATCGAGCGCCTTGACGTATCGCGAGCCGACCGATCGTCCTGACACAGCGTGAGCCGATCGATCGCCCAGTCTTAACGCGAGTCAACTAATCGGTCTCCTGTCCTAGCAAAAGCTGTTGCACATGAGACATTGATTTCCGACCGATCGGCTTTATCACGAGTTGTCATATCGACGAGCCGCACCAACTTTATGTACTCCTTCGACCCTTCTCTGTGATCAGGCTTGAGGAGTAGGGGAGCTTATGGTTGGGTCGGCCATGCAAGGCCCAATCTCGGGCCCAGGCATCGACAGCCCAATCATAAGTGATAATCTCCCATGCAAACACAAAGACCTACGTAAAGACCTAAACCTAGCAGACTATTTCATATATAAGGTACTGTTTAGCCGTGATAGAGGTACGACATTACAACCCTACTTTTCTATGTTTTCTGCAACCAAAACCTTCTCCAAAAGACTGACTTAAGCATCGGAGGAGCCTTATAGTAATCAACCCCCGGTGTGCCTTATCTATTTTGCAGGTGTTCTTTAGCTGAAGTTAATCAAGATTATGGACCCAAGCTGCAACGTCCACCCTCAACAGAATATGGCTGAACCACAGTGCATTATTATATATTTCAATTATACTTCAAATTATTTACGTACCTTTCTACGCGTAATCGAAACTAATAATTAAATCCAAGTTAAGGAGATATCTTTGACGTCCGATACTCGGTCGGTGAACAAGTTGCCGAAACTTACCTTCTCTCTCTCTTCTAAAGCTCACTCTTCAACACCACAATTGCCCGACTGTTTCTCGCGATTATCCCACGACATTGCCGCCACCAGATTCCGGCCCCCAGGTTCTTTCCACTCATATCCTGCTTGTCTCTCCACACTCATTGTTTGTTGACGAAATTCTGCTTTATCTTTTAGGAACTCCACTTTGTGGTCCTGTTTCTCTCTCTTTCAGTTGCTTAATCGAATCTATTTCTTCTTTCTCCCTCTATTCCCTTTGTGATTTTTAAAAAAAGTAAAAATGTAGTCTTTCTGAAAGCTTTTTGGATCCTTTTTCTTTTTCTTTTTTGTTTTGTTTCTACAACTAATTAAAGATCACACATTTTGGCTTTGTTTTACGTTTGTTTCTGTGATTCTTAACTGCTCTCTATGCTTTTTTTGTGTGTGTAATTTCATCGTATAAAACATGTAATTGCTCCCTTGATTTATGTTATTCTGATATCGAAAGCTCGGACCTTGGTCTACATTTAGGTGAATGTTGCTTAAGATCTTGCTCGGTTTGTATGTTTTCATTATCTTTTTTCGGGGTTGGAGATTAATTGAGCTCACTCTGGGATTTTATTCCATGGACAGGGTACTAAACACTGACGATTGATTGCGATGGATCACGAGCGAATATGTCAAATATGCACTCTGAATTGAAGTAAGTATGTTATCCTTTTATTCACTAACTTTCGCTTTAATCAAGGCCTTTGTTGTGATTTGATTGGCTTCTTCTGTTTGCTTAACTAACGGTTCCTTCTCTGTCTCTCACTCTCTCGAGTCCTGTGCCAATCTAACAGCTTTCCACCCTTAATCTGTAGCTTTCTGTCATCAAATTCCTGGGTCATGCTTGCTTTTAACTTACTTGAATATGTTTATCTTGAAGCTTTTTAGAAGAGATGTGGGTTTGATTGTTAGAGATAATGCTTTTGCCAATGGTCAGTTTCCTTTGCCCGTCGAGGTTTGCTGATAAATCTTACAGGTTAGCTGAAAAGAGCTTATGCTTGCATTTGGCATTTTAAGTTTCCTGATTCTGTTTCAGAGCCGTTTCCCTAAATAAAAAAATTTAACACCACTTGTATTTCTTGCTTCTTGTGATTTCTGTTGTACTGAGTATTTGTTTATGAACATTCTCATACTCTGTAATCATCTGTTTCTTTCCTGAAATAACTTTACTGTATGTTTAGCTTCTTCTTGCTCTGTGTTTACAGGCCAATTGACTGACACGAAGTTTCTGGTTCTTTTATAACAGGTTTAAAGATGATAGGGCTGCAAAATAGAAACCCTAAAAACATAGATAGACCTTTTCCTGGATGCTTAGGTCGGATGGTGAATCTTTTTGATATGAGCAATGGCATTTCTGGGAAAAGGCTACTCACTGATAAACCTCATTTTGATGGTAATGTTTGTTATTTCTTATTAATTTCTTACCGTTTTTCTTTTTTCTTTAAAAGAGTTGTATTCGTTGTCTACTTCCCTCTTATTGGCTGATTTGGGGCATTTAGACTCTCCAAGAAAACCCAATTTACAACTGTGCAGTTTTATTGTCTATTAATAATCAGTTCTCTGATGTCCATCAGTTCTCTGATGTCCATTCATTCTGTTGCCATTGATGGCCAAGTTGATGTTTAAAGCGTCAAATTAGATGCATGGACAGAAGTTTTTATCATTGGATTTAACTAAGCTAGTGTCCTCTGAAAAGTTTGTGAAATGAGATTGAAGTAATCTTGCACTATGTGTGGTTGATGACTTAGATCTTGCAATCAGCGGGGATAATGTTTAGTTGTTGACAATGTGTGATTTGCAGGTTCTTCGTTCTCAAGAAGTCGGTCAGGCGTTACCAGGGTGTTGAGTCCAGCAGATGAAATAGAGGATAAAATGGTGAAAAAAATGGGATTAATTTTTTTAAAAAAAAATTGGGGTATTAATGTTGCATGAATGACAGAAATTTGTGAGAATTCCCACCTTTGTATCATTTAAGTGATTTCTGGTTCTCTGCTGTGCATTTTTTCTGCAGATGGTGGCAGATTTAAGAAGAAGCTATTCAAACAAGAAAGTAAATGGGACCCCTATGAAGACACTCATAGCCCAAGAGATATCCAAAGAAGTGGAGTCCCAGCATAATCCACCTAATGTTGTTGCTAAGTTGATGGGACTTGATACCCTCCCAGTTCAGCAGCCTAATTCAGGTACCGGAGGAGGCCACATGAAAGGTTATTCAAGACGTTCTTTAAGTCACTCAGGAGTACTTATGGAGAGCTGGGAGCAAGATCTTGGCATCTTGGAGAAGCAAATCCATTGTGAAGCTCACCACTGTCATGAACAAAATCAACAAAAAGATGTACCTGTAATCAGGCAGCAGCCCCAGGAGGTGAATGCCAGAGACAGCTCAGCACAAAAGGGAAGATATAATGAAAATGTCGATGAAAAAGGGATGGCTCTCATTCGCCAGAAGTTCATGGAAGCAAAATGTTTGGCAGCAGATTGCCAGTCCAAGGAATTCCGAGAGGCAATTGATGTTTTAAGTTCCAATAGAGACTTGTTGCTCAAGTTTTTGGAAGAACCAAATTCCATGTTTTCCCGGGCACTGTATCACATGGAGTCTATTCCTCCAGCCTCTGATACAAAGCATATCACTGTTCTTAAACCCTCCAAACTGATTGATAATGAAAAAGTTATGTCGAAGAAGAGTGACAAGCAAGTAAAGAAAACTAACCAAATGGGTTATGCTACTGGTTATCAGATAAATGGTAACAGTTATTCTGCTAGTTTTTGCAATCAGAAGGTTGATGACTGTCCTTCTCAACCTACTCGAATAGTAGTGTTGAAGCCTAGCCCAGGAATCACTCGTGACTTTAAGGCTGTGGTTTCACTGCCTTACTCCTCAACAAGAATAATCCAGTGTGAAGATACCTATGACGAACCTGAAGATGACGAGGCACGAGAATCGGCAGAGCTTGCAACAGGCTGTCGGATCCCTAGCGATGGTAGGGATGAAACTCTTCTTTCTTCAGTTTTTTCAAATGGTTATATTGGTGATGACAGTTCATTTGATAAATCAGAAATTGAATATGCTGAAGGAAATCTGACTGAATCAGAAATCATGTCACCAACGTCTAGGCATTCATGGGATTACATAAATGAGTTTGGAAGCCCATATTCTTCTGCCTCCTTTAGTCGTGTTTCATGTTCCCCAGAGTCGTCTGTTTGTAGAGAGGCAAAGAAGCGACTTTCTGAAAGGTGGGCAATGATGACATTAAATGGAAGTTCTCAGGAGCAAAAAGATGCTTGCAGGAGCTCTAGCACACTGGGGGATATGCTTGCACTTTCAGATGTAAAATGTTCTGTGAGATTGGAGGGACAAGTTAGTAACAAGCAACAGGAGCCTAGAGGATCCACTTGTTACTTAGCTAGTGACTTGAACAAGGAGGAAGGTGTGGCTAGTTCACCTAAAAATCTTCTGAGATCAAAATCTCTACCTGTGTCTTCTGCAGTACTTGGTGCCAAGATTAATGTTGATATTTCAGATCCTGAGGCTGGTAAAATGCAAGTTCCTAAAGAAGTGATTGAGTCAAAGAGCTCAAAGTCATCTTTTAAGGGGAGAGTTTCTAGTTTATTTTTCTCTAGGAATAAAAGAAGAAATGAAGAAAAATCTACCCCTTCTCAGATCAAAGACGAACTAGAAGCTACTAACTCTGAGACACTTAGTTCACCTGTACATCTCCCTGGAAAACTTGGTGGTGTTGTAACACAATGTGCTAATACTGCTTTTGAAGTTTATTCATCTGGTCTCCAAGGATCGTCAATCAAGACAACTAATCCAGATTTGATGGGCATGGAAACAAAAGAAGGCTTAGTTTCCGAGGAGGTATTCATTCTTCTATTCATCTCGTAATTTTTAAACAGAAGAAGGCTTAGTTTCCCAGGAGGTATTTATTATTCTATTCATCTTGTAATTTTTACTGGTACAATGTAAGTTTATTATACTCCCATGTGTTATTTTCAGTCATTTGTCTATGTTTGCAGTTTTGTTGTATCTGTGTCATTCCACTGCTGTGGTAACTAGGCTGCCGAAGAGATGAATGCATACTAATTAAGCAGACTTATTTGCATGATTCTATATCGTTATTGATTAATGTGTATCCAGTATAGGAATATATGCTTTGGCGGTATTTATAAGTGAAAAACAAATTTTTATATGATATTTTTTTCATCTTTCCTTAATCATGTTTTGTTGTTCAAGGCATAGAGTAAGTATTTAATTTCAATATTAAGTATTTATACCATATTTGTGATGCAGTGATTTGTGTAGTGTTTAATTATAACATCATATCTTGAGAACATCATTGTCGTCATATAATGGCACCATGAATAATGTTCTATTGCTTAAACTGCAATGATGTCTTTGGTTGGGTGATGATTCTCATTTTCCCCTTCATTAAATGACTGTAACCTTAAGTTATTCATATTTACAACATATGGAAAACTTGCAGAGAGTTTTATCTGTGGCAAAACCATTGTTGCCTGGGAATGCTAGTGAGAACCAGGATCAGCCAAGTCCAATCTCAGTTTTGGAACCCTTATTTGAAGAAGATAACATAATTCCAGAGGCTTGTATCAACATGAAGTCAGAACGTCGGGGTAAGGTCTCTCTTAGGCAGAACTCTTGGAAGTCTTTTAGATGTGTACCTCATTTAGGCATTATATTTATCCATTTTTGTGTCTTTGTGAATAAAATCCTTGTTTATTGGTTTAACAGGAGTTGAAATAATGTCTCCCAAGTCTAATTTGATTGACAAGTCACCGCTTATAGGTTCGATTTCAAGGACATTATCATGGGATGATACTCGTTCTGAAATGGGGACCCCATTTCCATTAAATACGTCTTTAGCAGCCTCAGTTGCTGAGGAAGCAGAACAGGACTTGTTTTCCTTGGTTCAAACACTAATATCAGCAGCTGGCCTCGAAGATAAGTTACAGATCCACACAGTTTATGCCGGATGGCATTCACCTGAAAGCCCACTCGACCCATCATTAAGAGACAAATATGCTAATTTCAATGACAAGGAGCTTTTGCATGAAGCAAAGCGCAGACAAAGACGATCCGATAGAAAGCTTGTGTTCGACTGTGTCAATGCAGCAATAGTGGAATTCACAAGTTATGGATCAGACAGGAGTACAAGTTGCAACTGTCAGAACAGGACGAAAGAAGGATCATTGGCCGTGCTTGTGGACCATGTGTGGTCCCAAATTAAGGAATGGATTAGTACTGGGGATGATGGGGACAGCAACAGCCTGGTGGTGGAGAAAGGTTTAAGAAGTGAGGTTGTAGGGAAGGGATGGGCTGACAGTATGATAATGGAATTGGATAATTTAGGTAGAGAAATAGAAGGGAAGTTAATTGAAGATCTTGTGGAAGAGGCTGTTGTGAATTTTGTCGGATAGGCCGTGATGATTTTTTGTTTCTTTTATATTGTTGTATCTTATCTCTGTGTATTCAATTTCCAGCCGTGGTGGTTTTCTTTTGTTCAACGGGGCAAGTGTATTCATAAATGCAGTTCCAGCTAATTTTAGTTACTATGTGGCGGTGATGAAGTATCAAATGTCATGCTATGTCTATGTCCCCGCTGCATTGCTGTCTGAGTCTGACCACCAAAGAAAAGACACATCACGGGCCAATTTGTGGTATCGCCGACCCCGGTGCGAACCTCTTAGTTCTTCAGTGCATAACCAACCAACCAACCAAACACCTCTTTTATATATTCAATTGACATTAATATGAATGATGTCTTCCAAAAGGCTTGGATTTATGTTTTGGCACATCATAGGTAGCAAGAAAGAAGCTATTGTTTGTGGAACAAAAGTTGTGGATATTATATTAGCATTTCCAGCTACTACTAAACTACCGGTCAACACAAATATCACTAAAACCTGACAGCACAATTGAACCGTGTAAAATTCTATAAGCTCAGCCCACCGACAATAATCCATAATTCTGCGTCGCCAACCTCGCTGTCAGAATATCCACAAACAAACTACAAATGTAGCAGAGATCGTACAATCTTCATGTACCCGTCACTCACAAACGAAACATCTCTGTTGTGGCTCATAATCAACATATTACTTGTTCAAAAACTTGGCACCGTTTCTTTTAAGCTGAGATTCCTGAACTCATGCTGCAGTAGTTGGGTCCATTTAATAATAGATAGAGCCCGATCGCGTGAGTCGGTGGATGTATCGTTCTATCCATTTATCCCACGGGATTCTGTGCTGGGTTGGGCAACAATGGGTGGTCAAAGGAGTGGGATTTATTTCCACGTCATATTCTTATCATTGCTTTTCATGTTTCAAACCACATCCTCTGTTCAACTCCTTGAGATCCTTACGAGCATTCTCATCTCCAATACCACAAAAATTAGGCAACAAATGTATTAATTCAGACTTAAGTTCAAAAGTAACATGTTCAACCAAATTAGGAAAGGTAATGTATAAAGGTTTTTGGGTTAAGTCTAGTGCAAAAAACTCTCTTAATGTTCTCTTATTAGCCATTGTTTTTTCAATTTCAAACTCTTGTTGTACTTCTGAAGTTGTTTTTACTTCCCTTGTAATCTTCGGATCAAATTGTATAGGTTCACCATGAGGACATCTTGTTACTATCATACACCAAAACTAACGAACAAGTAAAAATTAAGAAATAACTAAAAGAAACGATTATACACAAATATATATACAAAACACCAATTGAAATTAAAAGAAAAAACTAAAGCACCACATTCTCCAGCAATGACTCCAAAATTGATTATGTGTGTCGAATACATCACAAAATAGCCTAACTCTGCACACTAAGATTTATAGCTGTGGTGAGTCGGGATCGAATCCACAGGAAATGTACGTGTAATTTTTTCATTGAAAAAAATTGATGCTTAAGATAAACAAAAGTGGTTTTGATTGGATGCAATTGAGGAAGTAAAATTTAAACTAAAAAAACAAATTAAAGAAAATAACCAAAAATGATGAAAAAGATAAATGTGTTTAGAATCCGACTTTCAAATCAATCTCAGCCTGCACACAATTACACATATTTCATTGTTATAATGTTTTTAAACCTCTCTTAGAACTATTGGTCATAGATTAACGACAAGTTCCATTAATCTCGGTTTTCCTTTAGGTCGTGTTTAATTAAAACAAACTTTTTAATTAAACTTAACTATCGAACAACCTAGAATAAGTTCTCTAGGTTTAATTAGACAGTTCTTTTATGAATAAGGAAAATAGACCAATCTAGGCAGTAATAACACAAGTTTGGGTTATTCAACCTATGTTACGTTGTTCTTAATAATTCACTGTCTTTAGTAGCTACAAACGAATCTACAACATAGCAATTACGTATTATATTGAAGATTCTAGCAATGAGTTTTCATTCAATTACCTCAAAGTTCAAATTTTACTATCTCATAATGCAAGTTTGCGCTTATCAAAGCTCAATCTCTTCAAACAAGGAGTATACCTTATACGTCCACTGCGCAACTCTGACGTTGAATAAAAATATCTTTACTTGTCCATTTCTAATACTACAAAACACTTATGTGACTCATAACTCAATCTAGGACTTTATTAGTTTCTAAAATATCCATGTTATACTTGTTCAAAGGTCTTATACCTAATTCTTATTATTCTCCCAATCATCAATGTAACATTCCACCCCCTACGGGAAGGGTAGAATGGTAATTTACCATAGGATGAGATTGATTGGGACTAATTCGGATTGTACATGTATACTGGTACTTGTGAACAGTCGAATTTGCACATGAAAAGTAACTGTACATGCATTCATGATTATTTCCCGGTATTGGGCCTAAATGGAATTTTATTGTGAATAATATGGAAATTGTGTTTGAAAAGGTTATTGGAGTGATCCATTGTGTGTTTTACATTTTACGGGAATTATAGGAATTTTTCTAGCATTTTCCGGAGAAAAATTTCCGGACCGGAAAAATTGCCAAGTGGCAAACCGGTTGATTTTCGATAGTGAAAATTGTTGTCCAATGGCACTACAATATGGGGTATATTATTTTGGGATTGAAATTAAGGCCATTGGATTTGATTGGGTCAAATTCTATTAGGGTTTCTTAAGAAATCCTATTACATATTTTGTCTTATCCTTCTTTTGTCTTTTTCTTTAATAATGCCAAGTGTCCTAAG
>JAOQMR010000213.1:7613904-7623911 GCA_027563865.1 Erythroxylum pelleterianum
CTATTATAATTAATCAATGTCATCTTAATTAATGCTAACTCAATTTACTTAATTTAATCTAATCATGCTCAATTAATCATAAAAAAATTCGGGGCTAACATCAGGAGGCAATGATTCATTATACCAAGTAAGAATTTTATCAAAACTTTGATAAGAAATATGTCCTTTAGACTTTATGTTCAATATTTGAGCAATTGAAGATAACTGAGTCATCGTCTCACAATTTTGCCATAATTCTCGGTTAGTTGATTTTAGTAAGTCAAAAAAAATTTGCATGTGGGTTTGGTTCTTCTTCATAATTTTCTATATTTGCCTAAAAGATATAACTGACTGCATTATAAACCATTTAGATGTAAGGATTTTTAGTTACACCCACATTATTTGTTATAAATCAAGTCCCCCTTAAACCTATCCACATTTATTAACGAGTTTACTTTATTACCCTTTGAAGTGCTACAAATTAATGACTCCTCATGTCGTGTCCACTCAAAATAATTTGGAACGAACCCTTTTTCTTAACAAGTGGAGATTCACTTCATCTTTACACTTTTTACATGGACATATGATCTTTGGACCATCCATATATGTAGGTTGAGAACATGCATATTGAATAAAAGATTTAACTCCCTTAACAAACTTAGCATTAATCAAACAATTGGCTGTTAATCATTTATACATCCAAGATTTATCAACATTATTCATTTCTACAAAACTGTTATTTACAAAAGTGACTGTAGTTTGATATAATAATCATTACAATTGTATCCATATTAATCTTACAAAACTTTTAATTTTTACTTTACACATCAATAAATCTTTCATTTCCTCTAAGTTTTTGCAAGTCTCTGACTATTTCCCCTCCAAATTGGAACCATCCTATCCTACTATATGATTTCACAATTAGATAACTCAGTCACAACCAATTCCACCTTAGTGATTAGACAATCACCACATTCTAAGTCATTAAGAACCTTACAATCATAGAAGATTTTTTTTAGGAAATATAGGGCTTTCATCTTTATAATCGTTAATATATCTTAATACCATTTAAGCAACCTACAAATGAACTATACTTGGCTTATCGATATATTGACCTAATTGTTGGACGACATATATGAGTATCAGTCAAATAAAGTAATTTGAAAATCAGTATCCTGTAGAAATGACATTAAGAAGTAAAAAAAGCACCGACATATTTTTTTCTAACTTTATATTAAAATAAAAAGAGTGGAAATTGGTTTACAATAAATAAAATCAGTGGAAATTAAAAAAGCACTATGGTACGTGGCATTGTTAGAGCAAATGAATCGAGAAAGTAAGTTCTCGCTGTGACTCCTAGACTCATGATATTTTCATCGATAAGCCTCATGGGAGTTGTGTCACGAGTTTTAAGCCTATATACCATCCTAGGGGTTTACTATGCAAAGAATTGTCATGTCAATAACGTGAATTTCTTATGTTAATACTAAGTTTGAATTAATCACCTATAAGTTCATTTACAAAGTTTGATTTTAAACAAGCACTATGGCACGTGGCATTGTTACACCAAATGAATCGAGAAAGCAAGTTCTCGCTATAACTCCTAAGCTTATGAAATTTTTCACCAATAAGCCTCATAGGAGTTGCATCACAAGTTTCCAGCCTATATACCATCCTAAGGGTTTATTAAGCAAAGAATTGTCTTGTCAATTATGTGAATTTCTTATGTTAATACTAAGTTTTATTTAATCACCTACAAGTTTATTTACAAAGTTTGATTTTAAACAAGCACTATGGTACGTGGCATTGTTACACCAGATGAATTGACAAAGTAAGTTCTCACTATGACTCCTAGGCTCGCGGAATTTTTCACCGATAAGCCTCATGGGAGTTGCATCATGCGTTTCCAGCCTATATACCATCCTACGGGTTTATTATGCAAAGAATTGTCTTGTCAGTTATTTGAATTTTTTATGTTAATACTAAGTTTGATTTAATCACCTACAAGTTCATTTACAAAATTTGATTTTAAACAAGCACTATGGTATATGGCATTGTTAGACCAGATGAATCGAGAAAGCAAGTTCTCACTGTGACTCCCAGGCTCATAGAATTTTTCACCGATAAGCCTCATAGGAGTTGCATTACGGGTTTCCATCCTATATACCATCCTAGGGGTTTGTTATGCAAAGAATTGTCATGTCAATAACATGAATTTCTTATGTTAATAATGAGTTTGATTTAATCACCTACAAGTTCATTTATAAAGTTTGATTTTAAACAAGCATTATGGTAAGTGACATTGTTAGACCAGATGAATTGAGAAAGCAAGTTCTTGCGCTGACTTCTAGCACTCGTGGAATTTTTCACCGATAAGCCTTATAGGAGTTGCATCACAAGTTTCCAGCCTATATATCATCCTAGTTATTATGGAAAGACTTGTTTTGTCAAGTCTTTATGTTTCAATTTAAACAATGCCTAAACATAAATACTTAGAATATTAAACCCCAGCCTAAAATTTCATCAATCATTATTATAAGTAAAATTGCAAAGAACAACACAAAATCCATCACATTGTAGACATTATTAGTTGAATGACTTACCTTGATAGACGGGCAGTCGCAAACTACAAAGAAGATGATTGAGGTTGGACAATTATCGACGCTCTTCAACACAGAACACGGACTATAAGAAAGACAATAAAAAATATAAAAATTAAGGACCATACCATTGGAAAAGTTAATCTAATCATTAACCTATGAGATGTAGATGAATGAATTACATAAAAAGGAGCTTACTTCAACAAGAAGAGGTGTGATATTTAAAGTCTCAAAGGAGGAGGAAAATTATATATAAGAATTATAAATGAAAGTGATGAGGATGATATAAATATAATCACAAATAAATTTAAGAAATTATTAAAGATTAAGAGAGAAAGGTAATTAAATAAGAAGAAGAAAGCATTTAAAGGCTTAATAAGATGACACTATTATTTTTTAAAGTAATGAAGCAAAAAATAATATGTAAAGTTTGTGCTTTATATCCAATAATAATAAGCTACGCCGTTGCTAAATCTCTTATGATGAGAATAATAATTATGATATTAATCTTTCATACAATGAGTTAGTTGAATGCCTAGAGGCTATAGTTGAATGCCTAGAGGCTATAAGCATAAAAATGAAGAAAATATCTTCCATGTATAAAGAAGCTCAAAAACTCTTTAATGCATATTGATTGAGATGAGCAATTGAAATGTTGTGTACGATCTTATATAATCTAAGAGTGTGGCTGATGCAAATGAAAATGAGCATGTTTATTACATGTGAATGAGGTATTGAAAAAGTAGAAAAGTTCTTAAAGCATCATTTTATAATTTCAATTTAGTAGGTGAAAAACTATAAGGCATCTTGGGTCCCAAAAGACCTTAAATTGTAAGCATATAATTGATTACAATTATAGAAGTACATCATCTAATTATATGAAAAAAAAAATTTGTAATAAAAATAGTGTGCATATTGTTGAGCCATTGCCTATTTCATCATATGAGCTTATAGACTCCAATTATAGGCACGGAAACTTCAATGCTTATGCATCATCTTCTATATCCAAAGCTAAAAAGAAATTCCATGTATATATGTATGGTTCATAAAATAGGCCTAGAAAACATGGTTCCTAGGTAAAAATCTGCAAAATTTTCATTTAAGGACACACCAAAAGAGCATGTAACACTTCTGCATTCATATAGGCTTCTTTGTCATTAAATTTGAATAAAGAAAAACTCTAAATTATCATAGCCTATTTGAACAATTCGTCATAAACTTCAATAGCCCCTATTTCATCTTATAATACTTTAAAAGTAATCTTTAATTGTCAATTATACATCTAGTTTAATCAAGATTCGTGCTTATAAAGACACCATGTTAGTAATTATTTTGATAAACAATTAATTGTTTAAAAGAATATTAGGTGATACATATAGTGCTATACATATTTTTTTCTATGATACCTTCAAATAGATGAGTGTCTTAATGAATATATTAAAACATCTAACTACAGTGCATAAGAAGATGTTTCAGTCTTCAGTGCATAGAAGATGTTTCAGTCTATAGTGCATAGAAGATGTCTCAGTCTACAGTGCATAGAAGATGTTTCTGTCTACAGTGCATAGAAGATGTTTCAGTCTACAATGCATAGAAGATGTTTCGGTCTATAGTGCATAATAAGATAGTTCAATCTACAGGGTCTTCCTCACACCACCAAAAGTTTTGAATCACTAACTATACTCTCCAGAGCACCTCCACTTATAAAGATCATAACTGTTGACTCCGATGTCCAAAAATTTTATACTATATACTGTTGGAAAGCTAGAAAGATAATCTACAACTTTCTAGAAGAAACTTTGTCTAATTTAGCCTAGATTAATCCAGAATTTCCCCTAAAGTCTGAACACAATTCCTATCCCTTTTGAAAAGCTAGAAAATGCAACGTAAATACTTGGAAAGTCATAGAAAAAATACCAACATATTTCATTAATATCACAAGTATAAGAATTTTACAAAGCTTTAATGGGGATTTCGAGCCACAATAGATCATAATCCAAAAATTACAAAGTTCACTTAAACTAGAATTTGCTCAAAATGCAACTAAAGCCTTATTTTACAAAAATAGCTTCAAATACAAAATAAACAAAGATCGGAGTGATGCCTTGACCCTTGACTACTCGATATCTTGTTCATCACCTGAATATGGGGAGGAGAATGAGGGTGAGCGTAAAACCCATGGGTAACAATTTTTATAACCGATAACAAGCAAAACCATTGAGATAATCATTTCCATAGCAAAAAAAATCACATTTATGCAAATTATGTATGGATCACTCTTGTCAACTTATCATGAGCACGTAAGCATATCAAAATGATTTGGGTAGATCCATAGACATGACGCACTACACATTTTCACATAATGGTCTTGTGTAGTCGTAAACTTGAGAGAGTCCATGAAGGAGCTCTGTGCACTAGCGGGCAGGCGGGAGAAGCCTTTAACTTGGTCAACATACAGGTGACACTCTTGAAGGGACTACACCAAACCCACATAACATGTAAGTCATGAACTGTAAATAGTTTGCCCTTATCGCACATTTTTGGAAACTTGATTTGATAAACTTGCTATTCTTTCAAAAATCATTTTCATCTTTTCTTTCATAATGCATAACACAATACATATACTAAACATGTAGCACATTTTCAAAGCATTCAAAGAGCAATAAATGCACATTTAACAGTAGTTGAAATCATTTATTTCCATTTCTTATAAGAGACATTTATGGCTTATTACTTAATTATAAAAATGTAACCCACCTTGAATTCCTTGCTTAAGACATTGGCTCAAGGATGTCTTTTCTCTTGCTCCTCTTGCCTCCCTTGATCCCTTTTTTGATTTCCTTTATAAATGACAAAATTCCCATTCAATAGGAATTCAAATTGAGAACCCTAAGAAAATACATGCACTAAATTGACCCTAGAATACTTAAACCCATACATTCTCTAAATTTTTTAAATCAAATCTCTTCCAAAAATCTAAAAGATTAAAAAAGACCCTACCTTGAATCGTCACCAAATGAAGAGTTTCTTGGCTCTAATCTAATCTTCCTCTTGCTTTTTCCCTTCTTGAATAACCTCAAAATCTCTCTTGAAGGCTAAAGACAATCGAAACCTAGCTTATTTTCTCTTTTTTTCTCTCTTCTCCATCGAAACTTTCTTCTTTCTCTTCTATTTTTGTTCTTCTCTCTCAATTCATGTTTTTTTCCCTTCTTAAAAAGCAAGACACTCTTTTCTTCTTCCTTTTATGCCCTTAATGAGTCTAAATGTCCAGTTTACGCTTCCTTTAAACCTTATGTCTTTTTTAATTTAAGTGATCTTCAAAAAAAAATACCCCTTTATGCATTCTTACCACTTTTAATTTAACTAACCCATGAAATAAATTCAACTAACATATACATAAAAAAAATTTACTCCAAAAAATTTATCTATCCAGACCTCATAATTATTTTAGATCATGCTTAACTAAAGAAAAAAATTCGAGGGCTAACAAACATTGTTTGATTTTACTGAGGGAGTGACAATTTCGTCAGTAATCCATCGATAAATTACCGACGTAGTTATTTCCATTGGTAAAATCTATTGCTCATTTATGCCACCAAACATTACTGCATATTTTCACGATGATTTTTAACATTCCATCACTAAATTTTGTCGGTAAAGTTTCACGAATAAATTTCCTCCACATTTACCGACGGATTCTTTTTTCATCAAAAAATATCATTTTTTATGACAAGCTTACAAACGGAATTAAATTTCCATTGCTAATTTACTATGGAATTTTATCTGTCGATAATTTGTGATTTTCTTGTAGTTTATGTTTGACTGACATTCTTTGTTTATGAACTTCTTCTTTAATGATAAAGTATCTTATTTCTATATCTTCAATAGCCTTTAAATACTTGTCACTTTTTGGAAAGAAGATTGTTGCAACATTATTACAATAATTTTTTAATGATTAAGCAACATCATCGACAATTCCAAGTCTTGAAATAAGTTTCACAACTATAATTTATGAATGGTGGCCTTAAAGCATGACTTAAATGGATGCCACAATAACATATTGCTTCACACTTTTCTATGAAATTGCTCCTCCAACTAAAATAAATAATAGTCATAAACTTAAAAAGATACCCTACAAAGATTATGAAAGAAAAAATAAAGCTTGCAACTTATAATGTGAAGATCAGACCAAGGACAAAAGAAGATCAAGGTTCATCAAAGTCATTTTACATTTTGTATTATTAACTTTAATATCAATTTGTTAATTTGGTGATCTCAAATTTTCACCTTGCATAAACATTTCATAGTACTTTATTGTATGAAGATTCTATTTTTAAGAAAAAAAAAGTACTCATGATCTTTCAAACACTCCTTAAGGAACATTTTGGAAAATGTTCAAATCATAATTGCATTAAACAAATTGACTTTGAGCATTTGAAGTTGTTAAAATTATATTTTCAATAGGCATGGCAATTGGTCCCAAGTTGCCCAAGTTTCGTTCAACGAGATGCCCGATAGTCAAATCAAAATGATGTCATTTTAAAATTTTTTGAAAAATATATAATAAGTCAAGTCGACATTAATCAGGCCCGGGCTCGGGTCGAGTAGCCCCAAGCTTGGGCCCGAGATGGCAGGGGTCGGCCCGAGCCTAGCTCTAGATGGTAAGGATCGGGCTTAAGCCAGATCATGCCTATTGCCATCCCTAATTCTGGCAGGATTGGTTGACCTATGTAGGTTAGTGGTCAACCAATATATGTTAAGGTTATCAAATTTGATGCACTAAGAGCTTATAGTTTGTTTAATGATTATTAAAAAATTGTATCATATTAGTCTATTAACATGCTTTAATGGTTAAAAAAATCTCAACCACTAGTGAATATGTGCTTTAATGCATAATGGGTGACCAATATGCTAGGTTGGTCGACTAGTGCTTTACAACTAGTTATTATAATGATTAATTTTTAGCTTTAATACCTAGTAAAGGTCCCCAAAACCTTACAAATGTTTTCTCATTAGTTTTAGCATTAAGAAACATTTGGGTGTCTTTCACACACATTTTTAAGTGTTTTTCAATCATTTGAGTATTTATTATGTCATTTTGTGTGAGCGAGCCTCTTTGGAGTTATCAAAGTGATAAAGTGAGATATTTTAAGTTATAAGCTCTATTGGGTATTCTATTATTGTACTTGGGGATGCATCATGTGAAATTGAGGTTCCTTACACGACAAAGAAAGAATAAAATGATTCCTTTTTATCTATAGAAAATTGTACAAAGGTTGTTCTTCGTCTTGAACGAAGAATTATAGTGGAATGCCAAGAAGAGTTGTTGGACTCCGAACTTTTGGTGAAAATTAAAATAAATGGAAATGAGTGTTTTTGAATATAAATTATGTTATAGATGATTTTGTGCCTTACGAGAATTAATGAGGAAGGAATTAATTGGTTTTGATGACTTTAAGATTTGAGTAGATTTGACTGAATTGTGAAAGTTTAAGAGAAAAAGATGATTAATGATTGAAATGGAAGTTAAAAATCAAGAAATAAAGAGGCAAAGTGTGAGAAATTGGAGAATTGAGAAAGTTGATTTTTTTGATTTGGTTAGAATTTGAGAAAATGCTCTTCAAGAAACTTGTAGCTTTTGTTGAAAGCTTTTTGTCGCTATAAAGAATGAAATTTTTCGATATCGGGAGAAAAATTGTGAAAATTTGTAGAATTAAGAAAAGTTTGACTTTTTGGGGTTAAAAGTTGACTTTTTGAGTTAGGCAAAATTTGAGAAAAAGATCTACATGAAACTTGTAGTGTCTGTTAAAAGCTTTATGTAGCCATAAAGTATGTTATTTTTCGATGTCGGGATTGAGAGATATGATTTTTCGAAAATAAGGTTCTTTTGTTTTGTTTTTGAAAATGCTATTAAGTATAAATTTGTGTGTTCTATGCTTCGAGGCCACTCGTCTTATAGATTTAGTCTGAATTGGAGTAAGTGGTCTACATGAAAGTTGTAGATTATGTTTTTATCTTTCCATTGAGGTAAAGTATGCAATTTTTTTATATCGGAGCTAGGAGTTATGATCGATTGAAATTGGGAAGTTGTTTAGGAAAAGCTGATTATGACATAATCTTTGAGTGGATTTTTGACTTCCTTAGAGGCCAAATTGATTTTTATGGCCTTCAGAAAAGTTGTAGAGCTTCCTTTGATCTTTTTATTGACACCAAATTTGTCAAATTCCGAGTTCGGGATCAAGAGTTATGATTTTTGGAAAATCCGTTCGGTTCTTTTGTTTTTGATCCGACTCTTGTTCAATCTTTTGCTTATAATTCCTTCGTCCGACTTCCGATTCATTCGATTTTTGAAGCGTTAGATTCCTAAGACTTTTAGTTACATTTTCGTGGAAACTTATGATTTTTAGGAGATTAAATGAAAAGAGATTGATTGAACCAAAGTAAGAGGATTGGTTATAGGTTATGAGTTGGATAATTTTATGAACATGGTTCGGTATTTTGCAAAATTCGGGAGCTGTAGAGGTTCGATTGAGTTGATTCTTGAGGCCAAATAAAATTGAGACATAGGGCTACAAATTATGTGAAGGGATCGAAAATCAATTTCATCCCTAAGATTGTCAATTTCTGGAATTAAGTTGGCGTAATGTTCAGTCTCGGATTTTGTGAGGGTCTGATAGTATTTTGGCTATAACTCCTTCGTTTCTTATCCGAATTGAGTGATTTTGGTGTCATTTTTAAAGAGGAGAGATAGAGGAACAATTCTCTAGAAGGAAGTTTTGTCAAATTATTTAGTTTAACCACTCCAAATCGAGACGCAAGTTATCAGTTTTTCAAGATTCTGTGCAGGGGTAATTTTGGAAGTTAACTTAAATGGAGGGGCATTATGGTATTTTGGTTGTCATTTAATGATATGGCACCCTTAAACAAGTAGTTGTCGGTAGTGAAGAGAGGAGAAACACGATAGAAGAGAAGAAAGAAAGAAAAAGAAGAGAGAAATGAAAGAGTGAGTCGACGGTGATGAAGAAGAAGCAAGAAGATGAAGGGAGAAGCTAGGTTTCGGATTCTTAAGGTTTTAAGCAAAGATTTTCGTTGCTTTTCAAGGGGGACATGAGGAAGAAGATGAAAGCTTGCCTATGGAGTCTAAAAATCCGAAAATGAGAGGAAGAAAGAGGTAAGTTCGAAAAATTTTAGTTGTGTTTTTGTTGAAGTTTTGGTTTAGAATCATGGAAAATAGTATGAGTTTATGTATTATGAAGTCAATTTTGGTAAATGCTTAGTTTAAGTGGATCAATTTTGAAAAAATTGTGAATTGGGGTTTATGCCCAAATTTGGGATTTGGAGATTTTACAAATTTATGATTTAGATAGGTTGAATACTTGTGGAATTAGTGTTTTCTAAGCTCAATTTGAGAGATTATGTTATTTATGA
>JAOQMR010000213.1:7644497-7671112 GCA_027563865.1 Erythroxylum pelleterianum
CCCGTTCCGCTCTGCTTCGAAATTGTCCTTTCGATTCGCGACTTTCCGCACTTTGTTTCGCTTCTCATTTTCTTTTTTCGGTTGGGATCCGGTTCCGAGATCAGGTCCCAACATATACACTAAGAATTTTTTTACAATATGGAGTGAAAAATAGAGAGAAAAGAAAGAGATTTAATGTTTTTGCTAGTAATTATGAGATTGAGAGTGCCACATTAGTAAGGTAGCAACTATTTCTACTTTTGTACTAGGGTATTGGTTTTTCACCTGACAATCTTAACACTTCTTTGCTTAGCTTTATTATTTCTTTATTTCAAGAATTTTCAAATTTATTTCTCAAGGAAATAACATATATTTACTTCCTTTTGGAGGTATAGAACACTAAATATATTTCGTTCTTGGTTCAACAATTCCTAATAGACCAACCTATAGAACCAATCCTAAAGAGACAAAGGAGATTCCAAGGCAAGTGGATGAGTTACTGCTGCAAAAGGGATTCATAAGGAAGATTCTTAGTCTATGTTTAGTTCTTGTGATTTTGTGCTAAAGAAAGATGGATCATGGCTCATGCGTATTAATTATCAAGCCATCAATGAAATCATTATAAAGTATAGACATCCTAGCTTTATGTTGGATGATATACTTAATAAATTTCATGGTTTATGCATGTTTTCTAAAATTAATTTAAATAATGATTATTATCAAATTTTCATAAAAGAGGATGATGAATGGAAAACAGTTTTAAAGATAAAATATACTTTATATAAGTGGTTAGTGATGTTTTTTGGTTTAACTAATGTACTTAGCACTTTTATGAGATAAATGAATCATGGCTTGCATTCTTTCATAAGGAAGTCTAGTTTGATGATATTTTAGTGTATAACTAGAATTTAAATGGTCATATTAAACATTTGCATAATTTTTCATATGTTAAAGGAGCATAAATTTTATGTTAATATTAAGATGTGTACATTTTACATGGAATCCATTATTTTATCTTGGCTTTATTATGAGTTCACACAGAATTAGTGTAGACTAAGATAAGGTTAAGGAAATTAATGACTAGCCTATACCTAGGAATGTAAATGATGTAAAAAGTTTTTATGGATTAGCAAGTTTATATAAGGTTTGTGAAAGACTTTAGTTTTATTGCAATACCTTCAAATGAACTTGTTAAAAAGAATGTTATGCTTAAGTGGGATGATGTGCATTAAAAAAAAGCTCTTAATACTTTGAAAGATAAGTTTACTAGTGCATCTTTGTTATGTTTTTTCCTAATTTTGAAAAGCTTTTAAGGTTAAAAATGGGACAGAATTAATCTATCCTACTTATGAAAAGGAGTTGTATGCATTAGTAAGAACTCTATAAACATGACATCACTATTTATGGTCGAAGAGATTCATAATACATTTTGATCGTAGGAGCTTAAATTTTTTCAAATCCTAAAGTAAGCTTAATAAGAGACATGTCAAATGGTTAGAGTTTATTGAGACTTTTCTTTATATGATTAAGTACAAGAATGGAAAGGAAAATATGCTGATGTATTGCTTAGAAGGTACAACGACTTACGACATTGCAAACTAAGTTACTTGGCTTTGAGTTTATTAAAGATCTATATGTTAATGATGATGGCGTAGACTAAGTATGGAATGCATGTTTTAAGTATATGATGAGTATTATATGCAAGACATATTTTCGTTTAATAAAGACAAATTATGTATGCATATACGTTTATGGTATGATCATTAGTTAAAGAGAATCATAGAGGTGACTTAATGGGACATTTTGGTGTGAATTTTTTTTAGCAATATTGCACGAACATTTTTATTGTTCTAACATAAAACATGATATGCAATCTATTTATAGTAAATGTATAACATATAAGCAAGAAAAATCTAAAGTAATGTGGCATGGTTAGTATACATCTTTACCTATACCTAATCAGCTTTGGATTAACATATCTACAGATTTTGTGTTAGGTTTGCCTAAGACTCAAAGTGGTAACGATAGTATGTTTATTTTTGTTGATAGGTTTAGTAAGGCAGCACATTTTATTGCATGTTCTAAAACCAATGATGTAACACATATTGTTGATTTATTCTTTAAAGAAATAGTACATTTGTGTGAATTGCCTAAAATACTAATAAGTGATAAAGATGTCAAGTTCTTAAGTCATTTTTAGTGTACTTCAAGGAATAAATTAAGAATTAAACTCTCTTTTTTAACAGTTGCACATCCTTAAATAAATGGACAAACAAAAGTAGTTAATAGGACACTTATTGCTTTATTATATGCTATCACTGAAAAAAGTTAAAACCATAAAAAATGTTTGTTGCATGTTGAGTTTGTATACAATACATTAGTTCATTCTACTACCTCATATTCTCCTTTTAAAAGTGTGTATGAATTTAATGCTTTAACTCTATTAGACATCTTACCTTTGCATATTAATGAACACGCTAATATGTATGGTCATCATAAGGAAGATTTTGTTAGGGATTTGCATACCCAAATTCATATTAATATAGCAAGAATGAATAATATGCAAGGCAAGCAAATAAGACATGTATAAAGGTTATTTTTTAACCTAGAGACCAGATTTAGGTTTGTATGCATAAAGAGAGGTTTCCTGCTCAAAGGAAGTGTAAATTATAGCCTTAGGGAGATGGACATTTTTAAGTGTTAGAGAAGACCAATGACAAGGCCAAGCCATTATAGTAATGTGAGTGCTACGTTTAATGTTGTTGATTTGTCTTTATAATATGTAGGTGATTCAAGGATGAATACTTTTGAGGAGAGAGGGATGATGGAGATCAACTTACACCAATACCTATTCATAACCATTTTGATGACCTTTTGTAAGAAATTGGAGGTTTGATAACTAGGGTATACCAAACACATAAAGATAGCTTTGCAATGATTAATCATAGAGATGCAAGAGAAAAGAGGTTGTTAAAGATAACTCAGATGCATTGCCAAGATTAATCACTTATATACATGCTGTTAAAGATGGAATTTGTTTAATATGTGAAGAACAATGCTTGAAGAATGTCTAACAACATGGTTCACTTGTTTTGAGTCAAATGGAGCTCCATTCGTATAATTAAGATTATTTAAAGGCTCTAGTTTGTTTTGTGTTATTGGCCAGTATGTTTTATTTTAATTGGGTTATAACTTAATTATAAAGCCCAAATCATATTAATAATATTTTGTGGTTGTTTTCTAAGTTCCTATTTGAGTTAGGACTTATTATGAGTTTAATTTTTAATCTTATTAGGATTCTTTAAATTTTTAATCTGATTAGGACTCCTTAAATTTCTAATTTGATTAAGATTCCTTAAATTTTTAAGCTAATTAGGACTCCTTATGGCATTAAGTAAATGAACAAGACAATAGCTAAATTTTACAATGACCTTTTAATCTAACCGACAATTCCCCTCCTCAAAAGCCCATGTACATGCTTTGTGTTAATATTAAAATACAAAATATCATTTTGAAATTGCTAAAAAAAACACTTAACATAAGGTTTTTAATGAAATGGAATGGTTTATAATGGAATGGAATGTGAATGGATGTAATATTAGAAAATTATTATTTGAGAGGGATGAAATGATTCATAATGTAATATAGTGAAATGTTGTTTGGAAGATGAATGGAATGAAATAAAATGCATGTATAATAATAATAAATGACCATTCTACCTTTGATAAAAATGAGATGTATTGTCTTGTTGTTTATTATTAGGGCTGAGGGTATAACTGGTATTATAAAAAATTATTGAGGGTATATTAAGTAGTATATATTTATCATTTTACATTCTATCCTAAAACTCTCAAATTAGAGTAACTCATTTTTACTGTTTATGATAAAATAAGAAGTGATATAAAACCCTCCATTTCTATTATATGTCATTACATTTCATTATAAATTCTCTTCTCAAATGATAGAATAATATTACATTTTATTCTATTTCATTACTGATTGTCTTACCAAACATAGCCTTAACTTAAAAGGAGCTATTGAATTGGGATGCTATCTCAAAATCTTACATCGGTTAATATTGAGTTTTGTATCGTATCAGAGAGTCATCAATAAGAAAACATCAATTTGTATTACAATACAGACGCCTTTCAACAGAATTTTCACTAAATTATTTGTCAATTTCTTTAAGGCTATATCCAGTCCAAGAAGCCTATCCCAAGTCCAACCCATATCCATTCGTAATACCCGATCTAACCGTTTCTTTCCTTGAAACAACGGCAACATCCAACTACCAACACAGCCATCAAAAAGTCAATCACCTCATCGGTCTTCAATTCTTCACTTGCTGGCGACCATTTTGATTGCGCAAATGGCCGATTTAGACAAAGCTCCCCGAGTTTACTGCGTCGGCACCGCCGACACTAAGCTTGCCGAGCTCCGATTTCTCTCCGAGTCCGTTTGGTCCAGTCTCAACTCCTTCTCCATCCACAACCCTTCCTCCAAGGTACACAATCTTCGCGCTATCTCCTTTTAAAGCGGAACATTCTATTTCCTGAATCTGGAGATTTTGATTTCAGGTAGAGCTTGTAGTTGTCGATGTCTCAGTTGGTCAAAATCAGACGCAGAGTGTCGGCGATTTTAAGTTCGTGACGAGAGACGACGTTCTCGCTTGCTGTGGCGACGTCTTGCTTCCAGACGATAGAGGTCAAGCTGTTACTGTGATGAGTAGAGGGCTTGAGTGTTTTCTGAAGAAAGCTTGTGAGGAGAATGTGATAGCTGGAGCTATTGGATTGGGAGGCAGTGGAGGCACAGCGCTGATGTCGTCGGCGTTTAGGTCGCTGCCGATTGGGATTCCTAAGGTTATCGTATCCACTGTGGCTTGTGGCCAAACGGAGCCTTATGTTGGGACGTCGGATTTGGTGCTGTTTCCTTCTGTTGTCGATGTTTGTGGGATTAATAGTGTAAGTAGGGTTGTTTTCTCCAATGCCGGAGCTGCTTTTGCGGGGATGGTGGTCGGCCGGATTCAGAGTGGTGTTACTCGTGACAGTGAGAAGTTTACTGTTGGAATTACTATGTTTGGAGTTACAACCCCTTGTGTGACTGCTGTTAAGGAAAGACTGGAAAAAGAAGGTTATGAAACACTTGTGTTTCATGCCACCGGTGTTGGTGGCAGAGCCATGGAGTCCCTTGTTAGACAGGGATTTATACAGGTATCCCTAGTTCGGAGTTTGTGTGCATTGGAAAATCTTAAGCTTTATTGAAGTGCAGTTTGTTTTCACTGTTGTTATGTGCTTGTTTCTTATGTTTACTAGTGGCTTGGTATTACTTACTTGATATGGAATTTGTTGTCGGTGGTTTTCACTTTCAAAGATCCTATCTTGTCTTCTATTTTTGGTTAGGGGGTTTTGGATGTTACGACAACAGAGGTAGCTGATCATATTGTTGGTGGTGTCATGGCTTGTGATAGTTCTCGATTTGATGCCATAATAGAGAAGAAGGTTCCTTTAGTCTTGAGTGTTGGAGCACTAGACATGGTGAATTTTGGAGCTATGGATACCATACCTTCTCAATTTAAGCGAAGGAAGATTCATATCCACAATGAGCTGGTAACATATTATCACAAACCTAATTCTCATGCCTTCTAATTTCTGGTTGTGCGACTATTCAAGCATTTATTGCATTACTTCATCTATGAGTGATTATGTTTAATGGCATTGGATCACAAATGATTGCTTAACTCAGCTCATCAAGTATGCTACATGAAAGTAATAGTAGTGGGCTGACTGGATGTTTTTCCACTCTGCTTTGACTAGAGTGATAGCTTCTGCTGAAATCAAATCTATTTCTTCTTTTCAGTCTAACAATTTATAGACTGATTAATTGTTCTTGATTGCTTTGGAGGTGGTAGAATGTTTTAGTCCATTCTTTTGTCAACTTTAGGTTTCTCTTATGCGAACTACAGTGGACGAGAATAAAAAATTTGCGAGCTTCATTGTTGATAAACTTAACAAGTCAACATCAAAGCTCCATGTTTGCTTGCCACAAAAAGGTGTTTCTGCTTTGGATGCACCTGGAAAGCCTTTCCATGATCCTGAGGCTACTGCTACTCTAGTAGGTGAAATCCAGAGTCTATTAATTACAAATGAAGATCGACAGGTAGATGGTTGTTTGATCAATGTTGTACGAGTGATATCATTTTTTGCGTTTGGCTACATGGTCCATCTTATAACCTGATTACGTTGATAACTGTTCATTATAGGTCAAGGTGTTTCCTTTTCATATCAATGACTCTGAGTTTGCAAATGCCTTAGTTGACTCATTTTTATACATTAGTTTGAAGAAACTCACAGATCCCCTTGCCATTAGTCAACACAGTGAAGAGCCTCGTGATATTTCGATTGTGGAATCATTGACCTGTGGGGGTGTCCAATATAGCTCAAGCAACTATCCAGATGCAAGACCAGGTCATTTCTTCTTGTGGAAAATGTACAGAGAATAGAATTATGTTTGTTTATGATTATACTGAAAGCAGGTACAATGTATATATATGCATGTAGATGCCATTCATGCATGGCAAGAATGGCAACCTAAATTATAGTCATGAATCCTTTTTAAGTAGGTTCATTGTGAAATAAGAGGGTATATACTAACTTATCTTATCTATAGTATATCTTATCTTATCTACTAGAAGATAAACTTATCTCCTAGAAGATAATCTCCTAAACTTATCTACGATAATTATCCAACACTCCCTCTCAAGTTGAGGAATAGATATTTATCATTCCCAACTTGCTTAGAATTGTCTCGAATCTAGGCGTAGGCATGATCTTTGTGAAGATATCGGCTTCCTGTGCTTTAATAGGGACATAACATAGATCAATGCCCCCTTCTTCCATTTCACATTTGATAAAGCTCTTGTCAATTCTAACATGTTTTGTTCGATCATGTTGAACTGGATTCTTCACTATATTGATGGTTGATTTACTGTCAGTGAAAACTTTCGTGGGAGAGAAAGTGGTGATCTGTAGGTCTTACTGTTAGACATTTTTACCCTTAAGGTTAAGGGCATTTTTGTCTTTCTCCTTTTAAATGGACAGTTATTAATTGTAATTTTAGTTTTCAATAAATTACCGGTTAAATTACGTAATTCGATCCAGATAAGGGTAATAAAGTGACCCAATAAATGATCTAACTTAATGGGTCAAAGTCTGGGAGGAAAATGGATCCCTTTCAGTGTGTACCTGATCCATATCGGCCTTGTGATAGGGAAGCCCGATATGGAAGCTATATAAAGGTTAAGGTCTCTTGTAGTTATTCAGCTGGTTCACGAGCATAAAGTTCTCTGATTCGTTAAGAGAGCTTGTGATTGAGGAAACTGTAGAAAGGCCTAGACCGAACGACGGTGAACCAACTTCCTTAACTAGCTCAGGAGGATCGGAGCTTGTTTGGATGGAGAAAACTGCTTCGGAAGTTGGAATGGACCCGAAAATAGGTATTCCGCATTTACTTCATTTTTTACCCTTTCATGTATGATCCTGGGTACGTAATAAGGTTTGTGCTACATGTAACACGTGGTATCAGAGCGGTTATGTGACCGGGTTGACGGAAAACGAAGGTTTTTTGGTTTCCATTCATTACAGTTGTCTTCGTTTTTGATTCGCTTTTCAGCTTTTTTACATAAATAATTGTGTAAAAGCAGTATACATAAGGCTAGCTACGAAAAACAGGTCGAAAACGGGCCAAACGAAGTGAAAAACTGACTTTTGGGTCGCCCGAAATTGCCCTCCCCTTCAGAGGGTAATGCACGCGCCCGACGTTGCTACAGGAGTCAGGGAAGGGCGGTATTTCGCACGCGCCAATCACGTCCCGCCAAGTGGCAACGCAGGACGAGGTGCGTGCTCTCACGGGCGTCGAACCGCTGGCACGTGCGTGACACGCGTCGCATCTAGAGCGACACGCGGACAGCTCGATCTAGGACACGTTGCATGCGCCGTAGTCGCGCGTGTGCGCGTGGCTGGCGCTTGTGGAACACGCACCGCGCGTGCACACGCACTGACATGGGTTGCCACGTCAACCGACTGACGTCAGCCATACGGCCTTTGCTATAGTGTTTTTTAAAAAAAAAAGAAAATTTCAAAATTCCCTTAAAGGTTCCCTGGGTCTTTTTGGGTCAGTTTCCGGGTTCAGGAAATTTTTTAAGTAGTTTTTAAAATTTTTTGGATTTATTTTGTTGATGATTCCATTCCGGAAAAGTTTTAAAACTTATCAAAGCTAATTTTGAGTGTATTCGTACTTCGAACAGCACATGAGGGAGTCACTTAAGGTCTAATGTCTCGTGTAGTATGTTCGGTATTGGAAAGTACAATAAACACTTCTATTGAGATATTTTGTTTTTTCAAATTCTTAAATAAAGTTTAAAGACAATGTTTTCGGTGTGAGTATGTGATTAATTGATTATGAATCTGGTTTCTTCATTTGTGACTAATTTTCATATACACTATGCCTATATAGAATGTTAGGATGATATAAAGTTGTATCTCTTGTGTGTGTGGACTTTCTAGGGTACTGATGAGAATGCAGTCACTAAAGTAGCCTTTCAAGTCAGTATTTTAGATTGATCTGCTAACATGTTTGGGGATGTCTCTGACCTTATGTTTGGTTATTCTACCCAAAGGTGTTGACTTTACAAAATGTTTTGAGATGTTAATAAAGGCATTTGATAAAAGAAAGTCGTTGCTTAAATGATCTATTCACCCAAAGGTGGTAGTATCGTGAGAGTTGATGGTTTGTACTCTGATTGCTTTTATGTGGAAATCTGATTGCATATATTATGTATTTAGACCAAAAGTATTTCATAATATGTTATTATATTCTCAGAAGATATACTTTAATGCTTTGAGTATCGTTGTTATCCTGCATGTATACTGTTTTAACATTGTGTTTTCTATTCTTCAGTCACCTTCTCAGTCAACAATAATGTTGTCACCATTGAAACCTTGAACGGTTTCAACTTCAAGAAGTGGAAGAAGGACGTAGATTTCGCATTGGAGATAGCGGATATCAGTATGGCCATGCATGTAAAGAGGCCTTCCCCACTTACAGATGTCAGCTTAGAAGCTAACAAAGTAGCAATGGCGACCTAGGAAAGGCCAAATAGACTGTGCTATTTGACCATTAGGAGGTCAATACCGGATCATTTGTTGAGTGGATTGCCAGACACGACAGTAGCTCGTGAGTTCATAGAAAGTATATCCCATAAGTACAAGGTCTCTTCTCATGCGGAGCAGAGTGCCTTGATCAAGGAACTATTCTCCATGAGGTACACTGGAGAGGGAGGCGTCCGAGAATATATCATCTGGATGGTGCACCTTCAGAGTAGGTTGAAGGCACTAGATATAATTATTCAGGACTCGCTGATAGTGCATCTGGCACTAAATACTCTTCCTAAGGAGTTTGAGATGTTGGCCACCTTCTACATCTCTCAGGATGAGAATTGGGACGTTAATGCTTTAATTTCTCCATGTGCTATCCAAACCCTCTCCTCAGAATCAAAGTGGGCAGTCCGGCATTGCGAAGGGCCCACATGACCTTAAGAAGATGAGATGCTTCTTCTGCAAGAAGAAGGGGCATAGGAAGTCTGAGTGCCAGAAGTACAAGTTGTGGTTGGCCAAACAGGATCTGTTAGGTAATTCCTCGGCCTTTATGATTCATGAATCCAATGTTGTTATAACCACATCAAGTTCTTGGTGGTTAGATAGTGGAGCTTCTAACTATGTTGCTTCCACAATGCAGGGATTCAGATCCAGGAGAAGGCCGACCAAGTGGGAGGAGAAGCTGATGGTCGGTAATAATGAAGAGGTAGACATTTTGTACGTAGGAGATGTAGGATTAAACCTTGATACAGGGTTTATATTGATTTTACGAGATACGTTTTATATACCGTCTTTTAGACGGAATCTGATCTTTGTATCAATTTTGGATAAAGAAGGTTTTCGTTTTGTATTTGATAATACAGTTGTAAATATTTTTATCAATACAAAATATATTGGTATTGCCTTCTTATCGTATAGATTATATAAAATGTGTCTTACTCCTAATGAAATGTATATCTCTTCATATGTTGCTGAACCTGTTACTCGAAAGAGAACCCTCATGAAGGAAATATCATACATGTTGTGGCATAAACGTCTTGGCCACATTTCCAGGGAAAAGGTTGAGGGATTGATAAACGATAACATTCTCCCAACTCTGGATTTCAGTGATCTGGAGACATGTCGATTGTTGTAGTGGTAAGTTAACCAAGATAAAGAGACAAGGGTCAACTTGCGCTTCTGGTTTATTGGACCTTATACATACAGATGTCAGTGGTCCTTATATAGTTACGTTATGCAATGCTAGGTACTTCCTGACATTTATAGATTATTATTCCCGTTATGGTTATGTGTTCTTGCTTAAAGAGAAGTCTGAAGTTCTTGATAAGTTCAAGATCTTTAAAATTGAAGTTGAGAACTAGTTAGGAAAATCAATAAAGATTGTCAGATCTGATAGAGGAGGGGAATAATATGACAGACATGGAGTTGCAGGATAAGAAAAAGGTTCGTTTGCCAAGAATTTGGAATCGGCTGGAATAGTAGCTCAGTTCATTATGCCAGGTAGTCCTGAGTAAAATGATGTGACCGAAAGGCGTAATCGCACCCTAAAGGACATGATGAGGTTAATGCAGAGCAGGACTAACCTACCCGAATAGCTTTGGGGTGAAACCATCAAGACAACATTATACATTTTGAACAAAGTCTCCAGCAAGTCAGTGTCAAAGACGCTTTTTGAACTTTGGGTTGGAAGGAAACCAAGTCTTGCACACATTTGTGTGTGGGGCTGCCTTGCTGAGGTAAGGTTGTATAATCCTCATAAAAGTAAATTGTAATCTCATTCGACTCGTTACTATCTAGTTGGTTATCCTGACCACTTTAAGGGGTACAGATTTTTCTGTAGAGGAAGAGGAGCCAGAATAGTGGAGTCATAGACGGCGAAGTTTCTGGAACACGATGTCTACGATGAAGGAGGATCTTTGCATCCTTCAGTAGATAGTATAACGGATACTACAATTATTGTGTATCCACAACCTCTTATACAGTCAGTTTCGATGGATGAAGGCTTGGGTATTGTGCCTATGCAGGTACAGGAACCTACTCCTATTGAGAAAGAGGTTTCTGAGGTGCAAGAGCCTATGCAGTTGCGTAGATCCATCAAAGAGAGGCGAGTTGCTATCACATCGGACTACATAGTCCATTTAGGTGAACAAGACTATGATATAGGACAAATTGTGGATCCAGTGACTTTTACAGAAGCCATTTCTGAATCTCACGCGGATATGTGGTGGGAAGCAATGAAGGTTGAGATGCAATCTATGAGGTATAATAAGGTGTGGGAGCTTATTGATTTACCTTAACATTGTAGGCCTGTCAATTGCAAGTGGCTATTTAAGACCAAGAAGGACACACAGGGTCAAGTTGAGCGGTTTAAGGCGCGTCTTGTTGCCAGAGGATTCTCTCAGAGAGAAGGAATCGACTTTAATGTTACATTCTCTCCTGTATCCTCAAAGGATGCATTTAGAGTGATGATGGCAATAGTACCTCATTATGATATAGAGCTACATCAGATGGGCGTTAAAATCGCTTTCCTGAATGGCGACCTTTATGAGAAGGTCTATATGGAGCAATCTGAAGGTTTTCAGGATCAAGATGCAACTGAAAAAGTTTGTAAGTTGAATAAATCAATATATGGTTTGAAGCAAACTTCCAGATAATGGTATCTAAAGTTTGATGAGGTTCTAACCTCATTTGGCTTTGTAGAAAACAAAGTCGAAAAATGCTTATACTATAGGGTCAAGGGAAGCCAAGTCATCTTTATACTTCCATATGTCGATGATATCTTGCTCGCGTCGAATGATTTGACCATGTTGCATGAAGTAAAGCAACTTTTGGCCAAACATTTCAACATGAAGGATTTAGGTAAAGCATCTTGTGTCCTCGATTTACAAATTCATCGAGACAGATCTCAACACACATTGAACTTCTCGCAAAATGCATATATCGAGCGAGTGTTACAAAGATTTAATATGACTGATTGTGAACCTGTTATAGCACCTATCTCTCACGGAGAGAAATTGTCTTTGGCACAGTGTCCAAAGAATGAAGTTGAGAGAGAGGCTATGAGGAATATTCCATACTCTAGTACAGTAGGTAGCTTGATGTATGTACAGGTGTGCACTAGACCGGATATTGCATTTGTCGTTGGACTGCTAGGTCGATATCAGGCAAACCCTGGTATGGACTGATATGCAGTCAAACGGGTGTTGGTATATCTGAAGGGTACCAAGGATTATGCGTTGACATATATGAAGGTCAACGATTTGATCGTCACAGGGTATACGAACTCTGATTTTGTTATGTGTCCAGATGATCGCAAATCCACATCAGGATACATCTTCATGATGACAGATGGTGCGGTATCGTGGAAGAGTGTCAAGCAGACACTGGTAACTTCCTCTACCATACATGTAGAGGTTGTTGCATGTTATGGAGCTACTACACAGGCGGTTTGGCTCAGAAACTTGATTTTTGAGTTGCCTGTGGTGGATTCGATAGCTAGACCCATTTATTTATACTGTGATAATCTTGCTGCAGTGTTGTTCAGTAATAATAACGAGAATATCACAGGGTCTAAGCATTTAGAGGTCAAATATTTGACTATAAGGGAGTTGATTCAGAAGGGTAACGTTAAAGTGGAGCACATTAGCACTGAGGAAATGTTAGCTGATCCCTTGACTAAAGGACTTCACCCATTAGTGTTTATCCACAGCATTAGTTAGGGATCTTTGTATTTGCTCCTTAATATTTTGTGTATTGTGATGTATTATACATTATGGTTATTTGTTAATGAAAATGATCATTTTCTTTTATCCTTAGTAATAACTGTTTTTGTACATAGTCATAATACATATGGAAGTCTTAAGAATTGTGTTAATCTCAAGCATTTTAAAGGTCATAAGGGCATATATAAAGATTGACCTTGCATCTATGTCATTAAACACATTAAGTTCGTATGGATATCCTTAAAGTTTCGTATTACATAGAGGGATATGAGGTTTTGATCCTATAAAGGAATTCTCTAATGCTATTAAGAATTTAGTTGGAGAACATATTCTCTAATGCTGTTTAGCATCCAGTCAGAGAATACAGGATTTCTCTATTGCAGTTTAGCATAAAATTAGAAAAATCGAGACCTACAAACAAAGATGATACCTTTTAGATCGTACAGGTATCATCGTAGTTTGCCACACTTCATTTTCCGTTCATGTTAGTGAGGTATTAGATATTTGTGATTATATTGGACCTGTGTCACATATGACACATGTGTTTGATATTTTTTAGTATCGAAAACCTTGCAGGACAGATTGGTGGACTTTCATTACCTTTGGATTGAATATTTTTTGAAAAAATTGGTACCAATACAGTAGCGTAACTTAGCCGATTTTTTAACTGTTTTGAACTTGACAAAATGCAATTAATAATTGTCCAAGGGGGAGATTGTTAGACATTTGTGCCCTTAAGGTTAAGGGTATTTTTGTCTTTCTCCTTTTAAATGGACGATTATTAATTGTAATTTTGGTTTTCAATAAATTACCGGTTAAGTTACGTAATTCGATCTAGAGAAGGTTAATAAAGTGGCCCAATAAATGATCTAACTTAACGGGTCAAAGTCCCGGAGAAAAATAGATCCCTTTCAGTGTGGACCTGGTCCATATTGGCCTTGTGATGGGGAAGCCCGATATGGAAGCTATATAAAGGTTAAGGTCTCCTGCAGTTATTCAACTAGTTCACGAGCATATAGTTCTGACTCATTAAGAGAGCTCATGATTGAGAAAATTGTAGAAAGGCCTAGACTGAATGACGATGAACAACTTCCTCAACTGACCCGGGAGAATCGGAGCTCGTTTGGATGGTAAAAACTGCTTCGGAAGTTGAAATGAACCCGAAAATAGGTATTTCGCATTTCCTTCATTTTTACCCTCTCATGTATGGTCTTGGGTACGTAATAGGGTCTGTACTACGTGTAACACTTGCATCAACCCCTCTAACAAAATAACTTCACAAATTCCTTGTGCAATTGCCCTAAACTCTGCTTCTGCACTGCTTCTTGCTACTACTGACTGCTTCTTGCTTCTCCATGTGACAACATTCCCCCATAGTTTAGTACAATAACCAGATGTTGACTTACTGTCTTCAATACAACCAGCCCAATTTCCATCTGTAAACCCTTCTATGCTTCTTTTCTCATTTTTCTGAAACATTAATCTTCTATCTGGACTACCTTTGAGATATCTCAGAATATGGTTGACTGCTTCTAGATGTCTTTGAGTTGGAGAGTGCTTAAATTGGCTAACAATACTCACAGAATAAGCAATATTTGGTCTGGTTAGTGACAAATAGATAAGTTTTCCTACTAACCTTTGGTATCTTCCTTTGTCAACAGGAGGATCTTCATTTTTCTTGAATTTCCAGTTTCTTTCCAGTGGAGTTCCCATAGGTTTGCAACCCATCTTTCCTGTTTCCTCCAGTAAATCAAGAATGTATTTTCGTTGACATATGAAAATACCTTCCTTACTTCTACCAATCTCCATTCCAAGAAAGTGTCTTAATGCTCCGAGATCTTTTACCCTAAATTCCGGCCTCAATTTTTGTTTAAGATCATTGATCTCACTAGTGTCATCACCTGTGATTATAATATCATCCACATACACAATCAAGATGGATTTCTTTCCATTTTTTCCGCACTTCACAAACATTGTGTGATCAGCTTGTCCCTGTTTCTATCCAAATCGACAAAGAGTGTCACTAAACCTCTTAAACCATGCTCGTGGAGTGTGTTTGAGGCCGTATAAGGATTTTTCAGTTTGCGAACTCTTCCCCTTCCTTCTTCGGTTTCAAAACCTAGTGGTATCCTCATATATATTTCCTCATCTAATGTACCATTTAGGAAGGCATTTTTAACGTCGAGCTGATGGAGTTCCCAATCTAAATTTGCAGCCAATGATAGAAGTACTCTAATTGTGTTCAACTTCGCAACTGGAGCAAATGTCTCCTCGTAATCTATTCCATAGGTTTGTGTAAAGCCTTGAGCCACTAATCTAGCCTTATATCTTTCAATCTCTCCATTTGCCCTATCCTTCATAGTGAACACCCACTTGCTACCAACCACCTTTTTCCCTTCGGGTAGATCCACAATCTCCCATGTTTTATTGTCAAGGAAAGCTTTCATTTCTTCAAGTACAACTTCCTTCCACTTAGGTTCTTGGAATGCATTATGTACATTTCTTGGAATTCTTACACTGTCAAGCTCAATAGTGAAAGCTTTAAACTTTGAAGATAACTTTGAGTAAGTCAAATAATCTGAAATAGGATTTTTAGTACATGATTTTACCCCCTTTCGTAGTGCAGTTGGCACATCTAAGTCACTTACCATAGTCTCTTTAGGACCTGGTTCTTGATCCAATGATTGGCCTTGTTGAGGAGCTTTAGGCCTTTGAGAATACACTAAGGTTGGTTTTTCGAGAATTGGTTCTCCTACTGAATTGGACTTGACAGTTTCAGGTTCAATGGTAGGTGTTTGCAGTGTTTATGGGTTTTATGGGAAGGTTTGTGGGATAGGAAGTGATATGCTTGGGTCCCAATAAATATCTTCATTGGATGTCTCCATCTGAAGAGAGGTATTGGTGAAGTATGGTTGTTTTTCGAAAAAAAGTGACATCTTATGAAACAAAGAATTTGTTTGTAGAAGGTGAGAAACACTTATAACCCTTTTAAGTGGGAGAGTACTCAACAAACACACATTTAATAGCTCGTGGGTCAAGTTCGCTTCTATTTGGTTGATTGTTGTATATGAAAATAGTACACCCAAAGACTTTACGAGGAAGAGAATTAAGGAGCTTAATGTGAGGAAATTGTTCTAGAAGAACACCTAATGCGGTTCGGAATTTAAGAGTTTTTGAAGGAAGACGATTTATCAAGTATGAGGCAGTTAGACTGGCTTCTCCCCAATAGGAATTTGGAACAAAGTTGGTAAACATCATAGATCGAGCTACCTCTAAAAGATGACGATTCTTTCTCTCAGCTATCCCATTTTGTTGTGGGGTATAAGCACAACAGCTCTGGTGAATGATCCCATTCTCATTGAGATATTGAATAAAATCAGTTGAAAAATATTCTCTCTCGTTGTCTATACGCACTACTTGGATAGAGGTCTGGAATACATTTTGGATGAGTATGTGGAACTGTTTAAAGATATAATAGGCTTCACTTTGTCTTTCATTAGATATATCCAACATACCCTTGTATGATCATCAATGAAACTGATAAACCAACGAGTATCAGTTAGACTTATAATTCTAGCGGGACCCCAGATATCACTATGAATTAATTGGAAAGGTTTTGAGGGTACGTATGAGTGTATGGGATAAGTATTTTCCCTTTGTTTTGCAAGGACACATTGCTCACAATATAAAGAAATATGATCTTTATTGATGAAAAGATTTGGATATAAGATTTTCAAATATGGGAAATTGGGATGACCAAGGCGTTGATGCCATAACATAACATCAGAATTTCACATAACTGAAAGGGAAATCCTATATGGTGATTTGGATTCAATAGGAGTACTCTTCCCTGAGAAGTAGTAAAATCCATCTTTCTCCTCAGCACTGCCAATTATCTTCCCTGAGCACCGGTCCTGAAATTCACATGAGCTAGAAAGAACATCACAATATAGTCCATGTTCTTGGTTAATTGACTGACAGATAGTAGATTATAAGTTAACTTAGGCACATAGAGAACAATATTTAATGTCAGTTTTAGCAAACAAACTCTCCCTTGACCAATAGCTGGTGACTCCTTTCCATCCATGACCCAGACATTAATTTTCTGGTTATATGGCTCATATTTTTCAAAGGCATTCAAAGACCCAGTCATGTGGTCTAATGCACCTGTGTCCACAATCTAGAGATTTTGACTCAGGGACTTTGATAAGAATGATTAACACAGTTACCTTTATGCATTAGTGTTGCAGTAGAGGTTTGTTGGTCATGTGAGTTTTTCTCAGTTGTGATTTTTGTTTGATTCAAAAGTTGATGGAGTAGTTCAATTTGCTGGGGGGACAGGTTTAGCCCTGTGGATTTGCCGATATCGAATTCTGCTACATGTGCTGCTCCATGTTTTTGTTGAGCTCTTTGGCTTTTAGGTTTCCGATCTGGCGGTTTCCCATGTAATTCCAGCAGGTCTCGCGGGTGTGGTAGGGCTTATCACAGTAGTCACACCACTGCTTGTTCTTGGTTTCTTGCTCTCGGGTTTAGTAAGTAGACTCCTTTCGAGAGTTTGCCACCAAAGCTGAGCCTTGAGAGGTTTGTTCAGAAGTGTATGAGGTAAGCATGACCTTTTTCCTACACTCTTCCCTACGAACCTCAGCAAACGTTTCTCAGATGATGGCAATGGTTTTAAACTGAGTAACCTTCCTCGTACTTCATCAAGTCCAACATTAAGTCCCTGCAATAAATCAAAAACTCTCTCCTTTTCCAATAATTTTTCATACTTCTTGGCTTCAGCACAACACTTCCAATTTACTGCATAAAATAGATCCATTTCTTGTCATAATTCGGTGAGTAAGTTATAATACTTGGTAACTGACATATTACCTTGTTGAGTATTTTTGATTTTTGATCTGATTTCAAAGCACTGCAGAATATATTTCTTGCACAGCCCCCAGATTTCTCTTGCAGTTTGCAGAATAGGTAGGTTCTTCCTATTTTTGGCTCCATTGAATTTATAAGCTAAGCCATGACAATAGAATTCTCATCTTCCCAAGCATAGTAAGTGATTTATGTTTCGTGTGGTTGAGGAACTGCCCCTGTTAGATATCTAGCCTTGCCTATTCCTTTGATTACAAGCATGACTGATTGGGACCATTCTCGAAAATTCGTTCCATTTAATCTATGTTGCGTCATTTGCAACGAAAGATTATCAATAGAAGGAGATGGACTTTGGGTTGAAGGTATTACATAACTACGTGTTTGGGATGAGGTGTGGGACTCATCAAAGGAATCGAAGGTTGGTTGAACTCCAGCCATGATGTGGCTGGAAAAATTAGGCTACCAGAATCGGTAGCTCTGATACCATGAAACAAGAGGCTGTAGAAAATATCAGAAGAAAACTCTCTTTATTTCTCTGATTATATGTAATTTATACATGAGTATAATCTATTCTAATACTACAAACTACTAGATTTTTCGTTTATTTTAACTTATCCTATCTACTAGAAGATAAGTTGATAATTTCCTAAACTTATCTACGATAATTATCCAACACATTGTTAGCATTGATCTGTCTAATTATAATCATAAATCCTTATTAAGTCGAAACAAAATCATAGGGTCAATGACAGTTTTCTAGCACTTCTACTAATTATAATATCATGAATTTATTAAGCTCAGTAGAGTAGAGTGTGATTATCATCCAAACATTCATATCTATTAGCTATGCTCTTTTTGGTGGTAGAAAAGTGTTGGTTATGTCATTTGTAGCTCTAAGAAACAATAGAGAGAAAGTCCTGTGCTATCAGTTGACATATCTAATAAATGGACAAGTTGACCAGCATATTCTGCACCATGATTAAATTACAAAGAAACATAATTGGTTGCAAACTTTATCAGTTACAAACCATATGATGACAGAAACTTTGCAAAGGACTCGGGCAATATTGCAGCAACTGAAAGATCAAATAGATAAAGGGTATCCCATTATTGGGGCTGGTGCTGGAACTGGAATATCTGCAAAGTTTGAAGAAGCCGGTGGCGTCGATCTAATAGTTCTGTACAACTCAGGTCGATTTCGCATGGCTGGAAGGGGTTCATTAGCTGGCTTATTGCCTTTTGCTGATGCTAATGCTATAGTAGTTGACATGGCCAATGAAATTTTACCTGTAAGTTGGTAAATTATATTGAATTTTTAAAAATAAAACGTTCATCTTATTTTGTCATTTTTCTGAACTGTGAACCATTTTATGATTTTTGGGAATTAGGTTGTTAGCTTTTGGATATGATGATAGTTAGGGAAAACTAAGACAAGAAAATGAATTAAGTGCTAATGTGATGCTTATTGTATCATTAAACTCAAAAGTGAATAGTTGCCTTGAGTAAGCGGAAAAGTGGAAAAGTAGTTCGACCGCAAGATCTACCAACTTTAGGCTTGAAAATCAGCTGTCCTTGCAACAATCTGGGTTATAACTAACATGCAAAATTGTGAGCTACAAATAGGTCCCGAAATTGGGGCTTGCAGTAGGATTGACGTGGAGCACGCTCATTTTCCTCACTTTCCTCATTTCTTCTTCATCTTCAATTTGGCCTGCATGATCTCTGCCAGTAGACACAATAACTTGGTTAAATTTTGGGATCATAAACCTTCAGCGGATTTATTCAAGTAATACTCCAATGCTGGAACTGATCAATGCATCTACAGGTAGTGAAGGCGGCTCCAGTTCTAGCTGGAGTTTGTGCTACTGATCCTTTTCGCCAGATGGATTACTTTCTAAGGCAGCTGGAATCTATTGGGTTCTCTGGGGTACAAAATTTCCCAACTGTTGGTCTGTTTGATGGCAATTTTAGGCAAAATCTGGAAGAGACAGGAATGGGATATGGGTATTTTCTTAAGTGTTACAATTTGCTGGGTCATCCTCAATGTATTTATGCTAGCTAATATTTCCCCTTTTAATGGTCAGCTTGGAGGTCCAGATGATTGGTAAGGCACATAAGATGGGTCTTTTGACAACGCCATATGCTTTTAACCAAAATGAAGCCACAGAAATGGCCAAAGCTGGAGCTGACATCATTGTGGCACATATGGGGCTTACAACATCTGGATCTATCGGTGCGAAAACAGCTGTCTCACTTGAGGAAAGCGTTGTTCGTGTACAATCTATTGCAGATGCGGCACATAGGATCAACCCTAATGTTATTGTCTTGTGCCATGGAGGTAAATTAACAAGCTACTTAATTTTCATAACTGAAGTTCCAGCAGTTACATCTGTTAGAAATTTGCTGCACTCTATGCGTAATCAATAAAAACCGATTTTTTTTATTTAAACATTTGTCTTTGCTTGAGTTTTGAAAGTTCTGACATCTTCATGTCAACAACGAGCCACTCGAACTGAAGGTTACAATCTTTTCTCTCAACACATTGTCAGGTCCAATATCTGGTCCGAGAGAGGCAGAATTTATACTGAAGAGAACCAAGGGAGTTCATGGGTTCTATGGTGCTTCAAGCATGGAAAGATTACCTGTTGAGCAGGCTGTAAGAAGCACAGTGCAGCAGTACAAATCAATTTCTATTAAGTGAAATCAAGAAACCCGTTTTCCTACTCTTTCGAAGTTACAGTTTCAATTTAAATTTTTGACTTGGTTAAGAAATTGTTTCATCAATCCAAGATACGGTTGTAAATTGCGGGCCTGTACTGCTGTACACATCATAGAACAATGATATGCATGAAAGTCGTAACAGTGAAGATTGAAAACTCATTCCACTATTGCTTATGTTGGGAAAACTGTTTCAATCATAAAAGGAAATTCCTAGATCTTCACATTACATTTTCCTGACAGTTCTTCCCCAGAGGACTCGACAGAGTATAGAATTCAATTGAACTGCGTTGATCAAATATCAAGCAAAATTGCAGAATCACAAGCCCTTTCCAGAAGAGGGGACTCAATTGGACTCGTGAGGTTACAACTATGTATCCACAAGCGCTACATAAAGATGCTTGCACATTCTTTTAAGGAGTCCAAATCTTCTCTCTACTCAGTCAAAAAAACGTTATCGAGAGGTTGTGACTTAACTTACATTTGCACTTGTGTCACGCCCGTGGGTGTCACAGGCGTGACATGCGGGTCTTTTTTTTTTATTTGTATTAATTTAATTTTAATTATATTACTATTAGTTTAATAAAATTTTAATTTTAATTATATGACTATAAATTTTTATAATTTTTATAAAAAATTAAAATTAAAATAATTAAAAAAGCAAAATAATTGGTTGGTATTTGTGTGACAAGTGTGACACTTATGTCATGCTTATGACACTTTTTTTTTAATTTTAATTTTTTAAATAAAATTTTTAAGATAAAAATTTTAAATTTTAAAATTTGATTAATTTATTAAAATTATTTAATTAATTTATAAATTATATAAAAATATTAAATTAAATTAAAAATGTTGATTAATTTTATTATTATTATTATATTAGCCGGCATGCATATTAATGCAATATTAAATATCTTGTACATTTATGATAAAGTTTTTTTCTATAGAGAATGCTTTTGAAATGCAAATAAATTATACAATATATTATATATGTGGAATAATTTATTTTGATTAAATTATTTTAATTGATTAATTTACTAAAGTTATTTAATTAATTTATAAATTATAGAATTTTATATATAAACATATAATTGTATTAAACATTTTTAATAAACAGCAGGTAAAATTAACTATTTAGTATCAATTGTTTATGTATAAAATGACTTATAAGGGCATAACTTTAAAAAAATTATAAGGACATGATTATTATATCTTAATATTTTTTTAATATTTTCATAAGAATTTAGATTTTAGATATTTATTTTTACAAAAAACTAAGTTTATAAATCTAATTAAAAATATAGAACATATAATAATAAAAAATTGATCAATTTTAAATTTTAATTTAATATTTTTCTATAATTTATAAATTAATTAAACAATTTTAGTAAAATAATCAATTAAAATAAGATGTTAAAATCAAAATAAATTCTTCCACATATATAATATATTGTAAAATTTATTTTGATTTTATTAGCACTCTCTGTAGAAAGAAAAACTTTATTATAAATGTAAAAGATGTTTAATATTGCATTAATATGCATGCATACTAATATAATAATAATAAAATTAATCAAAAATTTTAATTTAATTTAACATTTTTCTATAATTTATAGATTAATTACACAATTTTAATAAATTAGTCAATTTTAAAAATTTAAATTTTTATCTTAAAATTTTTATTTAAATAATTAAAAAGCAAAAAATGGAAAAATGTGTCACAAACGTGGCTTAAGTGTCATACCTGTGACGCAAACCAATTATTTTGTTTTTTATTTTTATCATCTTAATTTTAATTTTTATTAAATTAATAGTAGCATAATTAAAATTAAAATTTAATTAAATTTTTATTAAATTAATAGTAGTATAATTAAAATTAAAATAAAAATAAAAATAAAAAAAGACTCATAGGCATGACTTTAAGTGTCACGCCTGTGACTTGTATCATGCTCGTGACACTTATGTTATGGGTGTGACAGTTATGTTTAAGTGATTGAGTTGGCTAAAATTTAATCTAAAACAATGACATTTTATTAACTGGACAGAGTTAGAGAGAATAAGGCTAGATAGAGAATCCTGTCTCTTGATTAATAGCTCTAAAAAATGTCTAATTAAATATCTATTATTATCTTACATCATTTTTCACCCTAGTGATACTAAAATAATATTCATTGCATCCTAACATTATTAAAACAGTACTCATTGTATCTAAAAAGTGGCAATAGAAATAACAATATAGACTTATTTAAACCTTTGTGAAGCGTTAAGGTGAAAATTATACCTTTAGTTAATGTTTAAAAAATTATTTTAAAGATCACATCAATGCATAGTAGGTCAAAATTGTCTAGTTGTAATGTGACGTAGATTGAATTTATGACTCGTATATTAAAAGCTACCAAAAACTTAGTTAGGATTTAAGGTGATACTATTATCATTTTGAAAACGTTAAAGTTTAATGTAATACTATAGGTAATGGTAAGGGTTAACTTTTTAGGAAATATTAAGGGGTAATATGTACCGTTTTCCGTAATTACGATAGAGAAAAATAACATATTTTAGTTGAATGATACAAACATAATAAATAAAATAAAATTATTATTTCAAATAATTGTTGCTAAAAAAGCAAAAATCTCATATGTTATTCGTCTTATCTAACAATAGCAATACATAATTTTTGTAATTATGATATTCTATATGATAAAATCAATTTAAAATTATATTTCCCTTAAAAAGATAGAGGAATCGGATAAATGTTTTATCCAAAATTAATAATATTCGTTATAAAAATTAAGATGAGAACAATTAAAAAAAGATAAATTATATAATAAAAATAATAAATCACCCTGAAGAAAACCTGAAATCGATTTGATATATGATTTCTTTAATTCGTTTGGATTGTCATTTAGTTTTAAATTTCTAACTTTTATCAATATGTTGAAGAGGTAACTATTTTGACATACCTCGTATAAGAGTTTAAAACACCATACAAAATAAAATAGCGCATACTTATATTTAGAAAAAGGGAAAAGGCCTAAATTGGTCCTCCAACTTAGGTGTGACGTGCACAAAAGTCCCGACACTTTTTTTTTGCCAAAGTAACCTTAAATTTTTCAAAATTTTCTCTTTTAACCATTGCTTCACTAGAACTTTGAGTTTGTGCAACATGCTTCACCTTTATGGCAATGTGTCAAGTTGTGATGATATATTAATATGTATTTACATTATTGTCCTACAATTGCAACTTATTTCTTCAACTAACAGAGTTTTTAAACAACATTTAGTTTAATATGTAAAAGCAACGTTTCCATTTTGTAAGAATTTCTAACCCTTAAACAAAAACTCAACATTTTGATAGTAATTAAAAAAATGACAGAGTCAAGAAGGAGGTTGGAAATGAGGGTGGAGGAAGAGATTGGCCTTAGAGGGTTAGGAGGGATATCTTTATGACAGAGAAATAAGAAGGATATTCTCATGGGCAAAGTGCGGCTAATTGGTTTACAACGAGATACATTAGCGATTTTCCTAATTTTTAGGATTTCAGTTTCTTCTTAAATTGGGAAATTCAATTTTTATAGAATCAACTATTATTAAATTAGTGATTTAATGCATAAATAAGAATTTACAAAGATGTTGGTGACTAAAGAGTGGAGGAAGACAAGATATTCGTGATAAAGGAGGAGGAGGAAAACCTTCGTGAAAATAGTCATTCTTGTATGCATGTTGTGGCCTTAAAGGATTAGGAGGGATATTTTCGTGATAGAGGAGATTCTCGTTGGCATGGTTTGGTTAATTGGTCCAGAGTGAGGTAAATTAGCTATTTTCCTAATTTATGTGGTTACACTTCCTACTAAATTGAGGATTTTAGTTTTAACAAAAGTTTTTATTATTAAATTACGGATTTGCTTCATAATTGAGGTTGAATAACTTATTGCTCTTTTAATTCTTATTTTATTAGGATGTGGAATTCCATTGAAAAAGGAAGTCTACTTCACTATGGGGGAGAAATTAATAAGCAAAATTAATTTCAATTCATTGGTGGTAGTAAAATATTAGTTGAAGTTATTGACCCGGATAAATTATATTGGACTGCTAATCATAATTGGTATGATAGACTGGAGAAAGTATATTATAGGCAACCAAAAAAACATAAAGAAGGTGGGTTGATTGAGATTGTAGATGACTCAAATTTTTTTGATTTGACTTATATTATTGAAAACTATGGAAGAGTGGATGTTTATTTTGAAGGTGAGTATAATGAAGAGAAAACATCACAGCAGATAATATGGATGATGGTGATGATAACATAGATCTAACAAATAAAGAAGAAGATAATCATTATATAGAGGATGACCTGCTTATCTTCGGAGTAAGTACTATAAATGATAGAGTAAATATTGAAGAAAATTTTGTATTATTAAATGACAATGATAGTGGTGTTTATTGAAGATGTGTGTATTGAGCATGAAGTTTTGAATAATGAGCATAATGGTGAGCTTGATGTTTTGAATTTAGAGCATGAATTTGTAAATCCTGAGCATGATGATGTTGCTATTGAGCATGGTGGTGTTAATACTATGCATGATGGTGTGAATACTGGACATGATGTGTTAATGCTTTTGTTGATGATATGCCTAGTGCTTCTACTGATGATGACATGCCTAATAGTTTTACTAATGATAATGTGCCTAATGAAGATGTGCATAATGCTTCTGCTAAAAATGATGATAGTGATAGTGATTTGGTGACTGATTTGGAATGTGAAAGTGAAAGAGATGATGATGAGCTATAAGTTGTCAAATCAAAATATAAAAAAAGGGAGTCCAGGAAAAGAAATAAAGATGAGACTATGAATAATGATATTGAAAACCATGAAAATGAAAAATGACATAAAAATGAATTAGAGGATTTTGTATATGAAAAATACATTGAGTATTGAAAGTACCCAAGTTAATATTATATAAGTTTAGATGAAGATGTTGATAGTGCATGAAGAAGAGGTAAATGTAGAAATCTATATTGTGATCCATCATCTAATCTTCCTACTTGGGATGTAGGTTTGAAGTTTAAAGATGCAAAAGAATTAAGGAGACCATAATTAAATACCCCATTACAAAAAGTTTGGGTTTGAAATACATAAAAAATGAGGATCGATTGAGAGTGATATATAGATCATAGTGCCCTTGGTTACTTTTTGCAAGTTTGGAGAGAAATGATAACATTTTTTTTTCGTGAAGAGATATGAACCTTAACAAAGTTGTACAATGACAAACATCAATAAGCTCATCATATCAAAATGGATTGTAAACCATTGTAAAGACATGATTGAGTTACAACCATATATTAAGTTTGTTCAATTAAAGTGCTTATTAAGGACGGAGTTTAAGTTGGATGTGAGCTTGAACACTTGTAAGAAAGCAAAATTAATCGTGGAGGAATTTGCTAAACTCTTAGGGTTGACAATTAGAATAAGCATTAATCATAAAGGTAAAAGGATCTTTACAAGGTGCTATATTTCTTTTAGTGCTTGTAAAAGGGGTGAGGGTGATAGTTGTAGACCAATAATAGGACTAAATGGATGTTTCTTGAAAGGAATATGTAAAAGACAGTTATTGGCTGCTGTTGGAAGGGATGAAAACAATCAAATATTTATGATTACTTGGGGTGTGGTTGGTGTTGAGTGTACTGAAATACGAAAGTGGTTTCCATAGCTTTTTATTTCAAATCTACAACTTGGAGATGTTAGTGGCTTCACATTCATATCTGACATGAAAAAGGTATGTCTTTATTGAATTAATAATAAATGTTTATATATATATGCTTAATGAAAACTTTTATTTTTATTTATTTATATTTTTATACAAGGTCTTCTACATGCAATGAAAATATATTTACTAAATATTGAGCGTAGAATGTGTGTAAGACACATTATGCTAATTGGAGACAGATATGCAATGAAGATGATCTAAAGTTTTAGTTTTGGAGGACAACTAAGGCTATATTTATTCCTAATCTTAATTTTCAGTTGTATGCACTAAATGATTTGAGATTAGGTTGCGTTGAAGCTCTATTAGAGTTGAAGTGAATCATGCGTTAAAATGATACTTAATAATGATATACAGATGCACAAGAAGGGGGGGTTGAATTGTGTATCCTTTTTCGAAAAGCCCCTTCTAAAACA
>JAOQMR010000213.1:7686031-7710206 GCA_027563865.1 Erythroxylum pelleterianum
TTGATATTTACGACTTGGAATTAACTGAGATAAGGTCGAATTCTGACCTTAAGAGATTGCTTGTGGCCACTGCCAATAGATCCATACTAGTGGTGGAAGACATAGATTGTACAATTGAGTTCCATGATCGGTTGGCACAATCAAGAGCTGCACAAAATCATGAGTCTCCACAAGAAAACCAGGTTAGCCTTCAAAACCAGGTTAGCCTTCTTGCTATCTATTATTGTGTCCTTCCTTTTTGATTTCCCCTGTTTTTGTTAATGGCAATGCTTTATTTTCAATCTTTTTTTCTTATCGATTGTTTTAGCGAATGGCTTTTGAATCTTGGACAGGTTACATTGTCAGGATTCCTAAATTTCCTAGATGGGTTATGGTCAAGTTGTGGGGATGAACGGATAATAGTGTTCACTACTAATCACAAGGACAAGCTAGACCCAGCATTATTGAGACCAGGACGCATGGATGTCCATATCCACATGTCCTATTGCACGCCTTGTGGATTCAGGGTTCTCGCTGCTAATTACCTTGGGATTAAAGATCACAGTTTATTTGAAGAAATTGAAGATTTGATTCAAACAGTTGAGATCACTCCTGCAGAAGTTGCAGAGCAGCTGTTGAGGAGCGATGAAATTGAGAGTGTCCTCGTTGAGCTAGTTGAATTCCTCAAATCTAAAAAGCAAGAAAATGAGGAGGCAAAGGCTAAACGAAGACGGGAGGATTCTACAGTTGAAGTAAAGGAAGCAGACAACCAGGTTGATGACCACTTGACCGCTCGTTAATCAAAAATTTTAGGGGTGACTGGTAGTTGGTATGGAAGAAAAAAGAATAGGTAAACGAATGAAAAAAAAGATGTTGAAAAAATATACGATTGAATGAAGAGTATTTTTATATCCTTTTTAAAATAATACTTCATACTAGAAGCTATGTTCATTTCATTCCTCACTTTTTTTTAAAGTAAAAGATTAACACGCAAATTACATTGACACGAAAGGCAAAACAAAACTAACCCAAGCCAACAGGGTTATCCCATACATCCGAATCTTACTAGCCTTTCACCATCAATGCTTGAACGAATAGAATTATCTGAAACTAAAATGGAATCTAAACATGAAGACTAACACTCCAATGATGAAGGTTGCATATAATAAAGCTATCCTTGCAAGTGAGTGAGCCGCCTTATTAGCAATACAATGCATCCAATAGAAGGACAGGTAAAGGAAATGTCGCTTGAGTGAGAGACAGTCAAGAGCCAAAATTCCAATCTCAAAACTATTTGAAGTTGGAGCTAAAATAGCTTGAACAACCGTCAAACAATCAGACTCCACAATGACATGATCAATTTGTTTTTCTTTTAACCAAGAAAGAGCTTCTCTTATCGACATAAGCTCAGCAAGAATTGGGTCAAGAAGAAAAGGATAATGACCTGAAATAGCAGCAACAAAATGGCCTTTATCGTCCCTAAGAACAGCAGCAAACCCTGTGGCATTCTTATCTTGAAAAACAACCACATCGACATTACATTTTAGGAAACCCTCCGTTGGTCTAGTCCATCCAGAATTGATAGGTCTAAAATCTCCAGTCGTGCCAGTAACCCTCTTAAAAATCCCCCAAGAAGCCTGCTAGTCTTTAAGGAAATTATCAGCGAAATTAACAATCATGATAGAGGGGATGTTCTTACCTTGCCATACTCTTAGATTTCGATGGTACCAAATGCTCCAAAGCGTGGCTAGCAGATGTTCAATGCTAGAAGCCGACGAGTTGTTTAATATCTGCATTAGGAACAAGCTAACCCCATTACATAGGAAATGTCAGTCCATCAAAGACCAAACTTCTTTGGCTTTAGGACATGCCACAAGCACATGGTTTAAATCTTCTACATGGCCACAGATATCACAGGCGGTGTTGAGCATAACACCCTTTCGACGCAGACGATCTTTGCAGGGGAGAAAATCGTGAAGACAACGCCATACAAAGTCCTTGATCTTAGGAGGTATAGCCAGAGTCCAAAACCGATTCCAAGGACCCTCAACGAAGAAGTTAACAGTATCAGTGAACATAGGAAGAGCCAACTTATACCTTATTTTGACTGAGTAAGCGCCATTCGGAATATGATGTCAGATAAGTTGATCTGGCGGTTTAGAGCGAGCGATTGGGATCCTGGAAACACGCCCAACATCATAAGGAGTTAGCAAATCTTCTAGCATCTGTACGTCCCACCCTGATCCCTCCTCATTAAACAAGTCTCACACCTTGATATCACCGAAATCTTGGATGAACAGGGAGGTGATGAAAAAATTGTTGGCTTCATTGATCCATGGATCAGCAAAAACATTAATCGAGGAACCATCCCCCAGTCTCCATCTAACGCCTTTAAGCAGGATATCCTTAGCCGCAAATATACTCTTCCAAATAAAACTTGAATTGGGACGTTCCTTGGCCTCCAGGAAACTACAAGAAGGGAAGTATCTTGCTTTGAAAATTTTGCTTAGCAGCGAGTCAGGAAAAGCTATAAAACGCCAGGCTTGTTTACCAAGCATGGCGCTAAGTTAAAATAGTGAAGGTCCCTAAAACCCATTCCCCTATATTTCTTAGGAACACAGAGGCGATCCCAACTTGCCCAATGAATTTTCTTTTGGTTATTTGTTCCCGATCCCCACCAATAGACATTCATCATTTTCTAAATTTCATCGCAGATACCTTGGGGAATAAGGAATACACTCATACAGTAAGCCGGCAATGCTTGTGCAACTGTCTTGATGACAATCTCTCTCCCTGATTTTGAGAGCAACTTTTTTTTCCAGCTCGCAATACGCTTACTAAGTCGATCCTTTATGAAAGTGAAAACCTACTTCTTCTTTCTCCCAATTAGAGAAGGGAGACCCAAGTATCACCCATGGTCGATAGGCATGTTTACCCCTAAGATAGCTTCCACTGCACGTCTTTCAAAAGGTTTTGTATTCGAACTGAACATAATGCCTGACTTCTGAAAATTAATAGTTTGCCTCAACGATGATTCATAGATGGTGAGTGTCCTCTTGATGTTTTGTCCTTCAGTAGTATTCGCATAAAAGAATAGGAAGCTGTCATCTGCGAAGAAAAGATGAGAGACACTAGGACTGCTTGGACAAATAGTCACACCATGTATATCCCCTCGAGACTCGCTCTTCCTTAACAAAGCAGATAAACCTTCAGCGCAGAGGATGAACAGATACGGAGATAAAGGATCTCCTTGCCGCAAACCACGCTTCGGTGTGATAGGTCCTACTTCATAGCCGTTAAACACCACCGAGTAATGCACAATAGTGACACACACCATAACAAGCTCCACCCACTTGTTGTCAAAACCCAACTTTAGCATGATAAAGCTTAGATAATCCCAATCTACTATGTCATAGGCCTTGCTTATATCGATTTTAAAAGCTGCTTCCTCGTGTTTTCCTTTCCCTTTGTTCTTCATATAGTGTACGATCTCGAAAACCATCATAATATTATCGGTGATGAGCCGACCTGGGACAAAAGCCGATTGCATGGCAGAAATGATCCTCAGGAGCAAAGTTTTAAGACGGTTCGCAATCACCTTGGCTATTGTTAGTGAATGAAATTCCGATAATCTCTACTAAATATTTTCTATTTGTATATATTTGTTATTTTGTATAGTTGTTATTTGTACTTATCCCTTCTATCTTGTAACCAAACTTGGTATAAATACCAAGGCTGTCCACATTAACAAATACGGAATACAAATTACATTTTTCCATTTGTTTCTTTATCTTTACATGGTATCAGAGCCATTTCTCCTCCTTTAGTAATGGCAAATCCTATTGTTCCCATTTCATCTTCTTTTACCACACCTTCTGTTATTTCTTCAAGTCACTCCTTTTCCGTCAAACTCAATACCAATAATTATCTAGCCTGGAAAAGTCAATTTATACCCATCCTAAATTATCAAGACCTTCATGGCATTATTGATGGCTCTTCTCCAATGCCTGCGAAAACAATTACATCATCTACTGACGCCACAATCATAGTTCCAAATCCTACCTATGACGTATGGTTCAAAAAGGATCAGATGCTCCTATCTTGGCTATTTTCTTCCTTGACAGAAGATATTTTTCCATATGTAATTAGGCTGTCATCTTCACGTGAAGTATGGATGGCTCTGGAAAATGCCTTTGGTTCAATCTCCCAGAATCGACAACTTCAACTCCATATTGAACTTCAAGAATTGAAAAAGAATGATCTCTCTGTCTCTTAATACTTACAAAAGGCAAAGGCTCTTTCTAATGAGCTCAAAGCCGCGGGTAAGCCTCTTTCTCCTGCTGAATTTAATGCGATTATTTATCACAACATTGGATCTGATTTTCATAGCATCATTACTGCTCTTAATCTCCGCACTGAACTTGTTTCCTTTTATGAGCTACATGGGCAATTGGTTGCTCATTAAATTCTCCTAAAAAGCTCCATTGAACCACAAGCAAACATGGTTCTTAAGAGTTCAGATCCTATTCTTCCAACACCACCAGCATCCTCTTCTTGTTCTCGTGGTTTCTCCTCTAATTCAGCTAGTTTTTGTAATAATAATGGCAACAATCAATGCCCTAGTGGCCCTTGTCAAATCTATGGAAAAGGTAACCATACTGCTGTCAATTGTCGTCTTCGGTACAGTCCAAAAAATCAAAACTACCAAGGCAATCAGCCTTGGCAAGGTTATTCTTCTCAAAATACTATTCGGTCCTCCACTCCCATGGCACATTATTCTGCTGCAAACCAGCCTATGAACTGGTTTCCTGATACAGCCGCAAATTATCACATAACACCAAATGTTCAATCTCTAAGTCTATCGTTATCTCCCTCTAATAATGCTAATTTGTCTTTATCTCCACATCCTTCTCCACTTACCCTTCAAAGTCCATCTTTAGATACATCATCTCCCATATCCCAAGATACCAACTCATCCTTATCATCTTCCACTCACACAAACTCACCTTCGTTCTCATCCTCTCCATCCAATTTTAACTCAACCAGCCCATCTGTTCCCACTGAAAATTTAGGACTAAACTTAGTTGTTGACCTTACCCAATACCCCAATTCTATATCCACCACTTCACCTCAACGTCTTCATCAAATGCAATTACGTCCTACCACCATGTCTAAACGTCAAGCTCATCTTGTCCAAACCCATCCAAACTATCTTCAAACCGAACCAAAAACTCTTACCCAAGCTAAACCATACCAAGAATAGCGAGAAGCAATGACCAGTGACCTAAATGCCCTACTTAAGAACCATATATGGACCCTTGTTCCTCGTCCGCCAGACAAAAATATCATCGGGAACAAGTGGATATTCCGAATCAAGAGAAAGCCTGATGGTAGTATTGATAGATACAAGGCTCGATTAGTTGCAAAAGATTACAATCAATAATCTGGCATTGACTATCATGAAACCTTTTCTCCTGTTGTCAAGTTCACAACTGTGCGTACTGTGCTTTCCATTGCCACAGTTTATCAATGGCCGATCAGACAAATTGATATCTCTAGTGCATTTTTGCATGGGTACCTTGATGATGAGATATATATGGAACAACCTACTGGCTACACTCATTCGGCCTACCCTGATCATGTTTGTCGCCTACACCGCTCCCTTTATGGTCTCAAACAGGCGCCTAGACAATGGTTTCATCAACTGTTTGATTTCTTACTCAAGATGGGTTTTACATCATCCAAGGCTGACAATTCTCTCTTCATATTATCCAAAGTTACACTAAAATTTTTTGTTCTGGTCTATGTCGATGATATCTTATTGACCTGCTCAAATGCATCCAAACTAGATTGGTTTCTCAACAGAATTAAGACGGTTTTTACAGTCAAAGATCTTGGTCCTCTTCACTATTTTTTGGGAATTCAAGCTCTTCCCCATTCCTCTGGTCTTCTACTTACTCAACAAAATTACTTGAAGAATCTTCTTGTTGAGACAAACATGCAGAATTCGAAACCATATCCCACACCTATGTCTGTTACTCCAACTTTAAGCAAAGCAATGGGTAGCCCCTTGTCACAGCCTGAACAATATCGCCAAGTAATTGGTGCTCTTCAGTATTTGACAATGACACGACCAGATATTACCTTTCCTGTTAACAAGTTGGCATAGTTCATGCACTGTCCCACTGATGTTCATTGGCAAACTGTGAAGCGTCTTTTGTGGTATCTTCGTGGAACCAGTAACCATGGTCTTCTACTCTCTAAAAATCTAATTTGACTCTTCATAGTTTTTCTGATAATGACTGGGCAGGTTGCCCAGATGACCGTCGTTTCAAAGGGGGTTATCTTGTTTATCTTGGCTCTAATTTGATTTCCTGGTCTTCTAAAAAGCAACCAACTGTTGCTAGATCTTCTACAGAAAAGTGAGTATAAAGCATTGGCAAATGTAACAGCTGAAGTATTGTGGTTAAGCTCTCTTTTGCGTGAACTTGGTTTTCCAACTGCTCTACATGCCACCTTGTGGTGTGACAACATTGGTGCTGTCTATTTGTCTTCGAATCCAATTTTTCATGGCCGTACTAAACATGTTGAATTGGACTATCACTTCGTCAGGGAACAAGTCAAACTAGGGACTCTAATTGTGAGATTTATTTCTTCTGCTAATCAGCTTGCTGATATCTTAACTAAACCACTTGGTACTAAAGCTTTTTTTCACCTTCGAGACAAGCTTTGTCTTCAGTCCCTTCCGCCATCAGCTTGAGGGGGGGTGTTAGTGAATGAAATTCCGATAATCTCTGCTAAATATTTTCTATTTGTATATATCTGTAATTTTGTATAGTTGTTATTTGTACTTATCCCTTCTATCTTATAACCAAACTTGGTATAAATACCAAGGCTGTTCACATTAACAAATACGGAATACAAATTACATTTTTCTATTTGTTTCTTTACCTTCACAGGTATAAGTTTGTATATGACATTGCACAACGCTATGGGTCGAAGATGTTTCATGCAAGTAGGATTGTCCTTTTTAGGAATCAGAACAATCACCATATCATTTAGTGTATCCGAAAACTCATATTGCTCCATCCAGTTTCGGCAATTTTCGAAGAGGTCAGCTCCTTAAATAGGCCAACACTTTTGAAAAAATGCTGGGTTCATACCATCGGGTCCAAGAGCCATTTCATTCCTCACTTATTCATTATAATTTTTTTATTATTTTTTTAATTGAACCAGTGTTTTAAACAAATTCTATCGTATATGTATATGTTAACAATAATAAAAAGAAAGTAGTATCTGAATAGAAAGTTAATATGAGACCATTTTATTTTACGTTTTGATTTTTTCCAAAAGAAGCCGATTGAAAAACAATAGTCCGAGCTATTAGCAAAACCATTATACCATTTGACATGTTTTAGGAGACAAATTATATTGAAAAAAGAAATTAAAAGAATAGACATTGTCTTTTTCTGACTTGTTTTATCAACGGAAGATTGAGATTGAGATTGGACCATGATCCTCTCTCTTGTACAATAATAGCCCAAAGATGTTGACGACAACCCAATTTCTTTCACATTGCTCCTGTCTGTCTGCAGTTAAGGCAACACATGAGTTGGTATAGAACAAATTTCCACGTGAAAAGGCATGTCCATGTATGTCTGCCCCATTCTCATGTTCATCCATTTCCATCAACAAGAAACTTTGGATTTGGAGTACAGCTGATTTCAACTGTACACTTCTCCTGTACTTCTGATCAACAAGAAGCTTTGGATTTGTAGTGTACAGTTCAAATCAAGACTTATGTTTCTCCGGCCAATCCTCAAATACACAACTACCATAAAATGGTTCAGATACTTTCAGCAGCCTAAAGCGATGAACTTTTGCTTTTGAAGTTAATCGTCGGTGCACTAGAGTCACATTAAACTATAGGCTTGACCATGACCTTTAGGAAATATCTTTCCTTCCATAGCCGAAAGGTTGTAAAATGATGGGCCATTCAGCTGCAAATTCAATATGTTTATTTCTTATTTACAAAGGCATCCAAATACATCTTACCACCTTTCTCTGATTCACACAAAAGTAAAAAACACAAAGGTAGATTTTGCACCAAGTTCGAGATATCCGCTAACTTTGGACTAAATTGTTAATTTTCAAGGCAAGAAAACAAGTGATCCAACAGGGTCAGTTTCAACTTTTCCAGTCTCGTATTCTTCTACCTAACAGAGCTGCGTCATCGTGCAATTCTTTTTGAGTCCCCCCTTTACAGTCGACCGCAAGTTGTCTAATTCCTTTGACAAGTTCTTTTTTTTCTTTTAGATTATAAAATTAGGATCCTTTCTGAGGTGTCCACTCATGTCTGGTTGTCCTCTGTCATAGAACTTGACAAACCAACGAAAGTACATGAAGAAATATATCCCTTTGCGCCTGTAGGCAGATTAAGTGTACGACATCTTCGTCATGGACACATCCCTCAAGTCATGAAAGGAAACCCATCTAGGGTGGGCGATTCCACCTTTTTGCAGCCAAGGAAACCCATCATACACGAGTTGTTTTGAGCTTTACTTGAATGTCTCCCTAGGCGCTGAGAGGGGTAAAATTAATGGGAAACTTTTTCCCTTCAACTTTTGACAACTAAGAGATGATTTGATTTCACTTTTATTTTTTATGGTTGTTTTTAGTTTTTATTCTCTATTTTTAGTTTATTTTTTGATAACAAAAATTTATTTAGTTAAGATTTTTAATAAAAAATAAAAAACAAAAATATGTTTAGTTTTATTATTATTATTATTATTATGTTATTATTATTATTATTAATTATTATTATTATTATTATTATTAATTTTTAATAAATTATTCTTATTATTATTATTTATTGTTAATAATAATAATAATTTATTGTTAATAATAATATTATTAATTATTTTTATTTTTATTAATTATTGTTATAAATTTTCTACTTACTATTTTTAATATTATTAATTTTATTATATCAAATTAATTATCTTGTTATTATTATTAATTATTAATTATTAATATAAATTTTGTACTTTTATTATTATTATTATTATTGGAGATAGAAAATAAGGATGTGTTGTTTTTCTGTCGAAGAAAACTTGTCAAAATTTAGAGAAACAATATTTTCTGGTTTCTGTAAAACTGTTGTGGTTTTTTTATTTTCAGAAACAAAAAATCACAACAGAGTAAACCAAATACGTTTTACTTACTTGTTTTTCTTTTTACAAAAACGACAACAAAAAAACGAAAAAAAAACAGAAACAAATAGTCGCATAAATAAATAGTTGAAATTTATACGACAAAATAAAACACAATAAAATTAAACAAAAATCTTGTCCGTACTGTCCACTGTCATGTACCAGAAGTTTTAAAATAACTAAAGAATCTACCGAATCCTGGAACCGAAGTCCCACGCTATCAGACCTAAAGGTTATCACTCTACCAACGTGCAAAAGCAAAACGCTAACTTCTTTGTGAAGTATGTACATTTAGCTGTTCACTGGTACAATAATATTGCCGCTCTCCAGAACGGGGTCTTGTGTGCATCTCTGAAGCATCAGAAGTAAATACGTAAGCTTTTATGTTTGTACACGGTCAATCAAATATTTAATTAGGTCATTTTCAACTAAGGCACTAAAAGACCAAAATTAGTGTTTTGGTATAAAAAAATTACTCCAACTAAGGCCCTAAAAGTACACACTAAAATGGTGCAATGATAGTAACACACCAAATTATAAAAAGACAACTTTATCTCTTTATTTTTTAATATTTATCTTTTATGTCATTTTCATTAGTTGATTTGTTTATATAATTTACTAAGTAATTAAATTTAACATATTTATTACTTTACACAAAATATATCATTACAAAGATTTCATTGAGACATTTAAAACGAGACTAATATTGAATATAATATTAAACTTATTTTTAATATTTATTTATAATTCTTATTTATAAGTGTTATAAATTCATTAATAAAATATGTTAAGAACAAAAAATAAATTTGAAATAAAAAGTACATAAATTTAAACCACACCATTGATTTTAAAAATTAAAACTTAACAAAAATATTTAAAATTACAACCAAACTTAAATAATTTATATTTATATAACCACAATAAATTAATAACTAATTTATTGTGGTTATATAAATATAAATTAATTTAGTTAATAACTAAATTATTGTGGTATATTCTTTGAAAAAATTTTGGTGTAAAAATTTAGTATATAATGGTTGAAATAACACCAAATTTGATGTAAAAAGATTATAAGAATATTCCAATTTCCATCAGTTTAGAGGACATGAGTGTAGCCTATTGATAAATCAGTTATATTCGTCTCTCTTTTTTTCCTTCAATATTGCACATAGTCGTTTGTTCATTCGTTTTATATTTGTCACTGAAATGAAACAGTAAAGTGCACTTCCCATCATCTCTGTCGTAACTGCTTACTTACCCGGTGTCTAAGAACTTTTTTTCTTGGCTATTTAAGCTTTAAATCTCTTTCTGATGTATCGTAGTGGAATTCTCTTTGTTGTATATTGTAGTGGGGCTCTAGTCATACTAAAATGGAATCTGACAGAGACCTTACTTCACTCTCCACCACAAATAATAATACTAATAATACTAATAATAATAATAATATATTTTATGTACTCAATAGGATTATAAACTAGAGTTTGGTCTTATCCTTCGTATTCTCAAATTTGCAGAATCCAAACTGAGTAAGAGTATGGGATCAAACTAAACTTCAGACTTCAGAGCCAATCTTTTGAAGTTACAGAGAAATCACAATAGTTTTGATTCTGTGAAAACAATATATAGAGTTCTGGTTTAGGGGCTACAAAAGAGTCTGGCATGATGTTTTCTACAAGGGAATTGCCTTCGCCATCATCATTGTTCTCCGCATACGCCTCCATGGCCACTTCAATGATGCTTGTTCGGTCCATGACAAATGATCTCTTACCTTATCCAATTAGGGGCTATTTTTTGTCAGCTCTTCGTTACTTGTTTAAGCCTCCAAGTCCTTTACTGACCTTGATCATCGAAGAGTCCACGGGAATGGCCCGAAACCAAGTGTATGACGCAGCAGAGACCTACTTGTGCACAAAAGTCAGTCCCAACACTGAAAGGCTTAAGATAAGCAAGACACCAAAAGAGAAAGGCCTGACCATCAAGCTCGAGAACGGAGAGAAAGTTGTTGATTTATATGAAGGAGTTGATCTTAGGTGGAGGTTTGTGTGCTCTGCAAACGAAAGGAATGATCCCAATAACCCCATGATTTCAAGGTCGATTGAGAGGAGGTCCTTCGAAGTGTGTTTCAACAAGAAAGACAAGGAAAAGGTGTTGGATTCATACATTCCTTACATTCTTGAAAAGGCCAAGGAATTTAAAGATGAACAAAGAGTCCTGAAGATGCACACCCTTAATTGTGGTCAAGTATACGAAGGCATTAAGTGGGAGTCGGTCAATCTTGAACACCCTGCAACTTTTGAGACCTTGGCGATGGAGCCGGACTTGAAAAGCGCTGTTATGGAGGACCTTAACAGGTTTGTTAAAAGAAAAGATTTTTACAAGAGAGTAGGTAGAGCATGGAAAAGAGGGTACTTGCTCTACGGACCACCCGGAACTGGGAAATCAAGTTTGGTCGCGGCCATGGCCAATTACTTGAAGTTCGACGTCTATGATTTACAACTCGGGAACATAATGAGAGATTCTGACCTAAGAAGATTGTTGCTATCAACTGGGAATAAATCAATACTTGTGATTGAAGATATTGACTGTAGTGTGGATCTACCTGATAGATTATATACTGAGGGACGGAAGCAGCATGACATCCAGATACCTGTGCAGGTTAGTAATGGTACTGTGATGAACACCTTTTTTTTTTTTTCTATTTTGCACTCACTAAAATCTTGCAATTTGATGTCTTCCAAATAGTTTCTAAGATTCTTTTCTCAAACCAACATCATGATTTATGTTTTGCTAGATTTTATTTTTCAGTTCAGGCTTTGTCATTTTTACTGTCAAAAATACTGTGTTTTAGCCTTGATCAAGTTCATTACATTCTTTCCCAGTCTGCTCAAAAGGATTAAACTTCCATTTCTCCCTTATACTTTTAACTTCTTTTTTAATTAGTTTTCATCTTCTTCTCTTCAATAAATCCATTCCCTAATGTTAAAGAAGATTCATTGTTTTTAGTACAGAAGGCGGTAACCAAATGCACTAATGCCAATTTCCAAAAAAAAAAAAAAAAGTGCACTAATGTCTCTTTGAGGTCAAGAGCTCCATCCCCTTTTGGTTATAGTCTAAAAGTACTTTTGAGTTATAACAATTCAAAGAATTCAAATCAACCCTGTTCCTCAATTCTTTCTTTATGGTTTGAATCAAAACATCTAACTGATCACTGTAAATTGTAATTCTGGTATGTGACCATTTTTCATTGGTTTAGCGTCTTCCTTTAGCCTTTCTTTTTTCCCCCCTTTCTCTCTTTTTTGTTCAAAAGTATGTGCTCAGGCAGAGTCCCAATCCTGTCCAATAACTTCCTTGAGGAAAGTGGCTATTTCTTTTTCTTATTTGTCCACTAAGCAGATACTTTATGTGCTTTTAGATTAGTCGCAAAGCCATCATCCGACCGCTTTAATCTCCCTTGATCATCCTATCACTATCACGAAAATGCCCACCTCCACAAATTCCCTCCCAAAAATCCAGGTCGAACCACTACTTCAAATGGGAAAATATGTTGGAACGGTACCGAACCACTTATGTTTCTTCCCAGTAACGACAACTTTGATGATAATGCATTGTGGAGGCAACGTTTCAAGTACGAATAATCTGTTTTTTTTTTGGTGTGTGTTCTTTCAACTTTTCTGAAGAGGAAAAACCTTGAATTTATATAGTTCCTCATTTCTTTGACACAAGTATCCTGACATGAATCTATGTAGTTTTTACAGGCACAAGCATGTGTATGTAAGCTCCCGAATGTGGCTCGCCCTTGAACTGACACATCACTTGTTTTCTTTTTGTGTCAGCTGACGCTTTCAGGACTCTTGAACTTCATAGATGGACTCTGGTCTAGTTGTGGGGATGAAAGAATAATTGTATTTACTACAAATCACAGGGAAAGACTAGACCCTGCATTGTTGCGACCAGGTCGAATGGACATGCACATTCACATGTCATATTGCACAACTCAGGGTTTCAAATTATTGGCCTCCAATTACCTGGGAATAAAGGGCTACCATAGGCTATTTCCAGAGATTGAAACTCTGATTAGCAACACAGAGGTCACTCCTGCACAAGTTGCTGAGGAGCTGATGAAGAGTGAAGATGCTGATATTGCACTTGAATGCCTAGTCAAGCTATTGAAAAGGAAGAGATTGGAAGGAGACGAGTTGGTTAATGGAGTTGCACAAAATGAAAGTAAGGCTGTGATTCCAGAAGCCAAAAGACAGAAACTTGAGACCAGGTGCAGGAAGTCTGCTAGGATTGCTCCTGCAAAAGTCAAGATTTGTAAGGAAAAAGCATTTGCTTAGCTATATCTGCTTGCATTTTGCAAAAGAAATTGCTCATGAGAGCTTACAAATGTCATAACCAAATTACCCCTTGAAGTTGTCCAAATTGTCAGATAAAGTCACGTATTTTTCTAAAAAACTGGAATATAAAATTAGGTCATTTATAATACATGTCTTTCAATCCTAATTATAATGTTCTATTTCAAATATACCATCACATTTATATAAGATTTTTTTTAAAAAAAAAGCTATTTTTACTACAAATATAATTAATCAAATATAAAAATTAAAAGTAAGAATGTTTTTTGAAATAGCCATGGGCCTATGTCAAGCACATTATTGCTTATGTTTGAACGGTGGCTAGACCATCAAAAGCCCTCCTTCCTTCTCTTTTGTTTATCTCTGCAAACAAAGTCTAAGCTCGTGAAACTTTGTGCAGATCAAACCTCAAATCCAAGAGGCTCACTAGTAACTATGGCTCCCTTCATTTTATTTTTTCAAATTGACCTCAAATTTTTGTTTTATCTTAGATTGAATTTAATTAAAGATTTAAATTTATTAATATTAATTATTCATAATATAAATTGATAATTAAATATTTAGTTATACTTTTGAGATAAATAATAATTTTTAAATATTTATTAACCATAAAATCATTCATTTTATTATTTATTATTTATGCTATATTATTTAATAATGATTAAATTTTAGCAAAAGCTCTAATTTACTATCATATTAAACGAATAAATGTAAAAATTAATAAATATAATTAGTTTTTAATACAAATAAATAAATAATGATATGTAAATTTCTTAATTTTCAATCATCTCTTTGTGACATAATTGTTCACGTGTCCATAAATTATCATGTTAATTGAAGTTATCAAGACAATTTAATATAATGGTTGACTTTTGAATTTTTCACAAAATATAAGAATTTTTCACGAGACTTTTAAAGCATAAAATGTTTTAGTAAAATTAATGAAACCATAAAAAAATTGTTATGTCTTTTACTTTATATATTCCTCTAATTTATGTTATCTAGCATTATTGACATTGTTCATTTGTATGTTGTTTATGTTATTAATTTTTGTTCAATTGTATCAAGGCACATATGAGTTCTTTACTGTTTAGAATCATTGTCATTTCGTTATGTAATTTGCAATAATTGGATGGTGAGTTCAAGTGATCTTTATATGTGCTGACTTATTGACTCTACAGGTTTTCTTTGTTCTTCTTTTAGATCTATTTAGTAAATAAATTGAACCCAAAATAAAAGAAGGATTCTAAAGGTTTGGTTTTGTTCAATATAAGATAAATCATAAAAAAATCCAAAATTGCTTACAGATTGATTTTAGTGTTTTCTTTTGTTGGTTCAGTTGAGCACCTGAAATTAGATTCAATCTATATAGCACTTAAAGATTGCTATATAGATATGATAATTCATATTAACTACATTATTCATATATATTATATATCATTTGTCAGTATGTATAAATAGTTTAGTTTATATGAGCCATAATAACTATAAAGATCACTATAATGATAATTCCAAAAAATTTCTATTTAATAGTTTATCGTAACTGAAAAATCGAAGGGGGTTAAATATTTTGCAAACTTTCCGCAAACTTATTTGGCACCAACAAAATAAAGACAAGTAAAACTGAAATAATAAAAATACCAGAAATTTGGTAATGCAGTTCGGCACACCTTGCTTACGTCTGCGGGGCCCTCACCTAGTTAATAACTTTCACGAAAGTACAATAGATTTACCCAAGGTTTTATTGTGCCGACACCACTCAACCCTTGACACTATCCCTCAACCTCACTTTCCGTTAAAGAATTTCACACCCAATAACATAACCGACTTGTGTTAATCTCAACAGAAGATTTTCTCAAACAACCCAATAGTACGACCACATCGTACTAACCTCAGCAGAGGATTTTCTTAATAGTATCAAATAATAAAGATAATTAAACGAACAAATCAAGTGATTAAAATAATAAAGAATAAAAACTAAATACTCTTGAGATAGATAAGAGCAACTTCCCGATGAGTTCCGCTCCACTGAAATAAATCTGAAAGTCGTCGTAATAACAATCAATCCAACTTCAACTGCTTCAATTAAACCATATAGAAGAATAGATAATAGATGAAGATCCATGATGTTTTTCTCACAAAAACATGTGCACAATCCCAGATAAACAGATCTGAAAAATTAACACACTAGCCCACAATATTTGCAATCCCCCGAAGACATAAATATGCAGCTGTGTTTTTCAATAGCAATTAACCCACGCTGTATCGTCGTTGTTGCACATTCACATAAGATTAACTCTGTTGCTTCACTTATCAATAATATTTCACAAACAAGTAACCCCACAGCAACCCACTCACAAAACAAATTCCTTCTTCTCCTGTATATTCTTCAATCTTCAATTTACGCCCACTAGAAGCAAAGCAAGCCTACCATTATAGTTTCATTAGTGAAATTGAAATAAAAATCGTGTGGACGGTAATCCCTCAATATTCAAAGCACATAAACTTTATCTATATATTTTCCAGAAAATAAAGTGAGGCCCATTACACCGTAGATCAAAACCACAGTGAATCCAAATCTGCCATTAATAAAGATATCCACGATCTTAACCACAAAAACAAAATCCCATTATCTTTTTATCCACACAATCCACGCAGACTGCTCTTTATATATGCTCAAAGTGAAACACAATATTCAGCTCATACAAATACCAAGTGCGCAGTACACCAAGAGTTTTTCAAATACACAAATATTCAACTCAAAAAGAAAAGCGCAGCCCACTGATCATCACATATGACTAACACCGCTTGAACAAAAAACCCCACTATATATTTTTTTATTTTCAACTTCCGTGGACCACTAGACTACTTCCATAATCAGGAGATATACACTTATATGAATAATCTTCAAAGATTTATAATCCACCGTAAATAGGATGTGTGTTTTTAAAATAGATTCCTTCCATGATAGAAATATGTAGCAACACACCTTTTGAACTTCAACCGTAGATGCAATTTCATATTCTAATTATCTTATATGTCCAATTTAAAAATGCCAAAACCAAACAAAGAATATATAAAATATATTCTAACAATCTCCCCCTTTTGGCAATTTTGTCACAACTCTAGCACTCCACATAAATAGTCATATTTGGACATATAAAGATGAGATCTACAATGCTCTCCCTTCATCAAACATCAAGTTTCAAAGAACACCAATCATCCAAATTTCTCCCCCTTGGGACAAAAAGATGCCAAAAAGTAAGACGAATAGTAACATATATATCTTGAAATCTCCCCCTAAATGTAACATTTACCATAAACAATATGATGTCTCCTCCTTGGGACCTAAAAACATAATCATAATAACCACCAATAGATGCAGTGGAAGAAAAATAAGCACGTCAAGATGATAATTTACCGCCATTCAAAACACTGAGAGATATACTCAAAAGAGAGAGATACCCGAGAGTGATCCATACCGATAAGAGAGCTGAAAAGTCTTCGGTAGAGCCAAATAGAAGTCACTAAGCAAATTACTAAAAGAGAGACGTCAATAGCAACATAAAACAAAAAAAAAATTGTCTTTTTTTTGTTTTTTTCTTGCAACAAAAAAAATCCTTCAAAAATGTAAAGCACATTGTCCCTGAGCCCTTCGAAGAATCTCAAACCTAGACTTACTCTTTGGCTCGAATGAAGAAGTGTCACATAAGTAGCCTGCAAGTTCTCGATTATTAACCTTTTTTCTTTCTCTTATTTTTCTTCTTTCGCTCACATCCCCAATAACATTTTCTGCTGGATGGTTTCTTTGGATTCGAGATGAAGAACCTCAGTTCAAATCAACTGCCATTGTTTTGGTTGGTTCATCATCCGAAGTAACTGAAAGTTCTTCAGTTTCTGCAGTTACTTCCTCAACAGTAACTAACTGTAAACCATTTTCAGCAGCTGCTCCATCTGCAGTAACTAGCTATAAGTCACTTTCTGCAGTTACTTCATCTGCAGTAACTAACTGCAAATCTGGGCATTTTCTTGTCTTTTCTTCACTACATTTTTGTGCTTGTACTTAACCCTTTCTAATCCAAGCTTGCTTCGATACCATGGGATGCTGCTGAAAATTTAATGAAGAGTGTCTAGATTTTCGGTTTTGACCCCTTTGAAACATCATTTGTAGTAACTGATAACATCTTGGCCTTATATGTCCAATGACTCCAAAAAAGTGACAAGTGGGTATAAATCTTCGTTTCTTTTTTGATGTTTCTTCTTCTCGGACAAATTTGGATATGTCATCTTTCTTCTCATTCACTTTAGAGCACTCACCCTTATAGCCAATACCTTGAAGATCCCCTTTTACTTTACCAATTTCTAACAACTTTTCTAGCCTTTCGGTACCTCCATTTAACATTCTCAATCCTTTTCGGTACTTACTAATTTCATTCTAGCTTTACCAAGCTCATTTGATATCAACATCAGCTTCTTTTCTAAGTCTTGTACAGTATTTTTCAGGCAAAGATTCTCTTCTTTCAATCTTTCACTCTTTTTATGCGTTTTCACCCATTTTTCATATAAAGCCTTGTAAGTCTCGTAAATATCCCCATTTTTATCATCAAGACCACTTTTGTCACTGTCATAGTCTGATATTGTATCCCGAACTGAACTAATTTTGAAAATTTCAAATTTTCTCCCTATTCTGCTATCAGTTACTTCCTTCTCAGTTACTGTTAGCCAAGTAACTAGACTTTTGTTGTGTAATGCAACCGATGTAGCATTGTTTGCTAATTCTTCTTCACTTCTCAAATCACTTTCAGAATCATTTTCACTCCAGGTGGTTGTGAAAGACTTTCTTCTTTGTTTCTTCAATGTGTTAGCGCATTCGGATTGAAGATGTCCAAATCCCTGACATTCATGACACTGAATTCTTCTGACCTTCCGTTCATCTTTTTTCTTGCTTCCACCTGCAGTACCAATCCTTTTCTCCTTTCTTGTTTACCTCTTAAGAGATTCATCTCAACATTCGTGAGAATGCCGATGACTTTTTCCAATGACAGATTATCAATGTCATGACCCTCCTCTATTGCTGCAATTTTCGAAATAAACCTTGGAGGTAGCGATATCAACGTTTTCTTTACTAATTTTACATTGGAGTATTTCTTCCCCAGTTGATGAGCTTGATTGGCTATATCTCTCAATCTTTCATGAAAATCTCTAATGGTCTCATTCTCATCCATCTTTAGCTCTTCAACCCGCACAGCTAATATCTGTAGTTTTGACGATATCACATATTTAGACCCTTCATGAATAGTCTGCAACATGTTCCACGCTTCTTTTGCCATTTCACATGCTGAAATCATTGAGAAGCGTCCTTCGTCAACAGCACTGAATATCGCATGTATTGCTTGTGAATTTGCCAGTGCACTTTCTTCTTCCATTCTTGTCCATTCTGACTGATCTTTCTGAACTGCCTCTCCTTTATCATTAATGATCATTGGATGCGTCCAACCATGTACTACTGAATACCAGGCTCTCATGCTCCGAGCTTGAATAAAGAATTTCATTCGGGATTTCCATGATGGATAATTTGATCCATCTAATAGTGGTAGTCTGGTGATTGATGCACCTCCTCTCGTAGCCATGTCTGCGAATCTAGGATCTGCACCAACTTGATACCAAGTTCTGAATCGGTGACGTTGCTCTAATACCAATTGAAAAATCGAAGGGGGTTAAATATTTTGCAAACTTTTCGCAAACTTATTTGGCACCAAAAAAATAAAGACAAGTAAAACTGAAATAATAAAAATACTAGAAATTTGGTAATGCAGTTCGGCACACCTTGCTTATGTCTGCGGGGCCCTCACCCAGTTAATAACTTTCACGAAAGTACAATAGATTTGCCCAAGGTTTTATTGTGCCGACACCACTCAACCCTTGACACTATCCCTCAACCTCACTTCCCGTGAAAGAATTTCACACCCAATAACACAACCGACTCATGTTAACTTCAACAGAGGATTTTCTCAAACAACCCAATAGTACAACCACCTCGTACTAACATCAGCAGAGGATTTTCTCAACAGTATCAAATAATAAAGATAATTAAACAAACAACTCAAGTGATTAAAATAATAAAGAACAAAAACTAAATACTCTTGAGATAGATAAGAGCAACTTCCCGATGAGTTCTGCTTCACTGAAATAAATCTGAAAGTCGTCACAGTAAAAATCAATCCAACTTCAATTGCTTCAATTAAACCATATAGAAGAATAGATAATAGATGAAGATCCACGATGTTTTTCTCACAAAAACATGTGCATAATCCCAGATAAACAAATCTGAAAAATTAACACACTAGCCCACAATATTTGCAATCCCCCGAAGACATATATATGCAGCTGTGTTTTTCAATAGCAATTAACCCACGCTGTATCGTCGTTGTTGCACATTCACATAAGATTAACTCTGTTGCTTTACTTATCAATAATATTTCACAAACAAGTAACCCCACAACAACCCACTCACAAAACAAAGTCCTTCTTCTCCTGTATATTCTTAAATCTTCAATTTACGCCCACTAGAAGCAAAGCAAGCCTACCATCATAGTTTCATTAGTGAAATTGAAATAAAAATTGTGTGGACGGTGATCCCTCAATATTCAAAGCACATAGACTTTATCTATAAATTTTCCAGAAAATAAAGTGAGGCCCATTATACCGTAGATCAAAATCACAGTGAATCCAAATCTGCCATTAATAAAGATATCCACGATCCTAACCACAAAAACAAAATCGCCTTATCTTTTTATCCACACAATCCACGCAGACTGCTCTTTATATATGTTCAAAGTGAAACACAATATTCACCTCATACAAATACCAATATATTAATTAATATATTGTAATTAATTAATTACATTATTTTTTACAAACCAACCACTATCAATGGTAATAGTAATCATTCCTTCCTTTTAACAACCAACCATTATAATTATAATGATAATATCCATTCCCATTCCTATTACTATTCCCTCATACAAACTAACAGTCCCCTAAGTAATGATTGTCTCCAATCACTTGCCTTTACACGGAAATTATAATTTTTTATAAAGCTAACACTTATAGGTAGAATAATTATAACAAAATCAGAGTCATCCTTAACTTATAAGCAAAAGTGTCCAAATACCAACTTGAAAGGTCCCTACAGTGATTTCATTTTTATTAGCATTTAAACAACTCCACAAGAATAAGAAATACAACCATACGAGATAGTAAAACAATTCCTCACATTTTTCTTGCATGGGCATATAACTATAGTAAACTAACCATTATATAATGCAAAATCTTTTATGCACCTCCTCATTATGTCATATATTAGTGATGAAAAATACTCTCAACATCCTTTATTTCAGAATTTAGTGATAAATCATGCAATATATATACAACAATAAATAAAAATATGAGATAATAAAGCTAACATCTAAGTTTTTATTTCAAGCCAATTACATGAAAATTCACTCAATTATGGGTTTATAAATTTGTATGTAAATTTTTATGGAGTTAAACCTTAATAATTATAATGACAATAATGCTATAAAAATGAAAGTCAACTTTATGCAGCTATATGACTAAAAAAATGATCCAAAGATAACTTTGGAGACCATTACCTAATTTATAGAAATTTTCGAATTTTGACCATTTGTGCACTAGCGTAAGCAAAAGCAAAAGCGTAATGCTCCAGATGTAATCTAAATGCATGGACCATGGACATGGAGTGTGCGTAGCTCGCAGACATAGGGACATGCCCTAACCATTTATGACACATGTGTTGCACATGCCTACTCGCGTTGATGCACCCTTATTCTTCCAATGCATACACAACATGTGTCAATTGTGCATACATATGCTCTACCTTGTATGGCACGAATATGTAAAGAATTGACACGTGTCTCAGCTTCTGGCCCTTGTGTTAGATTATTTGTGCATTTGGAGAACGTGTCAATTATCTAGAACGTTCAGTGACCAACTTTTTGATCTTAATTCTTACCACTATAGCAAGTGATTTTCAACCAGTATTTCCAGCGATTTTAATCAAATTATGATAATTTTGAATTATTGAAAAATGAATATTAAATACCAATCCAAGTAACATATAAACTAAGTGTTCAAGCCAAAAAAAAATTTGTCATGTTTTCTTATGGAAAAATTAGAAAATCTTTGTTTGACTCTTATAATCATTGGAACCAGTATGATACTATACGTCTGATATAACTCAAACTTTATTGATCGAGTTAGGATCAATCATGAATTGTATAAATGGAGATAATGTGGAAATATACTTATTTTGCTATCAATTTTTATTTAAGTAAGCTTGTTGACCTTTGAAAAAGATACTATAACTTTTGATCATCATTCACATGAGTTGAGATCTTTTGTTTTTTTTTTTAAATACATAAATCTCTTAACGAGCCAAAGAAAATTTAATATCTATTGAACGAACTTATAGATCTCTTAACGAGCTAAAGAAAATTTAATATGTCTATTGAACTTAAATAGGTGCATAAAACATAGCAATAATTTATAATATAACTTTATTGACCCCTGCAGCATCATAGGTTCAATAAATACTCTTATATCAAACTATTAAGGTTCCACTTACTTATGTCAATTTCAACCCACTTTATTAAATTATTTATTGAGTATTAATTTCGAAAATAAAAATTAATAAATATTCAATAAAAAAATCCAATTCCAATTGTAAGGTTAGAGAATCGATCAATATTATATTTATGTATTACGATTGTCCAAATTGCATACATTTTTTTAAAAAGTTCATAGCCTTGGCCTCACACTACCTTGAGATTCAAGAGCTTTCATTGTTTAAGAAGATTAATGAATTGATAAGGGGCGCTGAGATTACTCCTGTATAGGGATGACAAATTTTGACCCATAAATTTAAATTTAGTTATTTCAATAGATCGGTTTATGGGTGAGGCCTAAGCTCATACTAACTTGAGACTTGATTATTCTAAGCAAAATAATATCGTCTTATTTAGAAGAGTTGGACGTCGGATAAACCTAGGCCTGCGCAGCTCAAGTCTTGATCCAATTAAAAAAATATATTGTTCTATATTTTTAATAAAAATATAGAACAATATATTTTTTTAATTATTTTAAAATTTTTGACAAAATTAGCCCGTGAACCAGCTCATTGCCATCCTTACTCCTGCTGATCTGGTTTAAAAAATAATGAAGATCATTTTCTTGATAGGCTGTTAATTTTCTGCAGCAAAAGAGGATGGAGAAAGGCATAGAAATACTTGGAGTAAGAAAAGGAGAAGAAGATAACTAAAAGTTGAGTACAAGATGAAGGAAAAAGAAGGTGAAAAAAGACATTCTTTATGATCATAACTGTTCATTGAGATGTAATCCCCTGAACTTTAATCTAAAGATTATGACCAATATTACGAAATTAGTGAGATCAATTAGATCATCTAATGATATAAACAAGAGATACGTTACACTAAAGACAACAAGCATGATTAAATCAAGGCATGAGAATTTAGGTGGAATCTAACAAATTAAATCAAGTGAATTGATCATATCTATGCACGAAAAGACAAATTTACTGTATATACAATTAAAATCAATACAATGTATAAAAATTTTAATATGAACATGAACATGGACATTGAATTCCACATGTCGCGACAAACTTCTTACACTAGTGCACTGAGCTCCGTTTGTTTTTGCAGAGGTTGCAGCTTCCCAGATTAGGTTCTGCTAATCTACGAGCACAAACACAGTTGACAGATGCAAACGGCCCAATGATTTCTCTCTAAGCTAAAATGTCCAGTGATAGAGTAGATCTAATCATATTATTCCTCATAAAAATCACATTGTGACCTATCCAAATTCGACAGCCAAAGATGATCTTCACCGCCTTAGCCATTAAATGAAGGGCAACAAGTTCCATGTGCAGCCAAATATCTCACCCTTAACAGCGAAGTAAGTGTGTAACTTTTCCTTTTTTAAGCCCAATGAAGTGTGAACACTAGACCAGAGTCATACATTCCCGTCTAGATCTCTTAACAATGGCAACTTTCATTTCACGATCTGGGTTTATACCCTCAACATCACATTTGATTTCCTACTATGCTTCCTTCTCCACAACGTTGATGCTGCTAAGAAATGTTTATAGGGAACTGGTTCCTCAGAAGCTTGAAGAGTATGTTCTTAACAAGTTGAGATTTCTCTTCTTCGGTAAAGTTTCGCCATCTAGCTGTAGCTTCATTATTGACGACTCATGGGAGTTCTTCGACCACAACGAACTCATTGAAGCTGCGACGATGTACCTGTCTAATAAGATTGGACTACAAAATAAGAAAGTAAGAGTGGGTAAATTCAGGAAAGAACAGGGTTTGACCACTGGCCTTGCTCCTGGGGAGGAGATTGTTGATGAGTTTAAGGGAATAAAGGTTACCTGGCTGCTTGTTCGTGAGAAAGTCGACTGTGCTGATGATGATCGGAAGCATAAAGTGAAGGGTAACGATAATTATTTTATGTTAACCTTTGAAGAAGAACATAGAGATGTGATCTTGAAGGATTATTTCAATCACATTCTAGATACCCATGAAAACA